>JAXRKP010000016.1:325000-512500 GCA_037039925.1 Doris montereyensis
TTTGAAGTGGACCTGCATTCATTATTCTAGTAGATTGAACCTGAGCTATCGATTTGGATTTTAAAGTGGGCCTTGAATTCATTATTCTAGTAGATGGAGCCCTGAGCTATCGTTGTGGATTTTGAAGTGGGCCTTGCGTTCATTATTCTAGTAGATTGAGCCTTGAGCTATCGTTGTGAATATTGAAGTGGGCCTTGCATTCACCATTCTAGTAGATTGAGCCTGTAACTATTGTTGTGCACTTTGAAATGGGCCTTGCATTCATTATTCTAGTAGTCATTAAGCTCTGTGCTATCGTTGTGGGTTTTGAGTGGGCCTTGCATTAACTATTTTATTAGATGGAGCCCTGGAGTTATCGTGGATTTTGAGTGGGTCTTGCATTCATTATTCTAAAAGGGATTGAGCCCTTAGCTATCGTTGTGGACTTTGAAGTGGGCATTGCATTCATTATTCTAGTAGTGATTAAGCTCCTGCTATCGTTGTGGATTTGAGTGGGCCTTGCATTAATTATTTTAGTAGATGGAGCCTGAGCTATCGTTGTGGATTTGATAGGGCCTTGCATTAATTATTTTAGTAGATGGAGCCCCTGAGCTATCGTTGTGGATTTTGGAAGGGCCTTTGCGTTCATTATTCTAGTAGATTGAGCCTTGAGCTATCATTGTGGATTTTGGAGTGGGCCTTGCATTCATTGTTCTATGTAGTAAAGGCTGGTTCTGGTTGAGCATTGCGAGTTGAGTTAACGTGAACTTATTATCGTGCTGTAACTAAGATAGGAATCCACAAATGAAATAAAATTCAAATTACCATTCACTTTCATTGTCATCATTCTGTGTATTATAATCGTTCATCATGTCAATACATCATCGAATATAAAAATGGTTTGCACAATCGTTACTCACATCACAACGGTTATCGGATTATGTCATAGCACCTCTTAAGTAAAAAATGTAGTCATTTAACAAACTTAATGGATGTCTGCAGAAATATCAATACTACTGTAATACATGTAATAATAAAAAATAATAATATTAATAAGAATAATAATAGTAATAATAATAATAAAATAATAAAATAATAATAATAACAACAATAACAACAACAACAACAACAATAATAATAATGATAATGATAATAATAATAATAATAATAATAATAATAATAATAATAATAATAATAATAATAATAATAAAATAATAATAATAATAATAATAATAATTAATAATAATAAAATAATAATAATAATAATAAAAAATAATAATAATAATGAAATAATGAAAATAATAATATAATGATAATAATAATAATAATAATTATTATTAAGAATAATAATGAAGTTTATTTATGTAGCCGTCTTATACCAAATTATCAAGACGCTGTTACAATCACACATACGATCATATCGTACTCACTCAAAACAACATTAAAGAATGTCATAGGTATTACTGATCTTAAAAGCTATAAAACAATTTGCTATACACATTAGTGAAATACTATTTACGGGAATTAATCATATATAATAATAATAATATAATTTAAAAGATCATACAGCACAATGATTAACTGATTACATGTATTTCATAGCACCTCTTACTCTTAAGTAAAAACAATAAATTGTTAAGTCATTTAACTTAACTAAGTCGATGTCTCCAGAAATGTGAACATATTTGGACATTTCTTTCTTTGATATCGCCATTGGTGTGCATCCGTTTGTGTCCTAGCACCGTAAGTCAAAAATGTCATGTCATTTAAAGAACTAAGTTGAAATCTGTAGATATGTCGACATAACGTGCAGCTTTCTTTGTTTGAGGTCGCCATTGGTGTGGGCCTTGTGTGCACCCGTTTCTCCATGCAGCTCCGTGGCTGTTGTACGTTTCGATGTGTCAAGATTTTGTACACAGCACGACCACAACTTGTCCTTTGTTATGAAACCTGGATGATAGTTGCAAGCTGTTGAGAGATTGGCCTTCGTGTGTAGTGTTTTGTAGTTTTGCAACACTGAGCTTTGTTCACTATGACAGTTGTAACACTTTATTTGTCTCTTAATGTCGGTGTGTCGGTGAAGAATGTGTATTTCTGAAGATACCAGAGTGCTTCCTGTTGTATTGGTTTTGTTTTTCCTCTTTCAACGAAAAAAGATTGGCTAAGTGTTCATCCACGATGAACATCTTCCTTTCAAAGTGTACACGTCTCCGCTCAATGACGATCATATCCTTTTCCTTTGAACTTCATGTGCTGCAGATCTCAACTCCTTTACAATTAACGACAAATTGTCGTCTTTACACCAGATTTTTACAATCGTTATTTTGATATTTTGATTTATTTTCTCATCTGTCTTTTCGTGATCCATCTCGATGACACATGGTTTGTATTTCAGAGACAACTGTATAAATCTGTATCCTATAGAGTATCGCCAATACATTCTCGAGGCGAATTTACCCAAAATGGGTAGCACGTGTTGAGTCATACGATCCGCTTGCAGTTTGCGCTTCCGCAAGATGAAATCGATAGGCCTAGATGGCAGGTTTTGAACAATAGGACGCTTGTCTTTGGTCCTTTGCAAATGATCTAATCCACACTCTTTGTTTCGCTCCCTTTGAAGAAGTGTAAACACACCCCTGGATGCCATTTTCAGTATAAGAACAAGTTTCAGAGCGCTTTCATTGACTTGTCTTTTTTCGGCAATGGCTTTAGAGAAGTATGTCATAGCATCCATGGATGTGGTTGTAACATTCCCACCAGCCTTGACTGACAATTCCCGTGACAATTCCGAGTCACTCTTAGTCTTAGTTTCTTCGTTGTCTAGCAGACGTATATCAGTCATGTTGGTTCTGCGCTGGGTCTCCCTTCTACACGAACAAATTGCCATCGCCATTAGTGACATAAGCTTACTGGGAATACCGAGCCAAATTCTCAGTTTTGGCATGGCCATGTTGAAACTGTCTCTTTCGTCATGGTAAAAGCAAGGGATTTTTGCAATGCGTCTGCATATTGAATCATCAAACACTGAAATACAAATACAACTATCGTTAGGAATCAAACAAACACATTGTCACACTAATCCAAAGAGAATACATAAATGCTCATTAAAGATAAATATATATATATATATATATATATATATATATATATATATATATATATATATATATATATATATATATATATATATATATATATATATATATATATATATATATACATACATGTCTGTCATCACATTTTCAAATAATATTTTCTTGTTCAGTGAAATACGATAATACAGGATAGCGAAGAAAGATAAATGCAATTGACATTGTTGCGCCGTACTTAACTTGTGGATGTCAAGCATCCATCAGGTATTGAGCGATTCTCAACGAAACCTACTCATCGTTGAATTAGTGTTAAATTGCACCAATGTTACCCGGGGATATACTTGACCAGCGACGCGATAGTGGATTATCCTGCTGTACCTGCAGCACAAACACGACAGAGCACGTTCGTAATGACTTGTACTTTTACTCTTTAATCCGATATCCACCTCAAACTCAATGTGTTCTCTGAACACAAGAAGATATTCAGAAAACAAAGGGAAGGATGTCGTTGGGTTTGGGTTTTTTTTTTAATGGATTTACCCACATCCACAACTAAGGTGATCTCTGGGTTTTTGGTAGGGTTTTCAATTTTAGCCGGAATGCCCTGTAAACAGCTAAGGTGTCTTTATCCTTCACAGAGTGTATTGACCTGCACACCGGACCTCTTTTTTATCGTCTGTCTCCGATGGGACTAGGTGTCTATCCACCTACACTGGACCAGGAGGAGGAGGGGGAATGTCCGCCCGTTGGCGGGGTTGAACCCGCTATCTTTTGGTTGAGAGGCGGACATCTTGCCTCTGGACTACCGAGTCCTCTACGTGTATACAGCGATAAGAACTGAGGAACGCTACAAAGTCTAGCATACTGAATGTAGACGATTAAAACATAAAGGACACGGAGTGATAATATTTGGACTGCAACCGTAAATCTATCAATGCTGTCATTTACTGATGATTTAGCTCTATTTGGAAAATCAGAGACCTTCAATATAATATCAACACATTTAATAATGAATTAAATAAATGAGGAATAAAAGTAAATACTAAGAAAACAAAATCTATGCTAGTAACCAGGGAAGCGAAAATACAAAACCTTAAACTAGGCAGACTGAAATTAAAACAAGCTACAATTACCTAGGAGTAATGATTAACTCAGAGGGAAAACTAAGAGAAGATATCAGCCAGAGTATCCAGAAGGCAATGCTAATATATAACCAACTAGGAAAGTCATTTATAGGTAAGCAAGAATCAAACATAGATCATGTTCAAAGGGGAAGAAGATCATTATGATATAATGATAACAGAACGTATCAAAGAGATAATACTGTCATAAGTTGAAAAAACAAAGAAAGTGCCAGTACAGAATAGCTATTATATTGTAAGAGAAAGCACCCAGTTAAGCTTAATCCAGACACCGAGAAGTTAAATGGGAATGAGAAAAAGAAAGAAAAAAAAGAGAACAACTTGGAAAAGGAAAGCCATACAGATAACCACAGGTTAGGGTAACCAATGTTTCAGGCGGTGCCACGATAGAATACTGTTCCAATATCGTACTTTTAGACAACTGATATAAATCATTATAGAAATAGCATTATAGTGTTTGTACTTACGTTACTCTTTGAAGACAAGTAAATATGCTTGCCGAGTCCGCAAACTTAAGAACACAAAGAGGGAGGGAGTGTGATGGATAAAGAGAGAGAGAGAGAGAGAGAGAGAGAGAGAGAGAGAGAGAGAGAGAGAGAGAGAGAGAGAGAGAGAGAGAGAGAGAGAGAGAGAGAGAGAGAGAGAGAGAGAGAGAGAGAGAGAGAAGAGAGAAAGAGAAAGAGCACGAGAGAGAGAGAGAGCACAACACGCATTAGTGTGTATCAACCAGCATGCCGGCCTGAACCTAGCTTCCATCCCTCGGTGGCTTGAATCGGGATAACAATAGGCCTAGGACTTGTCGGCCAGCGGGAGCCCGGCTCCAAAATTTTAGTTTATTGTTCATTGAAGAAGGTACCGCTGGTGTGTGTGTGTGTGTGTGTGTGTTTGTTAAGGCAGGTCAATTTGATGGGTGTATTGCTAAGAAATTAGGACCGAAATTTAAATAATACCTTCTTAGTGTAACGCAATATTTCATAGGTGGTTTCAGGCACCAATTATCCAAGCAGAACACGCCCTTGCAGATATAATAACAGTAAGAACGATCACGATACACACAAATCATAATAATAGCCGTATGACGTAATGATATATAAAATAGATGCATACATGAAAATAAAAACAATTGAACATGCATTATATATATATATATATATATATATATATATATATATATATATATATATATATATATATATACAAGATTTATGGAATAAATATTAACTAGCCTTTCAAAACACAGCGCCAGAGAACAAGTGCCCAATCAGTGATCCATAAATAAATGAATTTGAGCCAACAGATGATTGTATCCCATGTAGATTTTTCTGCTCAGCAAAGCACTATATACTAGTCAAGCAAAATCAAAATAGCACATGGTTAACCATAATCAGCACTGCTGGCCTTGATCTTAAAAACCTAACAAGGCCTCCTAACTTGAGCATAATACTGTACAATCGAAGCTCGCCTCGTGTACAATGTATTATTGTCGCTATTTTTAGAAACTGATATATTACAGTCGTGGAACGCCCCCAAATGCACACAAATGCTACTCAAATTCTAGATCTTTCTCTTTTCGAACAACTCAGAATAAAAGTACGTGTGTATTTCATCATTCTTTTTACCTCAATAGCGTTTTACTCTTAGTCTTAGACATGTTCGTTTTACTTTGTTTATAATACAAAAAAGGACTTTTGACTGTTCGAAATCGACATTCTTAGCTGATCAAAAACGCTATCTCAATCTACTAATCATAATCTAGATCTAGTACTGTGGAACTAAATAACATTTGCTCTCTGTCGCTGTATATTTGTGTTTGTCGGTCTGTCTTTCTCCATGGCATTGCCATGACAGAATTTTAAATTTCAAGACAGCTTGGTTATTGCATTAGAACTTTTGTCTGTAAGTGTAGGCCGAAATGTATTAGACCAAACAAAGTGTCGTGTTGTGCTTGTGACTCTGACCTCTGACATCTCTATAAATATGTAAAAAAATAATAAAGCAAGGGAAGTTATTCTCGTCCATTCAAAACAAAGACAGCTGCTGACTGCTAGGGCCTACTCTAACTGTAGGCACAGAGAGCTAGAATCCAGGGATCTAGATCTAGATCTATCTGTTCTTGTAGTGGATTAAAAATAACATCTTATAATTTTGTATAGATTCTACTTCGTACACCACAGTAACCAGGATAGCTGAATTGCATTAGGCATTAGGTAAATCATACAGGTGTTCCCATAAGTTTAAGAAGACGAATTTAACTGATTGAATTGGCTTCTCAGCCTATTGGGAAATAGTTTTAGCTCCAGATATTTAGATCTAGACTCTAGATATAGATTTATTCTAGATTTCAGTACTAATTTATCTTATTCCCAACCGTTAATGTTAACCCATAAATGGTTGGCCATAGTCTTGGGCATATCGTATTAAAATATCGATATGTCCTGAAATATCGTATCATATCGAAATTGAAACCGAAATATCCTGCCAAGGGGTCCTTGGGGAACTCGCAGCTTTCACACGCTTTGATGATGAAACCGAAATATCGATATTTCAATATTCTTCGTCACAAAGCAAAATTATGAAAAATGAAAAATAAAAAGTTCTGGAAATGTTGGTTACTGGTAAAAGTCACATGTCATCATCAGTCAAGCGAGACACGCCATTCTTTACAGATCTAACAGGGATCAAATTTGCTTGAGCCTAACATACCGTAAATATTAAGCGTTTCCTTCTTCCCACCAGTAGTAGTTTGTTTATGTTAGTACGAGAGTTTGTGTGTAATAGCTACCCCATAAGCGCAGACACTTGGCCGCGAAAAGTAACACGTGTGGTGTGTTATAAAGTCAAAGGAGTGAGTGTGGTGTTTGGTCAACGGTACTTATGTGGGCGTGTGTGTTTCCTCTTTCTCTCTCTGTGTCTCTCTCATCTATCTCTCTCTCTCTCTCTCTCTCTCTCTCTCTCTCTCTCTCTCTCTCTCTCTCTCTCTTCACACACACACTCTTTCATGCTCTCGCTATCTCTCACTATTCTCTCCTCCTCTCTCTCTCACTCTCTCTCTCTCTCTCTCTGCCTATTTTTCCTGCCCCCAGCCTCCTCTCTCATCTCTATCTCTGTCTGCCTATCTCTCTCAAAATGTTCAAAACCCCAGCAAATGAAAAAAACCTGTGCTTTGGGCACAATGTTGAAATCAATTATCGATTTTCGATATATCAATATCATTTTGCCAATATCGAAAAAATATCAATATTTCAATATTTTTCGTGAAAAATATTGTATTGTATCGAAATCAAAATTTCTGATATTGCCCCAATAGGAATATATATAATATGGCTTTTCAAGCTTTTCATCTCTTCTGAGAGAAATCGAATGTATACTTATGACTATGAGGTACTCAATGTAATTCATAGCTCATCATTAAGTGAGCAAAAGTAGATCTAGCTCTAGATACAAGTACGGTAATCTGTAGTGTACCAGTAAATTGTTTTATTAATATGAAATACACGTTTATATAGGTACTAAAATTAAGTATACTATTTTTCACTATAGGTCAGATCTAGATCCAAAACAAGCAAAACAACTGTTCCCGTTGAGGCGGTGATGTACGGACGGAAATTACAATAAAATTTATTCCTGTAACTTTCTTATAACTGGAAGAAAGTCAAATAAGAGAGAAAGGGAAGAGGTAAAAGGACCATTCCTGAATGTGATTGACAACGTAGATCTGGAACACATTACACACAATACAAAAAAGGGCCAAAAGGGTAAAAGACAGATAGACTAACTAATTTATCTTGTGAGAGAAAGACCGAAGCACCATCTTTTTTCTTCTTTTGTTTAATAAGATTTCTTACTCTACTGTCACGCTGGCCAAGAATTTGCCTAACTTATTAATATTATGTTTGCCTTCGTTGAGCCAAGGCCGTTAGAAGATTTAAGTTACTGAGCCACCCTGGAAAACTGCTTGCTCAGCTCATGTTCGTATCAGCCTAACTTTAAATTCGGTATTGACGATACTTGATGAAGAACTTTTATTACTCAAGGGCTTTCAGGACGCATTGAAATGCATTTGAGGCTTGTGGAATTTCAGCCTCAATACCAACATTTTAAATCTTGGTATCGATGATAATCTTTCTCTCTACTACAATACAAATTAGAATGATACCATAAAGATTTCAATGTAGGAGAAAAAGCTTTACGCACACAACTTACAAGCCTTTCTTTTTATTTCATTAGCTAGATCTAATGGTTTAGTAGTGCTTTGAGCAGTCTCTACTGATTGGCTATATTTGCATACAAACTTAGCTTATTCTTTCAAATGAAAGTTGGATGAAAATTATAATATTAATTTTGAAAAATGACTTATTTGGCTTGTAATCAAATCTTTTTTAAAGTTGTAGTTGTAGCTAAGCTTCATATTTTGGATTTCATAAATTACAAAATTGTGTTTTTTTCAAAACTAGCTTTTTTTTGCAAACATTTCACTAGTAGTAAAAAGTTTACCATTAGATTTGAATCAAATTTTGGCTTTAGCTTCTTCACATGATTCCCTTATTAGACTAGTATTTGAGGCTTTTTTTTGTAAGGTTAGATAGTTTTGATTTTATTGAAGATTTAGTATAACAATTTGGTCTTTTTTTTTTTTCTCAATAAATCTTTTCCCAATAATTAAACCAGATATGTAAAAATCGATCAAATACAACCTTCATATGTCCTACTTCCTATATCTCAAATTTGGTTGACTGTGGATGATTGTTTTAGTGATAGTGATATGAAAAAGTATGTAAAATCCATTATGGCCACCATTACCATGGCAACCAAAATATTGAGCAACATGACACCCTTCAGATGTATGAAATATTAAGATTATACATAAAATATGAATGATTTTGGGTCTGAGGTAGCTTTGTAACATTTTTTTTTTTTCTTGAAATGTCATAATATATTCAGAGATATTCCATTTTTACATTTCAAATTTGCTTTTCAAGAAAAACGCACTCATGCACGGATGGAAGAATAACAATGACCCATGGGTACCACTACCTCAAACAAACGGAGACTCTTCTTCGGATGAACCATGTGGACCCCTAAATGACAATGATGTATCTGTATCGTCAAATAGAATCCTCCAAAGTCAAGTACCCCCAAATCCCCTCCACCAGTTGATAGACTCACAACGATATCTTGAAACATTAGGTAAGTTTCATATTTTATTATTGACATAGCTTCCAACCAGTGTGTAAAAAAACACATTTAATACGTTTTTATGACTTTGAGTTCGTAAGTCTGTTTTTACCTTGAAAAGTACATAAATTAAGACTACTTGTATTTTTTTTAAGAGAATCCCTACAGAGACTCACAGAGATTGGGATGAAAATCTGGAGACGCCATTCTAAGTTGGCAAAACTACTGACACACTTTGCCGGAAATTCAGCGATCGGCAGACTTTTTTGTTATTTGCCATAAAATTATCAATGTTATCTGGAATGTTACGGGCTGTTATGGAAATTAGCTTGCACAGTCAGAGTCTGTTCTTGGATTTGAAAAGGTTGGCAGCTATGTATTGATAATTTTACAGTCTGCTATCTTAAAGAAGTAATGATGGCGAAGAAATGAAAAAAGCTATTCATTTTATTTAATTCATATCATGTTTTCCTTGATGAGTGCACTAACTGCAGTGAGATAATGCTACTGTCAGTTCCTGGAAAAATTTCAACAGAGTTATCCTTATAGCCACATTGTACATCATTGTTGAGCAATCTTTAGAGTGGAATTTACCCCTAAACATCAATTTCATCGACTTTGGGAAAGTATTTGACAGCCTCCAAGGGATTCTCTTTGGAAACTCCTGTGACAATATGGAGTGCCCTTAAAACTTACAAGAATAATACAGAAATCATATGAAGATATTACTGCGAAAGAAGTACATGCTGGAAAAGTCTCTGAATCTTTCAGCATCAAGATGGAGTTCGCTAAGGCTGTCTTCTTTCTCCCTTTCTGTTTCTTTTAGCCATCGACTTCCTAATGAAAATGCAACAGACGGGAGCAGAAATAGCATTCAATAGACTATGAGAAAACTTGTTAACAACCTAGACTT
Source organism: Doris montereyensis (assembly GCA_037039925.1). Taxonomy (NCBI): domain Eukaryota; kingdom Metazoa; phylum Mollusca; class Gastropoda; order Nudibranchia; family Dorididae; genus Doris; species Doris montereyensis. The sequence continues at coordinate 335,302 of JAXRKP010000016.1, forward strand.
GTTGATGATATTGCTTTGCTTTCACACATGCACAAGCAAATACAGAAGAAACGGATGCCATTGAGACCATCACATCATCTGTGGGACTCAGACTCAACTACAAGAAAACAAAGACTCTTGGCAACTGCAAAACCTGCAATACTCTGCCAATAACCTTAACAGGAGAACCTCTGAAAATATGGACAAACTTTGCTACCTGGTTAGCATGATTGGTGGCAAGGGAGATGTGGAAGAAGATGTCAAAACCAGGATACAGAATGCATAACAACCTTTTTAAGCCTTAACAAGGTATGGTCCAGCAAAAGTTTACTAGAAAAATGAAACTAAGTATATTCAACTCGAATGTCAAGTCAGTGCTAACATATTGCTCAGAAACATGGAGAACCACAAAATCTACCCTACAAAAATACAATCATTCATAAATAGATGTCTGAGGAGCATTGTCAAAATATTTTGGCCTGAAGTTATCTCAAACATTAATCTATGGGAAAGAACTGGACAAGTATCAACACACTTAGAAAGGACCCCAACACAATAAGAAGACAGAGCCTTACATGGAACCCACAGGGTAAAAGATCGAGGGGTCAGCCAAGGGCTACATGGAGAAGAGAACTGGAGGAGAGATGAAGAAGACGGGCAAACATGGAAATCTATGGAGAGGCTGGCCCAGGAAAAGGCAGAAAAAAAGAAGATGTTTTCCTTTGCTTTTGTTTTTTTAAAATATTTCTTTTGTTCTAGATCTCATATGATGATCGACTAAATAAGGAAAAGTGGTTAATGGTAACAATAGCCATTGTGAAACATTAGTTGAAGCAGTTGCTTGTACTCAAAGGTTTGGTTGTTCTTACTGAGATTGTTACTCGGCTTTTATGTAGATTCTACCTAGCACAAGATAGAGACACATGGAAACTAGTGACAAACTATACAGAGATATGATTAAGATCACCATATTAGCAAACACAGTTTAGGGCAAGCATCCCTTAGGAATGCGATGGCTTTATTTTATCATATATTGCACGCTTAGGTAATTTTACGGTTTAGTGGCATAAAAGAAAGTGGGTCAAATTTGTAGTCAATGTCGATATCGGCTTAGATCTACATTTAGAGGTGAGAATGAAGAAATCTATCCACAATCCCATAACCCTTATCCTAAAAGCCCTTCCCCACCCCCACCCTACCCGCCCCACAATGGTGTGGGGGTAGGGGTTCAGGAAAAGGGATTATATATAGATTTCTTCATTCTCACCTCTAAATGTAGATCTAAGCTGATATCGACATCGGGTACAACTTTGACCCACTTTCTTTTATGCCGCTAAACCGTAAAATTACCCTCGCTTGTAACCTCCATGCTGATTGTAGTGTCGCAAAAGCAGAAGATAGACTCAGTGAGAGAGTGTAGTATAAACTGCTGTCACTGTCACCATGGTAGAAAAAGAAGATGGGGTAGTAGCGGTGTGAAAAGAAGGGGATAGGGGTGCAACAAAGGGTGTAGTGGGAGAGGGGTGTTACGGCAAGAGAAAGGTGATGATGAAGAGACAAAGGCACCACTTCTGTCAGCCTTACTGCTTCTCACTCTCAGTCTGATCTCGTCAAGGCATAGTAGTTACAGCCTAGGTTGGTTTCAAAACGGAGTTAGTATTCATCACCTCTGGTCTCGAAGTCGTGGTCGGATTCGGATAAAATGCCTCGAAGCCTTGTATTCGTTGGTATCGAATAATGGCTCGAGAAGCGCCCAGGCCTACCTCAGAGCCAATGAAGGGCAGAAAGATCAACAGGAACATGATAAAGAACATTAAAAATAAAAAAGAATGAAGGAAATAGGAAAGTCATGGAACGAAATTAAATGAATGACCTAAGATAGAGTTGAATGGAGATGTTATGTTGGCGCCTTATGCTCCTCTATGGAGCCATGAGAAAGAGAGAGAGAAGGTATTAGATACATCATGTGTGGCGCAAACCCCATTATATCGCCATTCTCGCGATACCAGCAATGTTGGGTTGGTCCCAAAGTTGGCGGTACAACCGGGTATACTGTATTTCATATAACACAAATGTAGAAATAGCAGTCATAAATGGGAGTCTCCTTCTGAGACGTGTTTTCAAGATGTCATAGTGGTGAATTATTCTCTTCCTAAAATTGTCTACTGCTTTGGAAAGGGAAAACATAGAAACTCTGTATTGGTCTACTCTCCTCATTGCTCTGTTGCATTTGACAGAACATTTTCTACAAGTACTAAAACCATAAATACACTCAGACATTTGCATCCATCATTTTAAACAAAAATAATCTTCAACTGTATTTTGCAGCTTTGTGCTGAATAAAACACATTCAGTTGTTGTTTGTTTTTTTGTTTTTTACGAACTTGCTACAAATTTACAAAGTATGTATTTCTCAATAAAAAAAGACAAAGGAAATTATCTATCCGTATCACACTATCACCCCTGTGTGGATAACGGGGTCCCTCAACAGAGAGGGTGCAAGAATATGCCCAACATGATGCCAGCATGTCATATGAGGCGACTAAATGGTGAATTAGGTGGTGGCTCCGACACTGAACCAACTGGTCTTCCAGGTTGGGGATGGCGAGGGCTAACAACCCCACCTGTAAAAAGAAATTTGTTACACAAACATGAACGCAGAGAAACGAAAACACCACCTTGGAAGAAAATGGAGCTCCTGTTACAGAACAGATGAGGTTCAGTGGCGAAAGCCGAAAAGGAAGCTACTGGACCGAGGCCTTCATCTTCAATCAAGAATTCTCTCTGGATTGCGTCTCCGAATGTGCAAATCTTGTATGAAGCAGGCAAGTTTAAACAGGCTATCCAAGAGGTGCACCATAACAAGCTGCACATACTGGCAATCGCAGAATCCAACTGGACACAAATTTGGACAGCAACACCTCCGAACAGGAGAACAAATTTTGTATTCTGAAAAGACCAAGGATCACACCGAGAAGGAGTTGCTCTCATCTTAAGTAAAACAGCACAGAAAACATTTAGAGGATGGGAAGCCCATGGCTCGAGGATCATCATGGCATCATTTTCATCAAGAAACAAGAGGATCAGCATCAACATAGTGCAAATCTACACGCCAACAAATGATGCAGGTGATGACGAGAAGGATGAATTCTACAACCAGTTACAGGGAATGATAGAAAATCTACCTCTAGAGATGTCAATATCATAATGGGAGATGCTAATGCAAAGGTAGGAACAGACAACACCGGATATAAAGAAATAATGGGCAAACATGGAGTGGGAGAGATGAACGACAATGGAGAAAGGTTTGCAAATGTGTGCTCCTTCAATGGATTGGTTATTGACGTTACCATTTTTCCACACAAGAAGATCCATAAGGCCACATGGGTATCACAGAATCGAAACACAGAAAATCAGATTGACCATTTCTGTATATCTCATAAATTTAGGTGCTCATTGGAAAATGTTTGAGTTCTCAGAGACGCAGATATAGGATCAGACCACCATCTACTTCTGGCAGTGTTGAAACTAAGGCTTAGGAAATACAACAACAGAGATAGTTTCAGGCAACCAAAATTCCAATTTAACTTACTACAAAGAGACAAGAAAGAACAATTCTAAATCTGCCTCAAAAACAAATTTCAGCCTCTAGAACTTATCGAGAAGGATGTAGATACCCATTGGAACCAAGTGAAGGAAGTCATTACAGAGACGTGTGAAGAAACTTTAGGAAGAAAGGATTACAAACACAAGGAGTGGATTAGCGAAACAAAACTTGACAAAATAGCAGTCAGGAGGAGGAAGAAGGAAACATTGAACAGCGGCAGGACAAGGACTGAAAAAGAAAAGGCTAGAAAGGAATGTGCTGTGGCAGCCACCCAGGTAAAGAAAAGTATCAAAATGGACATGGACAAGTTTGTCACAGAACTTGCAGAAAGAGCTGAAAAAGCTGCACAGAGTGGATATACAAGGATATTATACCAAACAGCAAAACTGTTAGCAGGTAATGGCTGGCCAACAATCGCACCAGTAAAGGATGTCAATGGCAACCCCATTTTTGACAAGGAAGCACAGAAAAGACGGGTGGAACATTTTGAACATCTACTAAACAGACCACCCCTGGAAAACCCGCCAGACAACATGCCTGCAAGAAGAGATCTCTCTATCAGTTGTGGACCACCAACACGAGCAGAGATTGCAAAGGCTATAGCTAAATTACATTCAAACAAGGCAGCAATGTTAATTGGCTTAGATTGCTCCAGGGTGCAGTATTTTCTTGGTCTACAGGCATGTGTTTTCATTCGCCAATTCTTGGTTTTCATTTATCAATTTACCGGCCATTGGCGGACATTTATGTTATCTGTAGACTGATTATTGCCTGCACCGACAAAATCGGGAAGTCGATATAAGGGGTTTGAGTCAAATTTACGTCGAAATATCAGTCATTTTTTTACTAGTTTTATATACGGAAAATAAAGGACTTTGATATGACGTCGATATATGCTGGATGTCAATATATACGATGCCGATATATGTGGGTTGGACTGATTATACATAATTTATCTACTTGTACTTGTACATTAAATACATGTATCTATTTGTCTATCTACTTCTCTATCCATTCGTCTATTGAATACCTTTTTTTTTTTCTTCATTACAATACATGTACATGTATCTCTAGCTGAATTGGGTTGTTTTGTTTATTGTTTTTTCCAGAGAAAAATTGGAAAAGTTGAAGTTGAAAAAAAGGAACCAACGTCAAAGGATATCATAACTTCCTTAGCTTTATTCCAGGAAGATCAAATGAAACGCTATGTTAACAGTGATTCCTCTGTATGGACAGGTGAAGCTACTGGGATTAGTGATGCGCCCGCTTCATCATCGTCTTTCTTAACAAGAAAACTTCATCCTGAACAGCAAGCCTTGTCAGCAGAAGAGTTGTTCGAGTTGGTCAAATCAGATGTTGTGTCGAACTCCGCACGAAGAAGAAGATAATTTCCAAGAAGATAACACTAACGGGTCAGCTGTCATTCAAGAATCGAGCGATGTTGTTAATGTTAAAACTCAGAACCAAGGAAATAAAATTTCTGACACTGACAGTGAGAATTGGGCAAATTTTGACGAAATGGATCAGGAGACGAAATCGGAGGAATTTTCTGTCGAAAGCAGAAAGTGAGACTTAAAGTAAGCGGAAAGGACACAAACTATCATTATGCATATTTAAATGTATTTCATGTAAAATTATGTAAAAAAGAATTAAAAACATTTATATAACTGAGTGCTGTTTACAGTATGAGATTATTGAGATGTCTTTCCGTCTTCATCTGGTACATAATTCTATTACGATGTACATGTATATATGATATCTTACAAGCATCCCCAGAGACTATAGTGGATTACGATTTATCTTTATAATTAAGCTTGGTCTCTAAAACTTTCACTGCAGTAAACAGAAACCACTGTACATGTACTGGGTACACATGATATCAAGTACGACTATTATATTGAATCAGTATTAGATACATTGTGCTACCAAGCACTGAATTAAAACATTGGTAATTTTGTTTAATATAGATAAGGATGGATTTGTATACCACATCCCCACATGGCGGATGTGAGTGTATGTATGTATGTATGTATGTATGTATGTATGTATGTATGTATGCAAGTACAGGTACATATGTATGTATATAAGTACAAGTAGGTATGTAAGCATGTATATGTATGTATGCATGTAAGTACAGGTACGTAATTATATGTATGTATGTAAGTAAGTACAAATGGGTTTGTATGCATGTATATGTATGTATGTATGTATGTACAGGTACATATGTGTGTATGTAGGCCTATGTATGTATGGTATGTGTGTGTGCATGTGTATGTATGCATGTAATTACAAGTATGTATATAAGAATATATGCATGTGTGTATGTATGAAGACCTATGAATGTATGTAGGCCTATGTATGTAAGTATATATGTATGTGTGTGTATGTATGTTCGACTGTAGGTTCATATGGTTTAGTAATATTAGAACCAAAAACTTAGAAAGCAGCAAGCAGGATTTAGGAAAGGCCATTCTTGCTCAAACCATATACTCACTCTTAGACAAATTTTGAATAATGCCAAGAATGGAATGCTCCCCTGTACTCAAATTTTATAGATTTTGAAAAGGCTTTTGATAGTGTACACAGATTTGCATTAAGGAACATCCTACGACACTATGGCATTCCCTCCAAGGTAGTTAGCATAACCAAACTTGCTTTACAGGGATTTCCATGCTAAAATAATCTGGGGAAATAAATTGACGGAGAGCGTGAACATCAATACAGGTGTGAAACAGGGCTTGCATGCTATCACCTTTTCTATTCTGCCTTGTAAAGAATCTGTTGTAAATAAAAAAACAGGACTAAGGTGGACATTCACTGAAATATTAGAGGACCTTGATTTTGCTGATGATGTTGTACTCCTGTCACAATATCACAGATATACAAACCAAAACACAGTGAATTGATAAAAATGTACAAAAATTGGAGCAACACATAAATATTGGAAAAACAAAAATGATGAGGATGACCAACAAATAGAAACAACCGGTGAAATTTGGAAACAAGGAGATTGAGGATATACAAGCTTTCACACATCTCGGAAGTAAAATCATTCAAATGGAAATTCTGAAGATGAGATCAAAGAAAGGTTAACAAAAGCAAGAAAAGTATTTGGATCACTGAATAATGTTTGGAATTCAAGAAAATCTCAATTAAAACATAACTCAGATTCTACAAATCTAATATTCTAGCTGTCCTTTATGGTGCTGAATCTTGGAAAACAACAAATAACATTTGCAGAAAGCTAGACACCTTTCAAAACAAATGTCTCAGAAAGATCCTCAAAATATTGTGGCCAAACACGATATCAAACAACGACCTTCAAGAAAGAACATCACTGGAGTCAATATCCCTGATTGTGAGGAAGAGAAGATGGAAGTGGACTGGTCACATCCTTAGGATGAATGTTGATGCCATTCCTAAAATAGCCCTCAGATAGACCCCTCAGGGAACAAGGAAGAGAGGTGCCCGCTAGAAATAGAATCCTGGAGGAGAAGCATCGAAAAAAGAGATGAAGACGATGGGGACAGAGGACAAAATTTGGCATCTGATCGTGTTCAATGGCAATTCACTGTGTCGGCCTTATACTTATGTGCTGCCCAAACACCACGAGGATAAGAAGAAGTATGTATGTACGTATTTTTGTATGTATGTATTTATGTATGTTTGTATGTGTGTATGTATGAATTTTTGTAAGTCTATGTGTATAAGTATGTGTGTATGTATACATGGGTTGCATTCGCAAACAACAGGACTCTTGGGATGCTCTCGGGGTGTGTGTAGTTTATGCCATAAATCCGTCAAGAGGAAAGTCAAACTGAAATAAAAGCTGAAGATAAAAAATGAGAGAGATAAAGAGAGACACAGAAATACACACACAAACATATATACAGACAGACAGAGACGACAAAGGCAGATACAGATACAAAGACTGACCGACAGATAGAAAGAAATAACAAAGAAAGAAATAATAATGATAATACTTTAATACCTTAGTCCCTTTCGGGAAATTCTTTTTACAAAGAGTGCTTAAATTCATTATATATTTTATTTTTTTATAACATATAAAAGATAAAAGTCATGGATCGATGTACACTAACACTAACAGTTAGAAGTAATTAAACCTTTAAAAGTTGTAAAATTTCCATGTAAATAGACTAGATCGATATCAGGTAAATGTAGCAAGGTATATGGTGTGTAAATTTCAAATTTCTTTCAAGGTCTATAAAAGGCATGTGCAGACAGATGGACACAAATATCATCACTCAAAGAGGTGAAGAAATAAATCAATAATAGATTTTAATAAAAATGGGTATAGGATTGTGGTTTGGTGGCGGACAGACGCGGTGACGAGAGCAGGCGAGACCAAGAGACGAGACAGAGACGGAAGGCGAGACCGAGACGAGACAAGACGAGAGGAGACGAGACGGGGCAGAGTGACGAAAGTGAAAGCAGAGGAGGAGAAGAAGAAACCACGACGAAGCGAAAGAAGAGGTAAGAAAGTATTACCTTAAACTACAAGCTATTTCGGCAAGACGAAACATGGCGGCAGCTAAAATTACCTCGGACATGGTGAAATCTTTCACGGGTCAAGGAGACGTTGTGGCGTGGCTGCGGGAAAGTGGAATTGGTGGCGAAGCTGCAAAACGTGAAAGACTTAGCAGCGCTCGTGCCATTGTATCTTGAGGCTGACGCTCTGGCGTTATATTTACAGTTAAGTGAGGAAGAGCAACAAAGCTATGATGCAATTGAAAACGGCTTTTGGAAGCCTTTACGGACAATGCCTTTGTTGCGTTCAGCAAGTTAACGACCAAACGGTGGGGCGGCGAACAGGTGGATGTGTTTGCAAACGAGTTGAAGCGATTGGGGCGTTGGATGGGATTTGTTGGAGAAAGGTTTGGACAGGATCGTACACTGAGCTTTATCAATGGGTTTACGGGATTTTGTGAGTTACAGCAGACGCCAGGTTTGTCTGGATCTGAACATGAGTTTGACTTACCCGGTCACTTGGAAACAGGGGAAGTTTCGGTTGCAGTGGTGGCACCATCATATCCACAACTGAGCGCCGTGATCGCGACGATGGTTATGCTAGAATCGAAAAATCAAGTGCTATCGATGTAGGGCCCCATTTGGCAAGGGACTGCAACAGACCGAAAGAGATCGTGTGTTTTCGGTGCAATAAACCTGGTCACATAGCTAGTAGATGTGATCAGGGCGGCACAACAACTAACAGTTGGGTGTCTTGCGCCAGCAGCCATCCACGGACAATGGCTTAAGAGTTACCAGTCATAGACATTGGCCTGGAAGACAGCATGGTTCGAGCACTGGTGGATACGGGGTGTCTAGTGTCGGTAGTCAGTTCACAACGGTGGAAAATGTGGAGGAGGAGCTACATTGTGGCATTCGATGGGTCGTGTGTCAAGTGTAGGGGGAGACGACTGTCTCGTTTGTACAAAATATGAGTGTGAAGGTGGATGCTATTGTGGTCAGATGATCTATTGGATGGGGAAATTATTCTCGTGGATGCTATTATAAGATGGAGGTGTCTGTAACTGGGAACGGAGTTACATTTGGGGGGAAATGTGTTGGATCCAGAAGAATCACCAGGAGCCAGAACCATCGCATGGAACGGTGAAGGTAGACCAAGAAGATAGTAACCGAGTTCACGACATGGGGATGCAGTAGAGTATCAACCAACTGACAGCGAGATTCGCATTGAGGACGTAGACTTCGAGGCAGTGTTCGATCAGAATGAAAATGTGTGGACGGTACAGTGGCGGTGGAAGTCATCTCCTCAGTCTTAACGAACAAAGTTAGGTTACGACAAATGCATGAAAAGGGATGTAGCGAACGAATTTGAAGCAGAAATTGATCATTGGATTAGTGAGGGGGTCCTTGTACCGTGGAAAGATAAGGTGACAGAAGGGATCATTCCATTAATGGCTGTAGTTCAACCGTCGAAGAATGGGTCCGGCCGGTGTTGGATTTTCGAGAGCTAAATGAGCATGTCGCGTGTCACACGGGGATGATTTCGTTGACGTGTGCCAAGAAACTTTGCGTGACGTGGAGGAGGATGTCGGGGCAAGTACAATTGTCGATCTAAAAGCAGCATATTTACAGATTCATGTGGCAGAGGACCTGTGGCAATATCAGCTGGTGAACTACAAAGGAAAGACATTTGCATTAACAAGACTAGGTTTCGGATTAAATTCAGCCCCCGTATCATGACAAGAATTTTGAAAACTGTCCTTGGAAAGGATGAGAGAATGAAAGCTGCAACAAATTCTTACGTTGACGATATCCTGATGGACGAGAGTCAGATCACTGCACATGAGCTGACTGAACATTTGGCGAGATATGGCCTGGCATCAAGACTACCCGAGGCCTCGGACGGCGGAATGGCATTGGGTCTAAAACTTACATCTGGGCAGTTTGGCAGTTTGGTGTTCTCTAGGGGCAATGAAATTCCTGCTAGTGTGTCAACCCTCTCAAAGAAAGAACTTTTTTTTCAGTGTGTAGGAAACTCGTCGGACATTACCCTGTGGCAGGATGGCTACGGGTCGCATGTAGTTATGTGAAAGACTCACGGAAATGATGGCTGGAATGTTCCAATTGGGGACAAGGCGTTGAACATTATAAATGACATACTGTGTCGTGTGAATAGTGAAGATCCGGTCACAGGAAAGTGGTATGTGAACGATACGAAGAAGGGTACCGTGTGGTGCGATGCCAGTAATATTGCACTCGGCGCACTGCTTGAAATAGATGGAAACGTTGTAGAGGATGCGGCTTGGCTACGGAAATCATCAGATTTTAACCACATCAATGTGGCAGAACTTGAAGGGTTGATGAAGGGTATAAACATGGCAATAAAGTGGAACTTGACAGAAATTGACATCGTCACGGATTCAGCAACTGTTCATGGATGGGTGAATACTGTGCTGACAGAAGATAAATGGGTGCGGAGTAAAGGTGCATCAGAGCTACTCGTGAAACGACGTTTGGGTATTCTGAAAACTTTGATTGCTGACTTTGGGCTGAAAGTGTCAATTGTGTTGGTACCGACGACCAAGAATAAAGCAGACGCACTCACGCGAGTAAAGAAAGAATGGTTGATTTTCCCAAAAGGAAGCCAAGATGTGGAAAAGAGAGGTGTTTGTGCAGTAAACCTGGCTGACTTGAAAGCGTCTCACGACGAACATCATATGGGCGTTGATGGGACACTGTTCTTAGCAAAGAGGTCATTCCCAGAAACAAGTAGATGTGATGTGAAAAAAGTGGTTCAGTCATGTGGAAGATGCCAATCCATAAACCCTGCGCCGTCTAGGCACGAGACAGGCCAATTAAGTGTGTCTGAGAACTGGTCACGGTTGGCACTAGATGTAACACTTTCACCAGGTTCCGTACCTAAGTATCATCGACTGCGGTCCAGGACGGTTCGGTATTTGGAAAAGGCTAACGCGCGAAACTGCAGAATTTATCGTCGGCGAGATGGAAGAACTATTCTTGGAGCGAGGTCCAGTGGATGAAGTGCTGATGGACAATGGCACAGTGTTCCGTTCTAATCAAATGGCGATAATGTTGAGAAAGTGGCAAATCCAGCCCAGATTCAGAGCCGCATACAAGGCCAGCGGAAATGGAATAGTTGAGAGACATCATCGACGATAAAATCAATCGCAGAGAAGAGTGGAATCTCACCACTCGAAGCAGTGTACTGGTACAATTTAACCCCCAGGATTGGCATTGATGCAGAGACAGCACCTCAACGAGCTGTCTACAAGTACACGTGGAAAGTCGAGAGGAAAGGGGGAGGTGGAATGAGCAGAAGGAGAGTGGATTTGTAGTGGGAGATGAGGTGTGGGTGAAGCCACCGTTAGCACGGTGCACGACGCAGTGGACGAAAGGTCATGTTACTGGGTCCAACTCTCAGAACAGCATTGACGTGGACGGAATGCCCCGGCATGTACTTGACATCAGGAGGGTGGTCGAAATGGAGGGAGAGGAGGAAGATAGTACGGAAGACGAAGAGGAGAACGTCGTGCCTGATGGAGCGATGGGCGGCCTGGAGCGCATTGGGAGAGACAGACGGACACCCGTGTGGATGTCCGACTATGTCTCTTATTGATCTTTAGATCAGGGGCATGTGGTTTGGTGGCGGACAGACGCGGTGACGAGAGCAGGCGAGACCAAGAGACGAGACAGGACGAGAGCAGGCGAGACCGAGAGACGAAACAAGACGAGAGGAGACGAGACGGCAGAGTGACGAAAAAGTGAAAGCAGAGAGGAGGAGAAGAAGAAACCACGACGAGAAGTGAAAGAAGAGGTAAGAAAGTATTACCTAAACTACAAGGATATAAAAATAAATATCCTTTTAAACCTGAATCTAGACATTATAGAAAATCTTATTTCGACTTGCTGGCTAGCACTGGCACAACTAGCAGTCAAGTGCATGACTACCCTGGGGCTGTGAAATAATACATGTACAGTATATAATATATACTCTTAATACTCTTATTGTAGTTGCCATCACATGTGTTCAGTGCACTGCCGGCAGTTGAACGTCTAACTTTCTACGAGAAGGATGAGAGCTGAACGAGAAATATAGACACAAAATCAAAGGTAAAATATAACAATAATAATAATACATGTCGTTTGTAAGTTGAAGGATTTCAATGCATTTAAAAAGTGAAATAAATGTTCCACACTCAGTGATGATTTGATTTTGATCAGATTTTATATTTTGCCCTGACTGCCTTGTTAACAGCCAAGGGATCTTTACTAACATGCACATAGTGTTGTGATCAGCACATACAAAACCTCCTTGTTATCGTCCGTCTCTGGTGGGACTAGGTGTCGATTCAGCTACCTGGACCGGGCTGGGGGGGGGATATTTTACTACCGGTACAACAAAAACTTGAGAACATTTATCAAGCATCGGCAGGGCTTGAACCCATGACCTTTGGGTTGAGGGAGAAGCTGACACTTTGCCTTTGAACCGTGGTGAGCGTTGGGTATTCAGGAGTATATGTATATAAGTACCCTGATTTGTCTAGGAATATTATGGCATATTGCTATTATTGTTAGTTTGTTATTGCTTTCCTCGTTGACTTTACTTTGGTCCGGTTTGAATGAAGCACTTGATGGGGGACTCGATAGTGTAGAGGCAATGTATCAGCTTCTCAACCGAATGGTCGTGGGTTCAAGTCCCGGCAGGTTGAACATTTTTCTGAAGTTTTTTCCCTGGAACCTCAAAGATAGTTACATTGCGAAATGAGGTCAGGTTTGACTGCTAGTGTTAGCTTTGAGCTTCAATAAATATTAAATACCAAAATATTTAGGCTTATCGCAGCTCGAAACAGACTGTGGGTGAGCTGTGGGGCCTTTGGTTTGAACAGTCTATAACAAGAATATAGAGTAGAGCCAATATTTTGGCGGCTTGGCGACAACATAGCGTTAGCTCAGCTCAAGGCTTTTGGTCTGCACGTCAAGATAAAAGATAAAAATAAAGATAGATTTAAAGTCCGTGTCCTTGCACAAGTGCAGGCTCACTGACTGTACATCATTTATCAACTAGCAGGCTATTTCATTCAAAGTCTTCTCAACTCCCTATGGAGCATACAGTAGGCCAGCCTGTTAAGCGCTTCGTACTAACAATCTGAGAAAGATTTTTTCTCTACCTATAGTTGGATATTCATTCACACCTGAGTCAAGTGAGGAAGGTAGAGTGAAGTGCCATTCCTAAATACATCGTTGCGAGAGAAAAAAACAACCCACCTGTGCCAGCCGTGGGGGGGTTTGAACCAGGCTCACAATTCTGTGGTTCAGCTACAACGCCAGTATGCTAAGTCATCACGAAATGAAGTCAGTTCGACTGCTATGATCATATGTAAATATGAACACTAGCTTTGCCCTTCAAAAAATACCAGAATATTAAAATCGCGACTCAAAGCAAACTGTGTGTGAGCGAACTGTGTGGCGAGACTTCTGCTTTTGGTCTGATCAATCTACAACTACAAGAATAAAGAGTCCATATTTCAACGGCTCGGCGACAGTGCAGCTTTAGCTCAGCTCACGGCATTTGGCCTTCACGAACCCTTATGATCATCTGGCGTGTGAAATAAGGGGTCATTGAGCAAATTTTGACCTGGATTGGACTACCATCGAGCTGAAAGAAATACGCTCTTTACTCTTTTTGTTATTAGCTTGTTCTCAATCAATAAATCACATTGTGATTTTCAGCACAAGCCCTTTATTTTTCTATTCAATATTTACATGAACTGGTGGTACAATATAGGCCTACTGTTCTATCTACCGAGACCCACCTGCTGGTGACATTCGCTTGCATCTTACTGCTACTATTTTGATTAAAACTTTTTTTCATTTTTGTTGTTGATGTGTAAACTTAATTTAGTAATATTTAGACACATTCAATTAAAATATCAGTTTGGGCAAAAATATACACACTGATACAAACAATAATTTGTTTTAAGAACATCTTTTAAAAGTTTATTCATTGTTACGCATTCGAACGAGGAAACCGAATACAGTGTACTATAACTTTCCTGTGTGGTGTATGGCGGATACGTGTTGTTATTGAAACACAAGGGAAACTGGTTAAGTTATAATTAACAGGATCGATGGGTGGGACTGAAGAGGCTACAGTTCTGTTATAATAATAAAAACTTATAACCGATTGCTGAGTGTTATAAGCGGTTTGCAAGGAAAATAACCCCCAAAATCACATGTACATTGTAGCTTCAGGCAAATATTATTACTGGGTAGTTTCCCTTGGACCTCTCAAAATGACACCCGTGGCCATTCACTGCAGGCCTCTTCTTTCTTTCTCTTTTCTTTCATTTTTTTTTCTTTCTTTATATATATGTAATGGAACATGGATCGTTCGAGCTCAGAGAGAGCCCTTGGAACGGCAACAGAGTCGTTATGGCCTCAGCTGGCTTCGGGGTCAGTTGTGGGTCCTGCAGCTTAATTCAGGCCTCTTCAATTTACTTCTTTTTTTAGGCCTATCTGCATTGGGCCTCGGCGAAGTCAGTATTCAAAACAAATTGTTGGCATAGATTTACAGTATACACACGTTTGTGCTTATATGGTGTACTGTCCACGTTGAAGAGTCCTGTTATAAACGGGGTTTATTTCTTTCCCAGTCCCTGTTATAACAGAGATAAGACTAAGAGGTTTATTTTGATAGAGTCAAAGATAGAGAAAAGGGGGGGGGCGTCGATGATCCTGTTATAACCGGTTGTTGACATATTGCATGTAGTAGTTTGTCTGTCTCTCTCCCTTGGTTTTGAATCATTTCTGGATAAACTTGATCTGCTCCTGGGGCTTTTTCCTAATTTCACTTTTCTTATAGCTGTCTGAAGTTCTTCCATTAAGATATCTACTTCTTCAGCTGTCTCATCTGCATTACTTGTTACTCTTAATAATTGATATGTTACTCCTTGTTTCATATGTTCTATAGGGATTATGTAATTGTTGAAAATACTTTCTCCACATTTCCATGATTTCGCTGTCTCCTTTCATTATTTCTCCTTTGGCGTTCTTAATTTGTCGTATTGGGCATGTTTTGGTCTTTCTCATGCTCTTCATTGCTCCCAGAACAGCTTTTGATTTCCTTGATAGCTTTCTTGAAGTCTTTGTCCAAACTCTTCCCACTGTTCGTTTTTTTTGTGCTTTCCTAACTTCCTCTTTGACGGTAGTTCTTTTACTCACCTAATCTATCCTATCCTCTGGTCCCTTTGTTTGCAAGTATTTCTTCCAGGCATCTTTCTTTTCTTTGATCTTAGTCTTGACATTCTCATTCCACCATGCTGTCCTTTTCCCATCTCCTTTAATTTGCTTCCTACCACCCCAGACCTCTTCAGTACAACTGAGAAGTGTTTTTTTTATATATTTGTCACTTTTCTTCTATTGTGCTTTCCTTCAGATCCATTTGCCTTTCACTGATAGATCTTTTTATCCTGGATTGGTACATCTGTTTTACTATTGGTTTATTTATTTCTTCTCTTTCCTTTTTTGTTTGTTTTCTTCAGTTAATAATCTCATTTTGGCTATCACTAGGTGATGATCACTAAATATTTCAGCTCCTTTGCTTACTCTAGCATCCATTGTACTGTAAAGAAGGAGCTGCTAACTATTATGTTGTCTATGATTGACTTTTCACATCAGTCTTCATTTAGTCTTGTTTTGTGGATATCTTAATGAGGAAAAAATGTGTTAGCTATTTTCGTGTTATTCTGTAGGCAAAGTCTATTACTATTAATCTCTCTCCATTTGGAGAAGTTGTTGTCTCTCCTTCTTTACCTATTAGTATTACTCCTCCTGAAGTTTCTACATTGTTGCCTACTCTAGCGTTTAATTAAATCTCCTAAAACCATTAATTCCTGTTTGGGTTTGAGATTCTTTACAGCCATTTGTAAATCGTTTTCTTCTTTGGTGGCATCTTCGTTTGGTCCATAAGCTGTTAATAATTTAATTTCTCTTCCTTTTGATTTAATATTTACCTCTAATAGCCGTGGGCTTACAAATTTCCAACTTTCTAGTCGCATTTCTTGCCTTTTATGCATTAGGAGGCCTACTCCTGCTCTAGTTCTATCTTTGACATCTACTCCTGAGAAGATTAAAGTATGATTTGGTCCTACATTTTCTATTCCTTGTCCTTTTTTCTTTGTTTCTGTAATAGCCAAAATGTCTACTTTGAATTTTTCCATTTCTTCAGCTAATTCTAATTCCTTTCCATTAACTGCCCTAACATTCCATGTTCCAAAAATCACAGTCCGTGTTCTTTTCCAGAGTCATCTTCGAAAGTTCAAGCCGGGTATATCATTGTATTTGTATATATTACTTTGAATCAGGTTGTTTTGGATAAGTAGGGGATTAGCCCACTGTACGCTAGGTAGATGATGGGGCTGCCACCTTGAGGCCCCTACCGGGCCTTGTTTGTTATTTTCTGCCAGGGTTAACTCCCTTAGCCTCTATTCATTCAAGACCAGCCTGCAAGGCAGCAGGTTGTTATTTTCTGTCAGGGTTAACCCCATTAGCCTTTGGTCATTCAAGACCGGCATGCAAGGCAGCAGGTTGTTATTTTCTGTCAGGGTTAACTCCCTTAGCCTTTGGTCAGCCAAGACCTGTCTGCAAGGCAGCAGGAGACTCGTGGAGGGCGGGATCATCTACTCCCCGTACAGGTGCTTACCTGTCCACTGCCCAGGAGAAGAAAGCTACTAAACTCAAAATAGAGGAACTAAATAGACCAGTAATAAAACAAGTATATCAATCTAGGATAAAAGATTTATCAGTGAAAGGCAGATGGATCTGAATGATAGCACAATAGAAGAAAAAGTGGCAGATGTATAAAGAAACACTCCTCAGTTGTGCTGAAGAGGTCTGTGGTAGGAAACAAATTAAAGGAGATAGGAAAAGAACAGCATGGTGGTATGAGAATGTCAAGACTAAGTTAAAAGAAAAGAAGGATGCCTGGAAGAAATACTTGCAAACAAAGAGACCAGACGATAGGATAGATTACGTGAGTTTAGTAACTTTCTTCTCTTTCCTTTTCTGTTTGTTTTCTTCAGTTAATAACCTCATTTTGGCTATCACTAGGTGATGATCACTAAATATTTCAGCTCCTCTGTTTACTCTTGCATCCATTGTACTCTAAAAAAAAGGGGCTGCTAACTATTATATAGTCTATGATTGACTTTTCACATCTGTCTTCATTTACTCTTGTATATTTGTGGATATTTTTATGAGGAAAAAATGTGTAAGCTATTTTCATGTTATTTTTAGGCAAAAATCTATTAGTCTCTCTCCATTTGGAGAGGTTATTGTCTCTCCTTCTTTACCTATTAGTCCTCCTGATGTTTCTACATTGTTGCCTACTCTAACATTTAAATCTCCAAAAACGTTTAGTTCCTGTTTGAGCGCCTCTCATCCACCGAAATGCTCGATGGCGCTTTACAGTAAAAATAGCATTGACACAATTACAGTTACAGATTATATAAAATGTGGAGTAACAAACAAACAAGACAAAAAACAAAAACATTAAGTTAGTTACAGTTTTAAGAACACTAAAAGTTAAATAAAACAATTTTTAAACTAAAAGGAACAAAAAGCTGTCATAAGAAGTTCAGTCTTAAGGTTTTTAAAAAAATTTGAAATGAAGGGCTGCTTCTAAATTTGAAAGATATATTATTCCATAAAGAGGAGCAGCATGACTGAATGACTTTTAAATAAAAGATGAGCTTTTAGTTGGCATGGTGATTAAGAGGGAATTTGATGATCTTAATATTCTTTTGAGTTGGTAAAAATTTACCATCTCTTGTAAATAGGTTATGGGGCAAGACCTTTTAAACATTTTTGTACTGGGGGAAAAATGTAGGCATCCTCAAAATTGAAGAAAACGAATGTAGATTAGATATGTGGAAGCTCAAACCAGTAAATCAATCAATGCTTTCATTTGCAAGTGATTTAGCTCTTGGAAAATCAGAAATCAACCTTCAGTATAATATCAACACAGTCATATTGAATAACGAACTAAATAAAGGAGGGATGAAATTAAATGTAAAGAAAACAAAAGCAATGCTAGCAAATAGGGAAACCAAATCACAACATATTAATTAAACTGGGCAGAGAAAAATTAGAGCAAGTTCAAAACTACAATTACCTCTAGGAGTAATGATGATTTACTCAGAAGGAACGCTAAGAGAATAAGTCAGCCAGAGAATACAAAAGGCAATGACAGTACATATATATATATATATAACCATCTAGGAAAGGCATTTAAAATCAAACAAAAAATGTCAATAAAAACCAAAATAGCAGTATACCATGTCTATTGTCCTACTCTCTTCTCATTAAATGTAAA
Organism: Doris montereyensis; assembly: GCA_037039925.1. Lineage (NCBI taxonomy): Eukaryota > Metazoa > Mollusca > Gastropoda > Nudibranchia > Dorididae > Doris > Doris montereyensis. The sequence goes on from JAXRKP010000016.1 coordinate 353,769, forward strand.
TTTATTTTTTGGGAACAATCGACATAAACATTTCGATGTAACAAACGTTTATCCATTCGCCTTTTCTTGAATGGTTAAAGAACTGTTTTGTTGTTGAAGAGCATGGAAGAACCGGTACATTACAGAAGTACTAAGAAAACGGATATTCAACTTTTGTCTTTCCCAGCCTTTTCTAGTTCCACTAGTCCCTATTTTCACCCTCGCCTCTTTCCTTTGTTTTTTCCACCTACATTTACAGGGTGATATAACAACACCCATTGCGCAATAATTTTACTAATTTAAAGCATGGTCGTGCTGCTGTATACATGTTTTGTATTTTATCTCTACAATAACTATAATACGATTACACACACACACACTCACACACACACACATACACAATATGTAATGCGTAGTCTACGCGGCTGGATACACACTAACTGGAGAAAGATCATTACACTGGAACGTAGAGTGGAAACTGATAAAGAAAGAAAAAAAGATTTGTGTTATCATTATTATTATTAATTATTATCATTTATTATTTTTATCATTATCATTATTATTATCATCCTCATCGTCATGGTATTCATTATTTATTATAATTATAATAATAACACTTTATTAATCCTTTCTGTAAATTCTTTTTTTCTATATTATTATTATTATACATTGTAATTATGTAATAGGCATAATATTAGGTCTATTACTATTATTATTATTATATTTTAAATTTTGTTTTTATTATCATTATGAAGTTAGACTTAGATCTATAAAAATGAAGATCACATTAAATTTAATTAAGGCGTGAAACATTGATAGTTGATAGAAGGAAAGAAAATGTTTGGTAGATCGAGAGTAATGGGATTGTGATTCATCTTTGTCACGCCTTCCGTGAGATGCTTGCTGGTTATCTTTTTACTAGATGTAGTGGTCGTAAGATGCACCCTGCAGTCTGCATAACCGAGTACATTGTGAGGCAAAAATTACAGAGCTAAATATAGATCTAGATCATTGCTTTCAGCAAACTGTGACATTAAACAAATGCCTCGTCGACGTTTAATCGCAGGCCTGGTTTATGCGGAAGTGTGGAGGGTTCTCGAATCTTCGTGAACGTTCGGACAGGTTCGGTATGTTTCGTGATGATTCAGGTAGTCGGAAGTTTGGTGTATAAGACTGTGTTGTTACTATCTGTGTAGTTGGTTCAGTTCATCATCCTAACGACAGAAGAGGAGGGAACGTTGTTGATCTCTAGCTTGTTTGTGCAGGCATATACTCAACGTAAAAATTGTGATTTAGATCTAGTAATAATCCCCATTGAAAGCATAAACGTTTTGAAGTTTTGAATTGAAAGTTATTCTTGAAAAAACATGGGAAAAGACTATTACAAGATCCTCGGCTGCAGTAAGGATGCTCCAGAAGACGACCTTAAAAGGCATATCGAAAGATGGCTTTAAAGTATCACCCAGACAAGAACAAATCACCGGGTGCTGAAGAAAAGTTCAAGGAAATTGCCGAGGCATATGAAGTATTGAGTGATCCAAAGAAGCGCGAAGTCTACGATACTTATGGAGAAGAAGGACTCAAAGGAGGGGGCAGGTGGTTCTGGCGGTTTTGGCAGCGGTGGTGGTGGTGGCGGCGGTAGTGGAGAAACTTCCAGCAATACAGTTTTCATGGAGACCCCACGAAACATTTAGAATGTTCTTTGGTAATGAAAATCCCTTTGAAAGTTTCTTTAGTTTTGGTGGACCTCAAGGTGGTCCAGGTGGCATGGGGCGTTCACCATTTTTCCAATTTCACTCAGGAGGAGGTGGTGGTGGTGGCGGAATGGAAGACATGGACATAGATCATGATCCTTTCGATCATCATCATCATCATCATCGTAGAACTGGCGGGATGGGCATGAGACGGAAACATCAAGATCCTGCAATCGTGCGTGAAATTCAAGTAAGTAGCTTGAAGACATTCTCAATGGTACGTCTAAAAATTAAAGATCACTCGTAAAGTGTTAAGTTCTGATGGAAGATCTACGAGGTCAGAGGACAAAATACTTACTATTGATGTCAAACCTGGCTGGAAGGCTGGCACAAAGATTACATTTCCAAGAGAAGGGGGATCAATCTCCAAACAATGTGCCCGCTGACATCGTCTTCATTATTAAAGACAGACCCCATCCTATTTTCACCAGAAGTGGCAGTGACCTTCGTTACAAAGCTCGGATTTCATTGAGGGATGCTTTGTGCGGTGGAACAATTCATGTTTCAACCCTTGGTGGAAGAACAATCCCATTATCTCTCAGTGACATTATCAAACCAGACACTGTCAAACGTATTCAAGGAGAAGGATTGCCATTTCCAAAGCAGCCATTGAAGCGAGGAGATCTGATTGTGGAGTTTAATGTTGTGTTTCCTGACAGAATTCCACCTGCGACGAAAGAGATTTTAAAAGACTGTATCCCCCCTTCATAGACATGAAAGTTGATAATCATTGTAATGTTAATTGATAGTAGGTGCTTTAAGGTCAAGTTGTGTGATCTTTTTACGTGACATTTTATAATGCATGTTAATGTTATGCAATGTAGGGATAGGTTTCCATGATCATAAACTCAAGTTCCAGAAAGTAATGGCCCGTCCATTTATATTTTGTGGACTGATTCTAAAGCAAATTTAAAACATGATTCACCTGTGTAGAGTACGGTATTGTTTTTAACCATGAATATCATTATAACATCAGACATGATTCATGAAGATCCATCAGTTCACGTTTGAGGGTCAACATTTTTCTTTCCGTAACATTGAACATATATTTGCCTAAAAGCAAGCAGATTAGGTTATCATAAATGTAAATTGCTCTTTCCTCTATTTTAAATATTTCTTTTTTTTAATTTTGTAGGTTTTTAAGTTTGGCCAAGGTATAGTGTTACGGATGATTGTGTTATTGTGTTTGTCAATACTTTGGCCTAACAGCATTTACACAATACCATGTACTTTCCAATATTATTAGTTGTAAAGTAAGTCCCAAAAGTCCCAATCAAGATTTTTTCTTGGAATATGGTAAAAAAAAATGTAGTTTGCAAAATATGTATTCCATTATGCCACCTTCTTAAAATCTTATTTCCGTGAATCTAAGCGGGCCTAGCCACAGATTTCACTTCGGGATTGACAGAGGGTTAAAAAAAACCAAAGGTGCTATAAAATTGGGTGTGTCAAAGTGTCAACGTAACACTGTCAAGCTTGGGTCACTTAGTAGGCTAGTGTTTATGCTGCTGGACTTGTGATCATGAGATCTCGAGTTCAAATCCTAGCAAAGTAAGGTTGGACATTGTGTTCCTTGGGAAAGACACAACACATATTTTTCCCACTCGACCCACTTGTAAATGGGTACAAGCACTATCTTGGGGATAAAAACCTGTGTCAGACTGGCGTCCTATTCAGGAGATGATTATTAAATTAAATAACTATCATCTGGCTCTATGGGCCATAACAGCCTTGAAGTTGAAGGCAGGAAGAAACGTTTTGGTCATAATTTGCATGTGTCAACTCAATTGAGCTACTGTGCCTCTCCTTTCACAGTTATGCTTATACTTGTAAAGGTGAAGGGGGAAATGCCATTGTTGTAGATTGTAACGATCGTGGTGAGATGTAGACAGGAAGCGTTTCAACTGAATCACTTTACTTACTAATATTGATACTAAACTATGTTGAAAATGTTGTGGAGGAGAAGAGATGATTGAATAATATTGGTCATACTTTGTGTCTTTCATGATTCATACCTCTTGTACATTGTTTTGTAAAATATTGTAGATACATTGATTTTTTTCATCATGTAAATTATATATTATATCGCTATTTATTTTTATTAGTAGTATTTGAAGTATTTATTATTATCGTTGTGTATTATTGTCTTGATGATCATCTTTATTGGCATTCTTTTTGTTATTAGCTCTTATTATTATTATTATTATTATAAATGTAATTGATATAATCATAGACTTGTCCTTTATGAGTCAGACGGTTGATGGGAGCTTATGGTACTGGTAGGTCCTATTTCTTTCCTTTTATTTTAATACTCTTTCACTTCTCCTTTATCTTGCTGTTTCCTCTTATCTCTTATAATTAACCCTGACATCACCACCATGGTGAACATGGTAAATTTCGATAAGACAAAAGTTCTTTTTTTATTATGGGCTTGTCATTCTTGTAATAAAATCTTTTTATAAATTAAAGTTTTCAATTTCACTGTCATACAAAAAGGGCATTTTATAAGATAGAATAGAGAAGGGTATAATTTAGTATAAAAATTTATGTTAAATGGTGGGGTTTTTTAGGGTAGTTTTTTAAATGAAAACACCTTTATTTTGTTTCATCTATTGAGTTGGGACAGGCTAGTATTTTAAAATGTTATCTTAATGTTATTGAGTTTTGTATTATTTTTATCTTTAAGCATTGTAGTAGTTGTAAATGTAATTAATGTAATGCACCTTTGTGTTTTTAAAACAATATTGGCTGCAAAAGCCTCATCATCCTGGTCTCCTCTCTTTAAGTTAACAAGTTTTTTATTATTGATGTCATAGTATAGAGATGATAACGGGTGGTTGGCGGGTCCTGTTGGTAAGTCCTACTTCTTTCTTTTCCCTCTCTCACTACTTATGTTTCCTCTCGCAATGCTCTTAATTCACTCTGAGATCACCACATATGGTGGACAGGGTAAATTTCAATGATGAATTAAATATAGTATATGGATTATTAATGATACATAATTAAGAAACATACTGTTGTAATGTTAATTAGTGTTAATCGTGTACCTATAAAGATATTTGGCGTAAATAGTTATAATTACGGTAGGCCTACTGGTAAATATGGTGTTGGTTGCAATTATTATAATCGCGGGTTTAATTCCCATAGTGGCAGAGATTTATTTTTGTCTTTTCCTTATATTTGTCTCGTCTTTGTTCATACTTTTTTCTTTCCTTTCACTCTTTTACATATCCTTTCGTCTTGCTGTTTCCTCTTAATTCATCCAGAGACCACTGCAAATGAGGGATGTGGTAAATTCCAATTAAATCCCCAAAAAGTTCATATGGGGCTTGGATATTATTTAATTTCATTTCCTATCATGGTTACAGTAACTTACAAACTTACAGTTAGATTAGTGAAAAGATGTGAACCTTGATTTTATACAAATACGAGTACGGTACAATATAGACTGATTTAATTACATGGAGTGAGATGCGAATTTGGTTTTCTGATTGTTAAACATTTTTTAAGATAATAAATCTTTGACTATGTCATTGTCATTAAAATATGATCTGATGATGTCGTCTACAACTTAACTACAAACTGTGTAAACATTATTTAGCTGCTCGCAGAACAGTCAAAGATTGACTTTATTCTGTGATTTTGAATGGTGTCAAAGATTGGCTTTAGTTTGTGGTTTTGAAGGGTGTGTGTGTACATGTGTGTATGTTCGAGGACGCATCAGTTTTGATTTTGATATATATTATATAAAAAATTCACTTAATTTTTGTGAGATGTTAGTTATTCATTAGTTGTTGTTTTTTAACAATTAATATCCATAGTTTCATTCTTCCATTTGTTTATCATGTGCCTAAAAAAATAGAGTAAAATACTAGTGATACTCATGAATGGCTATAGCTGAATTGCTATTAAATGAAAAATCTGCATCAAAATACCGAAACATATTGTCATTGTGTTACTTGTGTCCTACTGTCAATATCATCGTTATCAATGTGATTTTCAAATTGTTTTTTTTTACGTTGTTGTTTGAAACGGTTGTTTCCATTGTTGTTTGAAATGGTTGTTTCTATCTATTTGTTATGTGTTTTATTCCATTCACATCATTCATCCTATGGGTGGGTGGTGGGCGCGACTCGTTGTTCCTACTTTTTTCCTTTCATTCTTTCACATATTTTTCTTTCAACTTTCATCGTCCTGTTTCTTCTTGCGGGCAGTTGACGGGTGTTGCTGGTAGGGCCTACTTCTTTACTTTTCCTTTTTCGTTTCTCTTTTATCTTGCTGGAGTGTTTCCTCTTATTTCACTCTGAGATCACCACATTGGTGACAAAGTATCGGCATCGCAACCAAAAGGTAATGGGTTCGAGCCCTGCCAATCTACACCTCCCCCTGGTCCAGGTACTAGGTGGGTGGATCGACATGTAGTCCCATTGAGACGGATGACAAAACGGAGGTCCCATGTGCAGATCACACAACACTGGGCACGTTAAAGACCCTTGGCTGTTTACAGGGCAGTCGGGGCAAAATTAAAAATCCTACCAAAAACCCTGAGACCATCAATTGTGGATGTGTGTAAATCAAATCAATTTTTTAAAAATCAAATCTTCTCTTCTTCTCTAGTCTTAGGACGGGTTCTTTACTTTTGCTTTACTCGCTTGGCTGGGTGTAAATAAATACTCAGCTTGTTTAGACACAGAAAGATCTTGTCAGTGTGTTATTATGAAGCGCCTAACAGGTTGCTGTAATGTATGCTCCCAGGAGTTGAAAAGGAAATTGAATGGAGGAATGGCCTGCTGAGGAATACGAGATGTTCAGTCAGTTAGCCTACACTTGTACAGGGATACAGACTATAATTCATCTTTATCTCTGTTTTCCTGAGATCACCGCATAAGGTGGGTAAGTTGTAATGAATCACCCTCACACAAATTATTGTCTGTCTCCCCAGTCTCTGTCCATTTCTTTCGCACTTTATGAGAATGTTGTCCGTCTGTTGGTCGATCTTTCCTAGTTCCTACTCCTTCCTTCCCCAACCGATTCCTCACTTATCCTTTTATTTGTCTCTTCTTTTTCCTTTTACTTTCACGTTCTTTAATCTCATCTGTATCTCCAACCATTTGTCTGTATGTCACAGTATGTGTCTTTTGGTCTGTCAGTGTCACGCCTGTGGGTGGGCGGTTGGCAGGCGTTACTGGTAGTGGTACTGGTGGTACTGGTAGGTCCTGCTTCTTTCCTTTCCTCCTTTCACTTATCTTTCATCTTGCTGTTTCCTCTTAGTCTTAACTCATCCTGAGATCATCGCATATGGTTAATGGGGTAAATTTCAATAAAACAAACACTGCTGTTGGCGGAGTGGTACAGGTAGGTTCTACTTCTTTCCTTTAATTTTCATTCACTTTCCACTTTTCCTACTGTTTCATCATTGCTGTTTCTTCTTGATTCACCCCTATTGTCGGTTGATGAGCGCTGGTGGTGGTTGTGTAGGTTCTAATTCTTTCCATTTCACTTTCATCTTCGCTGTTTCCTCTTGATTCATCATGAGATTAGTGATAACTGATATCGACGCATTTGGTGGACAGGGTAAATTTCAATTAAACTTAAACAAACAAACTAGGGCCAGGGAGAAATGTGTATATCAACACCATACTAAAATTTGAAAGTAGCTTACATGGTGTATCATCATACATCTTTGTTCTTTCTGATAAGTACCACTACATGTACTACAGCTTGAGTTCTTAGAGTATTCATACAATGTTTGTTTTTTCTGTTAAGTACCACTACATTGTACTACAATTTGAGTTTCTAGAGTATTTATACAATGTATTGCATGCATACGTACTGCAGTTGTGGTGCCTATTACTTTCTTTATCAGTTCCCATTCTACCTTTCGGTGTATGGGTTCAGATGCCTGAGATGATCTTTCTCCAGGATGCCCTGTCCTGGCATTTTCTGTTTCCTTCCAAAAATGTTAAATTTCTATTCTTCAATACCTCTTTTAAATCTTCTTCCCACTTTCTCCGAGGTCTGCCTTTTGGTGTTTTCCCTTGGGCTTTAGCACTGTATACTGATTTAGCTATTCTATTGTCATTCATTCTGTTAACATCCCTAACCATCTCAATTGATTTATTTCTATCTTAGTTTTTATGCCATCTGCTTTGGTTTGATCTCTTATTGTTGTGTTTCTGATTTTGTCTTTTTTAGTTTTCCCTACTGTACTACTCTTCTTAGATATTCCATTTCAACTGCCTGCACTCTACTGTATTCCTTTCTGGCTAATGTCCAGGTTTCATTGCCATAGAGGAGAGTAGGACAATAAACGGTGTTGTATACTGCCATTTTGGTTTTTGTTGACAATTCTTGTTTACCAACAAATGCCTTTTCTAGATGGTTATATATTGCACTTGCCTTTTTTATTCTCTGGCTGATTTCTTCTCTTAGTTTTCCTCTGAGTTAATCATCACTCCTAAGTAATTGTAGCTTTGAATTTGTTCTAAATTCTCCTGCCTAATTTAAGATTTTGTGTTTTAGCTTCCCTAGTTAGTAGCATTGTTTTGGTTTTCTTTGCATTTACTCTCATTCCTCTTTTATTTAATTCGTTGTTCATAATGTTGATATTCGACTGAAGGTTACTTTCTGATTTTCCAAACAGAACTAAATCATCGGCAAATGAAAGCATTGATACATTTTTGAGGATGCCTTTGCGACTGAATCCATAAATGTGATAAACAAAAAAGAGGACTTAAGATACAACCCTGTCTTACCCCTATATCTACATCAAATTCTGAAGATATGTTTGCAGCTACTCTCACTGCACATGTTGATTTATTGTAAAAAGATTTAATGGCTTCTATTAAATTTTGTTCTACATTGTGTTCTTTTAAGGAATGGCATAGTTTGTCCCTCCTCACAGTGTCCAACGCCTTTTCTAGATCTATAAAACACAGGTGCAAGTCAATGTTTCTCTCAAGGAATTTTTCTATTATTTGTCTAATTGTAAATATGGGGTCTTGTACACTTCTTCCTGGTCTAAATCCACTCTGATTCTCTTCTATCTGATCCTCTACTCTTCCTTAGCCCCATTTCCAGTATCCTGGCATACACTTTCCCTGGTAAGCTAAGTAGTGATATCCCTCTATAGTTTGAGCATTTCATAGTTGATCCTTTCTTATGTATTGGTACTACCGTTCCCTTTTTCCGGTCGTCTGGCACCTGTTTGGACTTCCATGCTTGTTACATATTGCATGTAGTAGTTTGTCTGCCTCTCTCCCTTGGTTTTGAATCATTTCTGGATAAACTTGACCTGCTCCTGGAGGATTTCTTAATTTCACTTTTTCTTACAGCTGTTTGGATTTCTTTCATTGATACATTTACATCCTCAGCTGTCTCCTCTGGATTACTTGATACTCTTACTTATTGATCTTTACTCCTTGTTTCAAATGTTCTGGAGGGATTATGTAATTGGTGAAAATACTTTCTCCACCCTTCCATGATTTGGCTGTCTTCTTTCATTATTTATCCTTTGGCATTCTTAGTTTGTCGTATTTGGGCATGCTTTGGTCTTTCTCATGCTCTTCATTGCCCCCCACCATCCCAGAACAGCTTTTGATTTTCTTGATAGCTTTCTTGAAGTCTTTGTCCAAACTTTTCCCACTGTTCCTGTTTTGCTTTCCTCCACTTCCTCTTTGGCGATAGTTCTTTTATTCACGTAATCTATCCTATCCTCTGGTCTCTTTGTTTGCAAGTATTTCTTCCAGGCATCCTTCTTTTCTTTGATCTTAGTTTTGAGATTCTCATTCCACCATGCTGTTCTTTTCCCATCTCCTTTAATTTGTTTCCTACCACAGACCTCTTCAGTACAATTGAGGAGTGTTTCTTTATACAATTGCCACTTTCTTCTATTGTGCTATCATTCAGATCCATCTGCCTTTCACTTATAAATCTTTTTATCCTAGATTGGTATATCTCTTTTACTATTGGTTTATTTAGTTCCTCTATTTTGAGTTTAGTAGCTTTCTTCTCTTTCCGTTTCTGTTTTTTTTTTCAGTCAGTAATCTCATTTTGGCAATCACTAGGTGATAATCACTAAATATTTATGCTCCTTTGTTTACTCTTGCATCCATTATACTGTAAAAAAGGAGCTGCTAACTATTAATGTAGTCTATGAATGACTTTTCACACCTGTCTTCATTTATTCTTGTATATTTATGAGGAAAAATGTGTTAGCTATTTTCATGTTATTCTTTAGGCAAAAATCTATTAGTCTCTCTCCATTTGGAGAAGTTGTTGTCTCTCCTTCTTTATCTATTACTCCTCCTGATGTTTCTATATTGTTGCCTACTCTAACGTTTAAATCTCCTAAAACTATTAGTTCCTGTTTGGGTTTAAGATTCTCTGCAGCTATTTGTAAATCGTTTTCGAAAGTATCTTTTTCTTCTTTAGTGGCATCTTCGTTTGGTCCATAAGCTATTAATAATTTAATTTCTCTTCCTTTCGGTTTAATATTTACCTCTAATAGCCATGGGCTTTTAAATTTCCAGCTTTCTAGTAGCTTTTTATGCCTTTTATGCAATAGGAGACCTATTCCTGCTCTAGCTCTATCTTTGACATCTACTCCTGAGAACATTAAAATATGATTTGGTCTTACATTTTCTATTCCTTGTCCTTTTTTCTTTGTTTCTGTAGTGACCAAAATATCTACTTTGAATTTGTCCATTTCTTCAACTCTTTTCCATTTATTGTCCTAACGTTCCATGTTCCAAAATCACACTCCGTGTTCGTTTCCCTTTTCGTCGTTGAAAGGTCAAGCCGGTTATATTATATTTTTTCTCTGCATCAGCTAAGTTTCGGATAAGCAGGGGATTAGCCCACTGTATCCTAGGTAGATGGTGGGGCTGCCACCCTGAGGCCCCCTACCAGGCCTTGTTATTTTCTGTCAGGGTTAACTCCCTTAGCCTTTGGTCATTCAAGACCAACATGCAAGGCAGCAGGTTGTTATTTTATGTCAGGGTTAACCCCATTAGCCTTTGGTCATTCAAGACCGGCCTGCAAGGCAGCAGGTTGTTTTCTGTCAGGGTTAACTCCCTTAGCCTTTGGTCAGCCAAGACCTGTCTGCAAGGCAGCAGGAGACTCGTGGATCATTTTACTCCCCGTACATGTGCTTACCTGTCCACTGCCCGGGCCTATTACTAGTATTAATATATATATATACTACATGTTCTTAGCTTCTGAAGTCTGTACATGATTTAGTGATACTAATACTAATAGTAATACTAGCAGTAGCAGTATGTCGCCATGTTGGATCAATCGTGTACCGTATCTGCAAACAACAGACTCTCAGTTGAAGGGGAATAAAAGCTTACGAAGTCTGAAGACTCGAGCAAAGGGAAACGGACAGACAGAAATTGAAAAGGAAATACATCAATACATGTTCAAATTGAGATCACTGCATATTATTATGGTGGATAGGGGAAATTTAATGAGACAATAAAACCATTCAAATTCCATAGCATCCTCTCATGAAATCAAGACCGTCTACGCATTATGCAATTAATTAATAATAGGTCTATATAATATATTATTATTATTTACATTATTTCTGGTTGTACATTTGTACATGTATTTCCTTTTCAATTCATGTATGTTCGTTTTCGTTTGCTCACTAATCTCACGATGAATCAAGAGAAACAGCAAAGATGAAAATGAAAGAGAGAAGTGAAAGGAAAGAAATAGAACCTACACTACCACCAGAAGCGGTCATTAACCGTCAATAGGAGATTAGGAGCATTCAATTATTTCAATTAACAAATCTCAGTATTTTCAGTCTCAGTCTCACTAAAAAAAAAAAATGAGCTGAAACTAAATAAAAAGTAAGCAGTAAAAAAGAATGGGATTGGGGAACAAAAAAAGATTAAAGCAAAGATCCACTCAAGCTCAAATAAGAAGAATGTCTTTGTTTCCTAAGCGAGATTGGTGAACCTTCTTTCTATTTCTTCACTCTTGAATCCCTCATTCCTCCTCGTGCCGTGTTGAGATTTCGAACTTGACCCCACTTTCTCGTCTTCATCCTTGCAGGAAGGCGTCATTCTTCCTATAAACTATATAATAATAAATTAGAAGTACATGTATAACGATGACTCTTCCAGTTCATGTTTCTATTTTTACAGCCGCTCATCCCTCTCTTCTGGAGTGAGACATGTTTATTGTCTTTTTTTTTTTAAACATCTATTCTTGTCCTGTTTACCTGAAAATCGGTGAAGAGAATTGTGTGTTTGCTACATCTTAAGAAGAAAAGAAGAAGAGAGTTCATCGTTGCCTGTAGGTACGATAGTTGTGTAATCTGCGCAGTATATTAATGAAATGTGTATCGCAATCGAAATAGAGGAAAGGAGTGAGTCAAGTGTGTGTTTGCTACTATTACTCCATAGATCTAGTGTTCGTGCACAAGTATACATATTGTGCTTTGAATGGGAATGTGTAAAAAATAAAGGACTAGAATGAATGGGAATGAAGGAGTGGAGAGAGATAGACAGACAGAGAAAAGAGAGAAAGACACAGAGAGAGAGAGAGAGAGAGAGAGAGAGAGAGAGAGAGAGAGAGAGAGAGAGAGAGAGAGAGAGAGAGAGATTAGAGAGAGAGAGAGAGAGAAAGAGAGAGAGAGAGAGAGAGAAAGGAAGGAAATTATTCATACATTACCCGATTTCGCTACCCATGTCTACTTCTAGCGGCTTATTATTGGGCGCTCCTTTAGCAGTTCAGTAATTAACATAACACACGGTGAGGAGAGAGTGAGATGAGAAAGGTTACATAACTACATGTATGTACGTTACCTGTGTTTCGCTCCTGTCTACTTTACAGTTGCACAGTTACATATAGCTAATACTAATAATACGTGTACAACTCACTCTCATAGTGGATTGAGAGAACAGAGAAATTGGGAGAACAAAATTATAGAAATAGATCCAGACATTATATTTTGAGACTTTGATGCATACATAAATAGCGCAACACATGTTTATATTATTGTAGACATTGAAAAACACAACAAAACCAAACCTAATCTCAAAGACAAACAATCTATCTGCGTTTCAAGTTTCACGCCTATCTTATTACACAAAGCTCGAAACCCAACCCATCCATTTTCCATCTTTCTTAGTGTGTGCGCTGTGTGTCCATGTGTGTGTTTGTGTTCATACATCTCTGTCTCTCTCTCTGTGTTCTCTTTCTCTCTCTCTCTCTCTCTCTCTCTGATCTCTCTCTCTCTCTCTCTGTCTCTCTTCTCTCTCTCTCTTCTATGATTACATTGTAAAATCTTTTCATCATAAACTATTTTATGTAGCGTCTTACAGCGTCTCTGAGTCTGTGAATGTTAGTTAGTGTTAGGAACTAAATGATTCTCGTGTACATAACTTATTATACATGTAATTATAATAGAACACTATGTTATGTTATTTCAGATATAATGTGTCTGACATGTCCCAATTGACAGTGCTACTATTACTACTACTACTACTACTACTACTACTACTACTACTACTACTACTACTACTACACTACTACTACTACTACTACTACTACTACTACTACTACTACTACTACTACACTACACTACAACTACTACTACACTACTTCTACTGTTACTACTTCTATCTTCTACTGTACTACTGTTACTACTACTACTACTACTACTACTACTACTACTACTACTACTACTACTACTACTACTACTACTACTACTACTACTACTTCTACTACTACTACTACTCAGTAAACATCACACGACAAGCTTTAGCATGGAATCCGTAGGGCCACAGAAAAAGGAAAAAAAACAACCAAGAAATACACAGCGAAGAGAATTGGATATGGAGTTGCAGGACCTGGGGATGTCTTAAGAGATTGAAAAAGATGGCACAGGACAGGGATAGCTGGAGAGCTCTTGTTGCTGACATATGACCCACGAAGGGTGACATTAGTGACACGGCATGCTGATGATGATGTCTGGCACGGACCCACGAGCTTTCAGTTGCGATGCCAACACCTTGCCTCTGAACCACTGAGTTCCCCTCATTAGACCATTCACATTCACAACCTTTCTCAACACTCTGGTGGGCGGGAGTGGGACAGTTACCTGTCAATAACACTAACAGTGTTATTACTGTTAATAAAGACTATGCAATGTATGGAAACAATCCGCATCCTGATCTGACCCGCTGGCAGAGAGATCGAAGAAGAAGAAGAAGACTGTTACATGTAATAATATTGAGCTGTCTCTGTGAAATTTGCAAATTAAAACAATAAAAATTTACCAATGGAAGGAGTGTAGTGTGTGTGTGTGTGTGTGTGTGTGTGTGTTTACTTGCAAAGATTGACACTTTTCCGACCTGCTGGGGATTGTATCCACGACCTTTTGTTTGAGAGGCCGACACCTTGACTCTGGACTGCTGAGTCCCCTCTGATATAATGTGTCAATGTATTTTCTAGCTTTTTGACTTTCTTGTTTCTAAAGAGTGTCAGGTTGACCAGGATACTCACCCCCCCAAAAAAAAACCAAACATTCAAACAAAACAAAACCCTACATAGCCCTTGGATCAAGAGATTTTATATATGTATGAGGCGTTATAGCAGAACCGCAGTGTTACGAGCTTGTAATAATGACGGAAGAGAAATATCTTGTCAGCGTTAGTACGAAAAGCCTAACAGGCATGTGTACTGTATGCTCACCCGGGAGTCCAGGACTTTGAATTTGAATGAAATGGTCTCTTGGGCGATACTCTGAGCTTGTAATAATGACGACACTGGTTCAAACCCCACGGCTGGCACAGGTGGGTTGCACTCTAACAAAGGTATTTCACTCTTCCTTCGTCTCTTGACCCAGGTGTGAACGAGTATCCGGCTATAGATAGAGAAAGATCTTGTCAGAGCATTAGTACAAAAGCCTACTAACAGGCTTGTGTACTGTATGCTACCTAGGGAGTTGAGAAGGACTTTAAATAAATGGCCTCGAGGATAAACGATGTACAGTCGGTGAGCCTGCACTTGTGCAGGGATACAGACTATAAATCCATCATCTTTCTATATCTCTTGATTTCTGTTGCTGGAACTTCTATCAGTTTTGGTATTCTTGCTGGTCTACCTTCACCTCCTTCTCTGCCCTCGTCAATGCTTAAAAAATGTTTCTCTCCATTTTAAGAGTCGATCTCCACAGACAACTTTTTTGTGAAGTCCAACATGAGGTTGCAAACTGCAGGAAAGCTTGCTGCCACTAATATTATGAGTCCTCTTAGAAAACTCAAAACGATATCTCTGTTGTGCAGTGACGTGACGCGCTGTCTTCTGTTGGTTAAGAAGATAAATGGCACAAGCACTAGCTTGGGAGTAAAAGCCTGCGATAGTTTTGCGTCATGTTCGGCTTCCTGATATAGAAACCAGGATATGCTCTGGCTCTATGGGCTGTAGTAGCCTTGAAAGTACTTTTAACTTAGTTCACCACTACCAATGTATTATTATTATAGTGGTGATGTCACACAACATGAAACTACTTGTCTCTAGCAATAGCATCAACAGTAATCCTTACCACATCTAGAGACGGATCTGGATCCAAGAGATCTAGATTTTAGATCTAGAGATCTATCATTATATTATTCCCTTCACACATTGTTTACCGCTGTTCACAGAACAGGTTTTATTACCAGTTCTAATAATAGGCTTTATTTACAATGTGTTTATAATAAGTTAGGATTCAGATAGTTGCTAAACATAGTAAGTGTGTATAAGTATAATGTATGATGGCACAATGTCATGTCTTTGAGCTCTCTGAATGTAAAAACTTAAACCAAAAGTATATCGCTTTTTACAGTGCACTCCTCTCTCTCTTCTGTCTCACACTCACACACAAGCCAAACTGTGTGAACGCATATAAATGTATATATTAAATAGCTGCCATTGCCAACCTTTTCAAATTAACTCTGACTGTGCAAACTAATTCTAAACTTGCATAACGGCCAGTAATTTTCAGAAAACTTAATATTTAAAAATCGCCAATTCCTGTTCTTTTTTGGTGAAGTACTAGTAAGGTATTTTGCGAACTCAGAATGGCATATCTGCATTCACCCAAATTTCTCAGAGTCTGTGTCGTTAACTTAAGGTTTCTAACACAAAATATATAATTGACCCTCAGAACGTACTTTCAAAGTAAATCCAGACTTATGGACTCAAAGTTAAAATAACGTACAAAGTACGCATTTCTGTTGACGGTTGGCAGCCACGATATTATATTATGTATTACGACCAGCCCTCAAATTGTATTTCACCTCCCACTTGCATTGTGGAGACATTCCATCGAATGGAATAATGACTTTGAGTTTGATGTATGTAATTTTCTCTTATCGACTTGTTGCATTTGAATTAAGGTAAGATGCAATATTGCTCAATGAAAAGAGGGTCTCTAACGCAGTTGTGAATAACAACTTAAATAACAATAAAAAGAGTACATACTAATTTGTGACCACAGAAGTGACATGAAACATATTTTCAAAACTCACACATAAAAAAATAATTCCTTCAAGGCCGTTGCTGCCCATAGAGCCGGAGCCTATTCTGATTCAATAGCGTGAAGCGGACAGGTGATAATAATCACCTCCTGGACAGGATGCTGGTCCTAACCTCCTGGACAGGACGCTAGTCTAACACAGGTTTTTACTCCCAAGCTAGTGCTTGTAACCATTTGCATCTGGGTTGAGTGGGGAAAATGCGTTTTTAAGTGTTTTTCCCAACAAACACAACACCGAACCCTAACTTTGCTAGGATTCGAACCCAGGACCTCATGATCCCGTCCGGCAGCCCTAACCACTCAGCCAACGATGTCACTCACAAACATACTGAATAATAATTACAGAAAAGAAAAAAAAGGCCAAATTGGTTTATTCACTTTATTTACATATATTTAGTATTGGTATAACATTTTGATTAATATCAACATTCTTATGCTCTACGCTGTTTTCCTTTGTTCTCTGTGAGAATAGTGGTGAAATGCAAAAGATATAGATGAATTCCAAGTACTTTTGAGAATTGTATCCTCTAATCCTTTTTGTCTGCTGAATGAGTCCAGTGAGAGAGATCTGAATTACAATCGCTGTCCTCTGGTGGTGCTTTCACTTGGATATTGTTGACACATCTGCGACATTTGAATCTATAGAGAGAATAGAGATGAAAGGAAAGTACACTCAATTTCAATGACCTGTAGTTACAAAAACAGTTACAAAGCTTCACAAAACAAATGTCAATAAAACTGAATTCAACCTCCTTGTGTTCATCGGTAATTGTTCGTGAGTGCGATGAGGAAAAAACAACTTTTGAACCCAATGCTTTTATCAAGAAAAAATAATTTGTGCAAAATACTGACGTTACTTTTTTCTTCAGCAAAAGAATTTTTATTTTTGAAATGATTAATGATGATTCTGAAGAAAGTGAGTACATTATAATATCTTTGAATTTGAGTGCTTTTCTGATTATGTGATTTTATGTTCTTTCATTTTACTTCTTTCATCACTCTTACTTTTCTTATGGATATAAAAATTAGATATTAATCCTTCTTGTAGTCGTAAAAATTTCCAATTTATTTTCTTTTTATCAAAATGGTCATCCTTGAAACCAGTCTGAGCTGTTAATCCAACCGATGTTAATCTGACATATAATCTTATCCGACAGAACAATAGGAAACAAAATAAATTTCTCTTTGTTGTCTATAAGAGATCCGACAATTTGTTATTTCGACTCTGATACTCATTTTCGGCACCAATTTGGAACTTCATAGTTATTAAGTTGTCTGTTAACCCGAAATTATCTTTGCCAAAAATTTCACAGCAATCAGAAACTTGCACAAACAGCAATGACCTGTTCAATAATTGATCCACGTGTACTGGTGCATGTGCTGTACACCACATGGTCGTGGGTATCAAATTCAGTGCCTTTGAATTGAAACCATAAATCTGAGAAAGACAGTCGGCGATAAGCAGGTGTGAACTGAACTCATCAGCAAAGATTTTCACACCTTGCGTTTATGGAGACCACCCGATGCAGCCAAGACTGCTAGTCTGTCCCTAATGCAAGTCTGTCTGTCTGTCTGTCTCTTTCTCTCTCTCGTTGTCTTTCTCTCTCTGTCATCCGCCTGTCTGTCTCTCTCTTTCCCTCTCTCGCTGTCTTTGCCTCTCTCTCTCTACCCAAACAAAGAGCACATTTAAGCCTTAAAAGAGCAATACTACTTATTTGTTTGCTTAATTAAAATTATCCTGGCCATCATATGCAGTGATCTCAGAGTGAATTAACAGGAAACAGCAAGATCGAAGAGAAGTGAAAGTGAAAGAGTGAAAGGGAAGAAGAAAAGCCTACCAGCAGTGCCTGCCAACCGCCCACGGCTAGTACTACACGACATGCTCTTCAGTAGTACCGGTAGAGACTAGGGATTAGGGGCAGGCCACGAATTACCCAGAGAAGACCAGTGTAGAAGAGAGGAGATCTTTTGTGGAAGGACTTAACTGGAAGTGCCCAAGATAGGAACAAGTGGAAGACTGTTGTTAAGTGGCCTATACTCTGGTATAGGGTGAAAAGGCAATGATATTGATGATGATGATGATGATGATGACAGCCTTAAAAGAGTTGGCCTGGATGTCTTGACTTACCTGTCATGTGTATCACTGATTGTCGTCTCATTCAGAGTGAAGAGTTCTCGCAGCTCTCCTAGACTGAAATGTCTTTCAACATTAACTTCTTCGTCAACAACACAACTGCTTAAAGCTTTCTTGTGTGCTTGACGCTGGAAAATCTTCTCTTCAATGGTGCCAGTCTAAGTTAATTGAAACATATGAGAGTGAAGAAGTTAATGTATTATCAGTTTTCTTCTTTCATTCAAATAATATACATCAATATAAAGGAAAGCCAAACGTAAGTAATTTTTCTCAAGCATAATATAAAGGAAAGCTAAGTAAATTTTCTCAAGCATAATATAAAGGAAAGCTAAACCTAAGTAAATTTTCTCAAGCATAATATAAAGGAAAGCTAAACCTAAGTAAATTTTCTCAAGCATAATATAAAGGAAAGCTAAACCTCAAGCATAATATAAAGGAAAGTAAATTTTCTCAAGCATAATATAAAGGAAAGCTAAACCTAAGTAAATTTTTCTAAAGCATAATATAAAGGAAAGCTAAACCTAAGTAAATTTTCTCAAGCATAATATAAAGGAAAACTACATCTAAATAATTTTTTCTCGAGCACAATATAAAGGAAAGTCAAACTTGAGCAACTTTTCTCAAACACAATGTAAAGAATACAAATTAAATATATCAATATCAATTGGCTCTGGATTTGACATTTTAAAATTGATTAATTAAAAATATTTAGTACTAAAACTAAAGGTACACATGAAAAATGTCTATATATGATACTATGCTTTCAATCCTAAGAAGAAAATAACACTCAGGAAAAAACTATGCGCAAGGTCTTACAGCGATAAGTCTGTATATATAACACTGCTTTTTCTGACCATCCCGCCAGCATCTAGCCATTGCCTGATCATCATTAGCCGGGTTCCAGTCTGGGTCGAACATAACCAAACGATTCGCTCCTATAAGATTCAAGCCACACCCTCCAGCCTTACTGCTCAACATAAAGATAAATTCTGGACTCTAGATAGAGATGATAGAAATACAAAAATGGCATGTTAATAAAATATGAAAATGATGACGTCTTTTCTCCATGTTCACGGTTAACACAAAAAAAAAGGGCCTGAAATTTTAGAGAAAACCATGCAAAGGGAGGAAAATAAAACAAAACAACAATGTAAGGAGTTTTTTCAAGCTCAGCAAGAACATCTCATATCATTATTTAGTTCATATAGTTATCTAGCTAAGGAATCTTTAATGTGTGTCCTAAATTCCTTAATTGAACGTCATTTTTCATAGAGAAATTATTCTAATGAAAACCAGCTTAGGATCATTCAGAACCTACATCCACCATTGCATTAATCTCAGGGTGAATTAAGAGGAAGCAGCAAGGTGAAAGATAAGTGATAGATGGAAAGAAATAGGACCTAGCAGCAAGCCCGCCCCACAAATATCAAGAAGAAAGATGACATCAAGTACTTGAGGTAGAAGTATACATATAATATATACAAATTTACACAATGTCCATTGAATTTGATAGAATATTTCAATAAATTTTCCAAGATAGTATAACATAAGGCAAAAAAACGAAGAAGGATGTTTTGAATTGTTGAACAGAGTAAATTAAACTCACCGAAGGATCATTGAATCTTTCAACAATTTTAGCTCTTTTCTTGATAGACATTGATCCATCAAGCCTCACATTTTGATAACTGAGGAGAGAAATTCTACCTTTAAAAAAAAAGCTCATCTTATCTTTAGATAAATTCTGATAGTGCACTTAAACTTTAAAATGGATCATTTTCTTTTTTTGTAAGTAATAAAAACCAGGACTAAGATTCCAACTGTGGCATCAATGGCTGAGTGGTTGAGCTACAGGACTTATGATCACGAGGTCCCAGGTTTGAATCTTAGAAAAGCCAGTTCTGACATTGTGTGTCTTGGGGAGAGACACTTGACACATTTCTCCACTTGACCCATGTGCAAATGGGTCCAAGCTCTAGTTTGGGAGTAAAAACCTGTGTCAGTCTAGCGTCCTGCTCAGGAGGTGATTGTCATCACTTGTTCTGCTTCACGTTGAAAGATAAGCTCCGGCTCTATGGGCAGAAACAGTATCTGAAGGAATTTTACTTAGATTCCAATAAAAAATGTCAAACCATCCCACCATCTCCACCTATAAAACAGTATTTCAAGCCATTTTCTTGTCTTCATTTAGAAGGAAAATCAAACGTATCGTAACAGAATAAAAATTTAATACACCTTCTATTATTCACTTCTTGTATTAAAGGTAATTTTGATTATGATCAAATTGAATAAAAAAAGATAAAAAAGTGATTACTTTTCCAATAGCTAGGCAACATAAGTGACGTCAATGACGGAGTGGTTAGGCTGCCGAACCTGGGATCATAAGGTCCCAGGTTTGAATCCTTGCAAAGCTAGGACAGACGTTGTGTTTTTTTTTTAGTTTGCATAGGTTATGGCGGTGCCTGCAAGTCTAATTGTTATATGCCAATGCAAACCTAAACCATGTACATCTGGTGGGTGTCTGATGATGGTTCTGCAGGACTTAGCATAGAATCTAGGCCATAGCATGATGTACATGTTTCCGATGGAGAGAAAAAAAATGCTGCATTGCCGATCTGAACTTTAATTTTCGGCTTACTGCATTGAAAATGTGTTAAAACACATGGCATTTTGTTGAAGCAAAATTTGACAAAGAAAATTAAGAAACAGGTCCCCCCCCCCACCCCCCAAAAAAAGAAAGAAAAAAAGAAAACAACAACCCCAAACCAACCAACGACAAAAACAAAAACAGCAATACTACATGATAAAGTGTATTTTGATTTGTCGTAAGTATCTATGCCATACTTTCTTTGCCTACAGAGCTTCTCAAACAGGTCCAAAGTTTGCGTGTAGTTGGAGACCAGAACAACCTTGTCATTCGTAGTCATTTTGATCAATGCCAGAAGTGTGTCAAGTACAAGCACTTTGCCTGAAAGAGATTTTCAGAGAAAAAATAAAATCATGAATATCATACTGTACAAGAAGCATGTTGTAAAAGATGGATTTATAGTCTGTATCCCTGTAGGCTCGCCGACTGTGAGGCCTACATCATTTATCCCCCAGCAGGCCATTTCATTCAAAGTCCTTCTTTACTCCCAGGGGAGCATACAGTACACAAGCCTGTAGGGCTTTTCTCTATGTATAGCTGGTATTCCTTCACACCTGAGTCAAGTGAGGAAAGTAGAGTGAATTATCTTTCCCTAAGGAGTACAACGTTGTGAAACCCCCCCCCACCTGTGCCAGCCATGGGGTTTGAACTAGCGTCGTCGTGATTCCAAGTTCACAACAATACGGTTTCGCTCAACGCCTCCTGATTATACCCTGGTGGTATCAAGTACGATTATTAAATCAAGTCAGCATTCGATACTGATCTTACACGGGCAGGTGTGAACGATACTATTCCAACTTTTTATTTATAAAACATGTATACAATGGCGATTTAGGTGAATGCTCTTCAAAAGCATTTCTGGTAAAAAAAAAAAACTCAAATAAAAATGATCCAGGATCATTTAGAAACAACCTACAAAATATGCTTACTCATAGTGGCCTGGTAACAGAGCCTTTGGCCAAAAAGAACGACCATCTTAGAATTATATATATACAGTAGTCTCCACCAAATTGCAAGCCGCCAAAATGCACGATTCATCATAATGCACTCTTTTTCATGTAACCGACTTCGCCAAAAAATGCAACAACGGCTGGCTTGACTTCGCAAAATGCAACAGTTTTTTGCAAGTCTGTCTTCAATTTGTTGCATTTAAGAGTCAATTTCTGTGGGGAAAAAAATCCAATAACCTCTTCTCACCTCGTGCCAGCGACACAATCTGTCACGCAGGTATGTGTGTGTGCTTGTGTGTGTGACATCTAGATCTTAAGCGACTACTCTCAACTATTCTTGGCTGTTTCTGGGGAGTATGCCGACCATGCAATTTCAGTATGCCTGCTGACAATGCGGTTATTAAAGATATCGTTTAGCCACCAAAGTGTCCCTGTTTGAATTGTGTGGTGTTGCCCCAACTTGCATAAACCATTGTCTGGCATAACAACAACAAAAGAACTGTAAATGGGCACAAAGAGGTGTGACGTCATTTAGTGATGGTTTACGATGGCGCTGACAATTGCGATGGGTGTACACTACAATGCGATTGCAGTAAATGCATTCTGTGGAAAGCTGAGAGGCAAAATTCAAATACGCATAATCTGTAAAATGTGACAAGATGGCTATTTGAGACTTGGCACTATTTGACCACGATTTCACAACTATTCTAGTATCCTGTGCTAAAATATCATAAGTGACTCATACTGAAGTGAAGCAGATGAGTTCAACTGAAAGAAAATACCATCACCCCAATTTTGATACTTTGAAATCACCTATTCCAGATACTGCCTTTCCCTTTAAAGAAACACGTCTCGTCCTCTCACAATCATGACTCATGTGGGTAACCTTTGTTTTGCAGCATGTAGTACATGCCAAAATAATCATAATCTTACATCTGCCAATAGTGAGTAAAAGTACATCTTCTTGAATTTGATTGATATTTGGTTTAATATACTTTAATCATCTTCTCCTTCAATCTCGGGCAGAACTATACTACAAGATAAATAATTTCTAAAATGTTAACTCAATAATTGATAGAAACACCAAAACTCTAACTGTATACTGAAGAATCAAGGCAGTTGTGTATTAAACAAAAAATTGATTCATCATGACCTACCAATAATAGGCAGCTTTTGTACCAAACTGTCCAAATACAATAATATTTGTGACAACTGCATGCTTCTATGAAGGAAAGAATAGAGGAAGAGCAACTTTTCAAGAACATATTTTCTAACTTATAAATAACATTTCTAGGAATTCATCTTTAAGACATACCAGTTCACTAAAAAAACAAATTGTCAAAACAGTTTTATAAAGTTTCAACACATAAATGATAATTCAAGATTAGATGTTTAAACATTGAATTTTTTTACGAACTCAATTTTAAAAATACTTATTTCAAGAAATTCATGTTACCTGACAATTCTGGCATGACTGTTTTAGTGGAATAGTTTGAAGGGAAAGCTGAAAGTGTGTTTTTGAACCCATCGATCCCTTCCACACACTTCTCATATATAAGATCAGGATCTAGAGAAAATATGAAAATAGTAATCATAGCAAGGTAATTTGAATAATTTCATGGAACATCATAACACGTGTCAAATCTTCAAGACACTAAATGCAGAACCCCAGTCTTGATACACTGAATTAATCAGACACAACCTTAAAAAAACAAAAAAAACTTTCTGAATGCATTCTTTAATATCTGTTAGATCTATGTTTAATTCAATTTTTCTTAACTTCAAAACAATTACATTACAGCTTCATGTCCTGAAGTGTGTAGATATGATAATTCACAACAACAAAAACCGCAATAAATTTCAAAATTTTATCTATTTACAATTCAACCGTTTCTCTGTATAAATGTCTTTAGTCATTTGAAACACAGAATTTTGGCATGGTAATAACATCAAACAAAATGTATAAAGCGATAGGTCTTTCAAAGGAGTCACATTTGAAGACAGTAGTATTTTTTAAAGAAAATCATTAACAATTACGTCTTTAAAGAATGAATGCTAATACACAAAAACAAGACTCCTCCCCCACCTCCAAACAGTGTAAAAAAAACTAGCTCGTAATTAAATTACACACACACACACACATAAAGGTAAAAATATAATAAGATAATAAATGTAGATAATAGATACATTGACAGAAACAATACATTTTACAAAAGATAAACACAGAAATGTTGAGTTACTTACGGTTACAGAGTTTTTTCAGCTGAGTTATGGCAGAAAGAGTGGTCAAAGAGCCTTTCTCCTTCACCAGGCCATCACATTCTGCCATTTTGACGGACACAAATTTCTGGTAAAGTTCTATTTGTAATGGCGTTAGTTTGCAGCAGATTACATGTTCGGCTGGTGATGAAGAAAAAGGATAGAATGTGAATAATGAGAGGAGGTGGCATATAAATTATTTTTATTAGTACACATTTCCGCAGTACTGCCTTTGCCAATCTCTTACGTGTTAATAGTCTAAATTGTACACTTGCAATAACATTTTTTCTTTACATTATGAGCAGTGAATGTCCTTTTGTGAAAACTTACACATTTTCTGAGCAGAAAGTTTAGAATTTCAAACCCTTCATCAGCCCAGAAGCTCATTCTCATCGTTCAAATTGTAAAAATGTGATTGCAAATTTGTTCTTTGATTGCTTGGAATGTGCAAACTTATAACCTTTTTTCTATCCAAGTTTAGGCACAGAATATAAAAGAGTAATTGCCTGAAATACAAATGTGTTCCAATTTCCACTGAAACAGATTGTATGCCTGAATGAGAAATCTTTGCATTGGTTCTTGCCTTCTCAATGAGAGGAGATTAAAGTTTCTCTCACTTTATAAACTTAATCATTTCTAACTGTTAGTGTGCATTGATAAATAACTCTTATATGTTATATATTTAATTTAGTATGTCCTCGTTATATTTTAGTATTCTAAACATGTCTGTAAAAAGAATTTCTTGAAAGGGACTAATAAAGTATTATTATTATTATTATTATTATTATTATTATTATTATTATTATTATTATTATTATTATTATTATTATTATTATTATTATTATTATTATTATTAAAATCCATTTTTGTAAAAATTGGCAAGTCTTACTTTTCACCGGCAGATACTACGTAAAGAAGGGCTTGGGTTCTGCGAATAATGCAGCGAGTAACAATTCCAAGAAGCTGGAGATGAAATAAATTAAAGTAAAAAACAAGAATACATTCATAAAACAAGAAAAAAAATCCATCTGTTAAGGCATATGCCTACTCATCTAAGAGATGCAAATTTTCAAGTTAAATAGTAAAAAGCATTCAATTTTCATGAAACCATAAATTATGTGTTTATTCATTCAGCCCTGGCTGTTCATTCCTGGATAACGTCCTGATACTAGTAACTGACCGAATTAAAATGAATTTGTATTAAAAAAAAGTAATGGCTCAACCATTTTTCATACTTCACACAGACACTATTGATAAATAACATATTATAAGGAAATTTTTATTCATTTTTATTTTCATACTGAAACTCATTAAAATTACACAATAAAGCACAATACAAAAGTAAACTCTTAGCACCAAAACATTAGATCTAGATTCTAGATCTTGAGACAAAAGTTTCCTTTGTTGCCTTTTGTTTTGTCACTTTTATAACACATCTGGAGCATCTGATTCATCGTTGATGATAGAATCAATGCTTACAATTTGCTCTAGTGCTTGTGCAAACATCATGCATATCGCCACTGACCGACTGACTAATGTGTAAATCGAAACACGGTAGCTTCTACACACTTCATTCTCTTACGCACTATAGAAATGCACTAATTATTATTACAGTAGTCTCCGCCAAATGCATGGTCAACGGGTGACAAAGAAATCGTGCATTTTGACGGAGTCGAGAGCCACAACCCATTATTTACTACCGTTCTTGTTTGGAATTAAACTTTTTGCTTTGATAGTTGTTTGTTACTTTTCGGATTTTGTTTGTTGTTCGTTAGTTTGAAGACAAGACCCTATTTGCCTAACCTCTTCTTATAGATCTGTTACATTTTTCTCTCACTCAAAAATACACTTAGGGATGAGATGAGGGAGACATTTGACAACTAGATCTAGGAATGCATTTTTTGCTGTTGGTTGAAACGTGGGTCATACAGAGTACGATCTCCATCGGTAAAAGTGACACCTACTGAGTCGCGGAAGAAAGGGGGCGGGTAAGGGTAACCAGAGCTGAGACAGCCAAGACCAGGTGCATAATTGTCATGTATATGAGTGGGTATGGCTAACATAGACCTAGATGACACACACACACATGCATGACAGATTTTGACACTGGGACGAGGCAAGAAGAAGTTATCAAGTTTATTTTTCACAGGAATTGACTGTCTATCTAAATGCAACAAATTGAAGACGGACTTACAAAAACCTGTTGGATTTTGAGGGGTGATTAGCGATGTAAAATTTAGTTACATGAAAAAAACATGCATTATGATGAATC
The DNA here is from genome assembly GCA_037039925.1 of Doris montereyensis. NCBI lineage: Eukaryota > Metazoa > Mollusca > Gastropoda > Nudibranchia > Dorididae > Doris > Doris montereyensis. The sequence goes on from JAXRKP010000016.1 coordinate 380,300, forward strand.
ATGCATTTTGGCGGCGTGCAAATTGGCGGATACTACTGAATTATTACTCTGTGTAGGAGCTGAATGAGTTAACAAAGCAAGATAAAGTTGCTTTTCACCATGTACCTCTTTGAGCTTTTCCTCTCCTTTCTTGTGGTCTTCATCAGTAGCATCAGCATCTCTCCCCTTGAGAATTGGCGTTTCAAACCGTTTCTTGAATTCCTGTGCTGTGCCTTGAAGAAAAATATATTTACTTAATATCTTTGATAAAGAATTGATGTGAATGTTCGAGGCTTTCATTAAATATTTCCAGGAAATATAATAGCAAAGACAAACATGTTTTTAACCTTCTTTGTTTCATTGGCATGTACCCTGTCAAACATATCGACGGTGAAAGTCCTAAACCAATTTTGGATGTTTTGAGAAAATCACAGACACTGCGTTTTTAATCTATTTTCATAGACATACACGGTTTGCATGTATCAAAAACTAGACCCAATCGGAATACACAGATTGTACATATCATTATTTTATGGGTCTCTATTGGTTCTTGTGCCACAGAATCCTAACTAGATGAAGTATAGAGGCTTCCTGTTGTTAAAAAAGAGAAAAAAGTGTTACTAATTTTAGACTTAAACGGTTTGCGACTTTCACCGTCGATATTGTCAGTTTTATAACATAAATGTCCGAGTCAGGCTTGGGCAGTTTTGTGATGACACCACATAAAAACATCTCTAGGTGTTTTCCTTCTAGCCTAAAAATATCTAAGAAATCGACCAACCAGAAATCTCAAATTAAAACCAAATAATTTGTAGTCAAGATGTTTGAGAATTGAAGTTTTTCTTGTTTTTCTGAAAACGTCTAAATGCAACTTAAGCATTTATGTTATACAACTGACGATATTTGTGATCACAAAGTGAATAAGAGGAACCAACAAGATGAAAGATATGTGAAAGAATGAAAGGAAAGAAGTAGGACCTGCCAGCAGCGCCCGCCATCTGTCCATGACATGTTTCTTACAATGCACTTCTCCTTCATACAAACACGTATAAACTGCTATTGCTGAGTACAAGTTCAAAGTATAAGAAGCAATTACCTAAAATGCCATGATTGACAAAATGGACCAGACTAAAATATTCCAACAAGTCATTTTGGATTGGAGTTCCCGATAAAAGTATTCTTCTTTTTGTGTTCAGATTGGTGAGGGCTTGGTATGTCTGATTCTCAGAGTTTTTCAAACGATGACCCTGAAAAAATACACAACATAAAAAAATGTGTTGATATGAATACAAGTTATAATTCAACTGATAGCAAAGCGGACACAATAGGAAAATCAAGAACAGCATTCAGGGACTTAAACAAGATCTGAAAAGTCCCTGCTAAAACAAAGATTAGACTTTTTAACTCCAATGTCAAATCGGCATTGTTATATGGATGTGAGACTTGGAGCCCCTCTAAAATCTGGACCAGAAAACTTCAGAGCTTTGTCAACATTTGCCTTAGGAAAATATTACAGATTTAGTGGTCAGATAGATAAAATTCAAAATGAAACTCTGGGAAAAAACAGCGCAGAAACCAATAGTAGAAGAAATGGGACAGCCAAGATGGAGATGGATAGGACACACCCTCAGAAAACCTCAGAGAAGTACTACAAGACATGCCCTTCAGTGGAATCCACAGAGACAGAGGGTTAGGGGAAGGCCACAGTTAACCTGGAGAAGGCTAGTGGAAGATGACTTGAAGAGAGGGGCCTTTTGTGGAGGGATTTGTCAATAATTTCCCAAGATAGGAACAAGTGGAAGTCTGTTGTTCGTGGCCTATACCCTGGTATAGGGTGAAAAGGCAATGATGAAGGCAGACACAATACCCGTTTTCTTATAATCAGTAAAAGTGCCAGAAGCGGGTAGCGCGCGGTGTTCTATTCACACTTCCTTTCTTCCTTCTTCAACATCCAATCAATGGGCACAGGCTCTTTATGACAACATGCCATTGCCACATCAACATGCTTTGATTTGATTTGATTTGATTTGATTTACCCCATTCACAACTAAGATGATCTCGGGAGTTTTGGTAGGATTTTTAAATTTTGCCCAGACTGCCCTGTAAACAGCCAAGGGATCTTTAACGTGCACAGAGTGTTGTGATCTGCAGACAGAAACTCTTTTTTATCGTGGTCTCAATCCACCAACCTGGACCAGGGGGAATATTTTGCTAGAAAAACTTGAGAAAATTGTTCAGCCCACACCGACATGCACCACAAGGCCACTCTAATAGGCTAAGCTAAGCAGGGTACATGCGTAAGCGTGTGTATTCTGTAGTACACATTGTTATGTACTACCCTTCCCTACCACGGGTTATTTGACGATAGGAAGAGGCCTGTGGTCTGTCAGAAAATGAGAGAGAGTGAGAGGGGACGTTAACGTTGATTACATGGCAATTTTGTATGAGAGCTGCCAATCCTATGAACAGAAAAAGTGGGAGATTGCTTGCCAAATAAAGGAAGATTTGGATAAAAAGTGTACGAGTTGAAAATGCTAAGAAAAAAAAGCTAAGAAAGTGTACAATCTCTTAAAAAAGGACATGTAATCTCAAAAAAGCATACAAATATGATTTTTAAGAAGTGTCTTGGCAGCACTGCTGCATGCTGGTGAGTGAATTTTAGACGATGAAGATGAGGTGGATGTGGCGAAATATGAGGAGAAATGGAAAAACTATGTGGACATACGGTAATTTAAGTATCGATTTTATATAAGAGAGTAATCAGAACCAAACAAATCTGTCGATATAAGCAGACTGTCATTATATGCGAAATCGATATATATGTTGCAAAGCTATCTTTATATTATTTACAATCATTTTTGCTTTACTTTTGTGAAGAATTTTTATTTAAGAAAAGTCCTACCTCGTCACAAATGACTAAGCCGACTTCTCCTCTGTGAAGAACTTTAGCATGGAGACGAAATGTTTCATAGGATATGATGAGAACTGGGTAGATAGTGCGTCGACCATTCTGTTGCATGAAGTGAGCTTTAACCAAAAGAGAATGATAAAGAAAACTCCAACATAAAACGTCATATATTGCAACGCAGGAATACTTTCCACACAACAATAAGCATCATCAGCAATTCGTAAAGTTGGATTGTAGTAAAACAAAATTTGAATCAAATCACGAAGAAAAAATGCTTCTGATGACGTTATTTGAGATCGTATAAGACGATCTAGATTGTAGCATGTTAGATCTGTGTCTTAATTCTTTTTTCAGTTACTATTTATTATCACACAGCTACAAAACATGCCCTTCAGTGGAACCCACAGGGACAGAGGATCAGGGTCAGATCAATAATAACCTGGAGAAGTCTAGTGGAGGGTGATTTGAAAAGACGTTTTTTTGTGAAAGTATGTTGTTCGTGGCCTATACCCTGATAAAATGTAAAAAGGCAATGATGATGATCATCATCAAGATTTATCACACAGGTAGAAAAAGCATGTGAACTTAAAAGCCAAAACAACATGCTTCTTCTTAACCAGCCTTTTGATGTCAAATCTTAGACCTTTTGTAACAATTCAAAATTTGAAGGAAAAACAGTTTTAGAGTGAAGGAAAGCACTTTAATGGGAGTCTTACATAAATAAGACATATCCATTCAGCTCAAACATTGTTTTTCCGTACAGATAATGCATATCAAACTAATTACACCATCTGGTAAGTAACAAAGCGTTACATTTCTCAAGGCTGTCAAATCTTAATGTAATAAATGAAATGTCTGAGCGATTTGTATCGATCTGAATTAAAAGCAACAACCATTGTGTTCCTAAAAAGCCAAAAACGAATTGTGTATATATATATATGATATGAGAAATGATGAGAAATCTGCTTACTGAGGTTGCGGTCTATTTCAGTCTTGGAGCCTGAGTCAATGGCTAAGGCTTGTATCCTGGTACCTAGCCACTTGGCCAACTCGTTGTACCAATTCTGTGAGAGAAAGTTGTGAAAACATATCAATCTTTAGTATCTTTTTCTATGAATGAGGCATTAAGGGAAAAAGGTACACACAAACAAACAAAACTAAACAAATAAAAAAACCAACCAAATACAAATCCGAAAGCAACAAAACTATTGAAAAATGCGTGTGTGTGTGTGTGTGTGTGTGTGTGTGTGCGTGTGTGTGTGTGTACTCTTTGGGTGCTTTATGCAAAAATATTTCTAACATTATAATACAAAAATATATCTAGTTAATTGATAATGTACAGAGGTCACAGGTAATCGCTACATGTATTGTGACACTTCAGTGCCACGTCCAAGTGGCATCTACCTGCCAGTGTACATCAATGCTTTGGAATACAAACCACCAAGGCATGACATTTTCTGATGTCACAAGAAACGCATAAATCAAGAGATTACACACATGTTGGTTTACGTCAAAAGATATTTGAATGAATGAAAAAAAAAAAGATGAAATCCACAAACGCTACTTTACCTTCACTAAGCTACTTGGACAGACGATGACAACTTTGTTCAGAGTAGGACAGCAGTCAGGACTTTGACGCTGAAATTAAAGAACCAACAGGCTCTCAGACAACCCACAGCCATAATATCATAGGAGCTTACTTAAATTATCTTCAATCTCTCATTTTTTTCCACCAGCCATGAATTCTTTTTTCAAATTTTTTATTGTGTTCTTTTGTTAGCGTCACTCAATTGTTTTTTGTTTGTTTCATTTAAATGTACCTTTTCCACCATTGTCATTGTGATGATCGCAGAGTGAATTAAGAAGAAACAGAAGATAAAAGATAAGTGAAAGAAGGAAAGGAAAGAAATAGGACCTACCAGCAGTGCCCACCAACTGCCCGTCAACTCAATTGCATTGGAAAGCGTCTGAGCTGTCACCCTGTTTCAATCATTTCCCCTTGTATTGTTTACATTGTTTGACCTTTTTTTATTTAGCTTTTTTATTATTTAAAACATATAAATTGTATCATGAAATTTATATGTGTACAACTTACAACATAATAACCACATCAGGAATTTGATTGTTACATTACTAAAACCGTAGAACAGAACAAAACTTGCTTCTTCGCCTTCTCTATCAACCGAACTACATGGATATTGAATCTTATGTTTCATTGAAATCTAACCTGCCCACCATATTTGGTGATCTCAGGGTGAAGCAAGTCAAGAGGAAACAGCAAGATGAAAGATAACTGAAAGAAAGAGAGGAAGGAAGTAGGACCTACCAGTAGCACCTGCCAACCGTCAACTGTTATCTTATGTGATAATTCAATACAAACAAATAAAAAAATCCCTCATTGAGAAAATATCATAGAAATACTTACCAATAAGGTCCACACAAGGGCTACGCATTGCAATGTTTTACCTAAGCCCTTTGAATGAAAGGACATGAAGAAAACAACAGAGGAAAGTGCAGTAAATTTATTTCACATGAAAAAATTATTGATAACAGATCAATGAAGAAAGGACATAATATCATGTTTAAGCTGCTGTGCAAACCATAGGAATATAAGCCAAACCAGAGCAAACACAATAAATAAAAGAGAGAAAAGCCAACTTTTTCCAGAGGAAAGGTGCGGTCAAGGAAGTCAAAGCTCTACAACTAAAAATCAGGATACTATAAAAAAATATACCGCACAGACAAAACTTAACATAATTTTGAGTATTTAAAGAATGAAGAGAAAATTGATATGGTCTACTCAGAAAAGAAACTCTTCATATATAGATTTGCCTCTTTTTTTCTAATGCCCAACTTAGAATTTTGTAAAGGTAAAGATGAACAAGTAGTCCATATCCCCGCACAAGTGCAGGCTCAGTGACTGTACATCATTTATAATAAATGTTCCACAAATGACAATCTAGGATAGACCTAAGAGCTTCATACCTGGTGACCAAAATTTAATTAAGTTTCAAATTTAAAATGTAGATGGCCAGATCTAAGGCCTAATCTTAGAAGTGGAATTAGATCTGGATCCAGATGCAATATAGATAATATCTAAATCTAGAAAGCATTTGATTTCTACGGCCATAATTTGTTTCACTTTGTTATGTACTTTTTAGTCTATTGTTCCAAATGACAAGTAATGTCTAAACTAATGACATCTGCCTTGTTAAAATGAAGACTAATTTTTAGTACCCCCGTTGTCCACTAAAGTGAGATATAGACGTATATCTAAAGGGAAAACCTAGCTCTCTGGCTATTTCCCTAGACTTGAGTTCCACATCCAAGTTAGCTTGCCAGCATGGATTCTAATTCTAAACGTATTTAAGATTTGCGAGTAGCTAACTGAGCAACAAGTGTTGTGAAGTTTGCATGGTACATTGTCCTTATATTATTATTATTTAACAATTTTCTCTCCCTTTAACTACAACAAGGAGGCCAACAATCTCTGTTTTCATAATCCTACCATAGCTGCCAACCTTTTCAAATAAAATAAAAAAGGCTCTGATCAAGCAGATTAATTCTAATTTGCACAACAGCCTGGAATATTCCATAAAACATTGATTATTTAACTTTAATTAACCCCTTCAAGTTGAATAACAAAGAGTTTGCTGATCACTGGCTTTTCTGGCAAAATGCAACAGTACTTTTGTTAACTCAGAATGGCATCTCCGGACTTTCATCCCAATCTCTCTTAGTCTCTGTCGTTAACTTAGGGCTTCTATATTAAGTAAAATACATTTAACCCTCAAATACGCACTTTTCAAGGTAAATACAAATTTACATACTCAAAGCCACAGGAACGTACGAAATACGTTTGTTACGTAATGGTTGACAGCTAAGTTATACCATAATGGAACTAAGGCAGACCGCGTAATCACGATAAGCTTTTAAACCAGACTTACATAAATTCTAACAGCTTTTAGATCAAATCACAATAAGCTTTTAAGGGGGGGGGATGGCACCTGAAGTGATTTTTTCTGCTTTTGAGTTAAGGTTTTTGCTTTTAGTATGTACATGAGTAACTGTCAAAATACAGTCATCCTATATCATTGAAAAGTTTGTAGCGTCCTTGGTTGCCATAGAAACGGCCGCCATCTTGGATTTTGACTCAATTTTCAAAATCTACCTCTTCTCTCAGTTATGAATAAAATCACTCAAAGCCTGTGCAGATCGTCTTTTCCATTCAATATCCAAAGGGCAACGTCGTTTTTTTCGATATTTTTGATAGCTTTTTAAAATGAATTTTTGAAAATACTAGATCTATAGTGAATGTGTACAAAACGGCATTTTTATTACAAAAATAATAATTTCTCAAAAACTTTACAATATATATAAAAAAAACGACGTCATTCTTTTAACATTGACAAGAGGAACCTGTGTGCCATATATAATACAAATCGTTCGGTAAATGGCGGAGGAGATAGAATTTCAGTGTGGAAAAACTACATTTCGAAAAAAAATGCAAGTAAGATTTTCTACTCCTTGTCCTTTTTTCTTTGTTTCTGTAATGGCCAAAATGTCTACTTTGAATTTTTCCATTTCTTCAGCTAAGTTTTAACTCCTTTCCATTAATTGCCCTAACATTCCATGTTCCAAAAATCACATTTCATGTTCTTTTCCAGAGTCGTCTTCAAAATTTCAAGCCAGGTATATCCTTGTATATATTTCTTTGAATCCTTTTGGTTTTGGATAAGCAGGGGATTGGCCCACTGTACCCTAAGTAGATGGTGAGGTTGCCACCTTGAGGCCCCTACCGGACCTTGTTATTTTCTGTCAGAGTTAACTCCTTTAGCCTTTGGTTGCTCAAAACCAGGCTGCAAGGCAGCAGGTTGTTATTTTATGTCAGGGTTAACTCCCTTAGCCTTTGGTCAACCAAGACCCGCCTGCAAGGCAGCAGGAGACTCGTGGAGGGCGGGACCGCCTAATCCTTCCCGTATAAGTGCTGACCTGTCCACTGCCCAGAGCTTTTAGATCAAATCACAATAAGCTTTTAAACCAGACTTACATAAATTGTAACAGCTTTTAGATCAAAGTATAAAATTGCTAAAAGGACTCCCTATCAGGCTTTATATCAATTCTGAAACAAAACAACTTAGCACATACCATTTCATCAGCCATGATACAACCATAGCTGTTCTCTATTTGCACTCCGGTAACACAATCATACATAAATTTGACACCCTGAAATATAACAGAGAAGAGAATTTAGTGGAAGCTGAGGAGGACTACGCTGTATTGACGTGTAATTGAGAAAGCACTCAATGGAACATTTAATTGAGAACAGCACTCAAGGGAACATGTCACTGAGAACAGCACTCAAGGGAACATGTAATTGAGAACAACACTCAAGGTAACATGTAAATGAGAACAGCACTCAAGGGAACATGTAATGGAGAACAGCACTCAAGGGAACATGTAACTGAGAACAGCACTCAAAGGAACATGTAACTGAGAACAGCACTCAAAGGGAACATGTAACTGAGAACAGCACTCAAAGGAACATGTAATTGAGAACAGCACTCAAGGGAACATGTAACTGAGAACAGCACTCAAAGGAACATGTAATTGAGAACAGCACTCAAGGGAACATGTAATTGAGAACAGCACTCAACGGATAATACAAAATCTATTTTAAAAAGTTTGATGGACCAACATGTTACATATATTATACTAATAAGCATGCAGTTGTATGTTAAAATTAAAAGCAGGACAAAAAATCAAAATCATTGCTGCACAGTTCTATATATCTATCATGGGTTTTGTGAACTTCACAGCAAGTCTTTAAATCACAAAGTATACATGAATGAGATTTGAACATAAAAAGTGTCTGAACGTCTTAACTTCAAAATATCTGTCAGCCATGAGTATATTTACAGTTTCATTTATTTCTCAATGTTTGGAATTGAGGTGGATAGGATTTACATAAAAAAGTATCTCCACAAAAATGTATCTTAATCACCTCTCGTTGATGTGGGCGTAGAACTTTGGATAAAATTGGATCGACAACAACATGAACAGGCAGTTTTTCACTGTAAAAATGTAAAGGAAAGCATGTTAGGAGATGCACTTTGTATATATCATTTCATACTGAGAAGGAAAAACTCTATCTAAGCCATAAATGATGCAAATTAAAAAATATCATGCATGCTGTTCAATGACTCTTTTTCTCTCAAACCAATTTAAACTTATTATAAATGAAAGACAATATATATACACATCTATACATATATAAAACTGTAAATTTCAAACTTTGACCGCTCTAATATCGGGAACCACTGCATCTACAACTGCCATATTTCACAGGAAGATTTCAAATAGCCTGCTTTAGGTTCTTAGTGAATGAAACCTTGGGTCAAATCAGTGTATTAATTGATTGGAAAAAGATTGTTTTGCCTGCGATCCATGAAACTTTTTATTGTTATTGTTATTCATGCCTTTATTTCTGGTCATTAGATATGCAATGAAAAACCTGTCTAACCTAAGTATTGAATACTGTATCGGTACTTGATATCACCCTGCACTCCGTAACCTATTGTGTAGTTCATCTTTAAAAAAAAAAAAGAGTGTGGAAAAAGAGTAATCATAATCATCATTGTCTACAGGCGTGCTTGGATATAAATACTCACGCATTCAATTTCATTTGGTCGTGGGCAGAAAGTTCAGGGGGAGTATACAACACAAGGGCATTTTCTTCAAAGGGGTCATGGAGAGATTGTCTGGTACCATTTCGTTTTAGTCCGAGGGCTCGACTTGATAGAGCATTTCCTGTAAAAGTGTAAAATGTACCCAAAATGAAACTTGTGCAGAGACAAATTGACGTACAAGGGAGTTGGCACTTTTTAAAGAATGGATCAAGTGCTTTCAGCTAAATGACATGAAACCACGAAAAAGGCAGTGACGTAATTGTGGAAAAAGAGAGAGACAAAGAGAAAGAGAGGGAGAAACAGAGGGGAGAGAGAGAGAGAGAGGGAGAGAGGGAGGGAGGGAGGGAGGGAGAGGAGAGAGGAGAGAGAGGAGAGAGAGAGAGAGAGAGAGAGAGAGAGAGAGAGAGAGAGAGAGAGAGAGAGAGAGAGAGAGAGAGAGAGAGAGAGAGAGAGAAACTGATTATAAACTCGATCTGATATAGCACTGAGAGCAAAGCAGAGGTTAAACTAAACTCCTTTTCTAAAGCAAATTTAGAGTCAAATACAAATTTGGAATATCATACATGTAGTGTAATCAATTGTAAAAAGGAAAAACCTTTTGTTGTTCTCAGCAGATACACATAACCAGTTAGTTATTCGATTTCAATTTCAATTCAATTCAATTTCAATCATCTTTATTGATCCTTCAAAAAAGGAAATTATATTTGTGTTATCACAATTTCCGTTTGAAAAATAAAACAATACATAAATGCATTCAAATTAAAAACAAATTTAACTTAGTTCATCATTAAATTTTTAGATTTTAGGAGAAGTATACAAAAATTCAAAGGTGGGTAAATAAATAGTCCGGTGAAATTTAAATTAAACATTTAAAAAAATAAATAAATAAAAATAAATAAAAATAAAAATAAATAAAGATAGAATAATTATAGACAAATCAGTTAAGCTTCATATTACCTGCGTCATAATTGAAGAGGTAATTTCAATATTGTGACTATGTCCATGTTTGTGAAAAACGAGACAGAGAGATAATCCAAGGGAACAAAAGGATATCATGCTACCTGATAAGTGTGAAAGTGATATGATGAAACTACATCACGTTTAAAGCCGTTTGAAACATGGGATTCCCAAAGCCAACAGTGCCAAAGTTCATGATTTTTGGCGTCTTTCTCTAAATGATGTAATTGTGACTTAAGCACACTATTGAAATGACCCCTTCATTTATGGAAAACCTAAGAGTTCTTGTAAGATGACCTTGATAATTTTGTAATGAGATACATTTCTATATATATAAATGATGGTTACAAGATGACCTTGATAATTTTGTAATGAGATACATTTCTCTATATATAAATGATGGTTACCTTGATAATTTGGCAGGGGTACTTTAAATGGCTTTGAAAGTATTTTCCTTATCAACTCTTCCTGCACAAAAAAAAGAAAAACAAGTGGATACAAATATAAAACTCCATTTAACATGAATTTGCAAGAGCAATGAAACAAAATAATCTTACGAGATCTAATTCCTTTCTCACCCATTTAATTTGTTTTGTTTGTTTATTTAATTGCAATTTACCCCATCCACCATTTGCGGTGATCTCAGGGTGAATTAAGAGGAAATAGCAAGATAAAAGGATAAGTAAAAGAGTGGAATGGAAGGAAAAAGTAAGACCCACCAGCAGGGCCCGCCAACCACCCACTTGACATGACATGAACATTTACTTTCATAATAAGAATAAAGATCAGAAAAAACTGTCTTACTCTCCCATCCATGACAAAACAACAAAATTAATACATAAATACAAGTTAAAAAACAAAAGTACAAAAAGAATTGTCAAAAATTCATATCATGAGAGCAAACAAGAGTATTGATTAGTGCCTCACATACCATTTGACGATACATACATGTAGATAATGTAATTTTTATAGTATATACTCATGCAGAGAACAGTCTGAGGAAGCAGAAAAAGAGGCAGACAGAGGAAGAAATGGGCTGGCAACATCACAGAGTGGACTTAAAAGATCTTTGCTGAAACCCAGGCCCGGCACATGATGGCATGGTTGGAGGATGGTGGTGCACCTATCAGCACAGCGCCGCGGCGACCATTTCCGGTCAAGGGGCTAGTGCGCAGCGAGTGAGCTCAGTCATACAGATTTATTCATAAGTAGACATATACATCATCAAGAATATTGTAATCATTACAAGAAAATGTCTTAATTTCACTAAATTGCTAAATTTTCATTGTAACTATGAAGTAATGCTTGCATGATAAAAGTGGCACATTTTTAACAAGTCAGATTTTTATTATAAATAATGAAATAGCACTTACATGAGAAAATTGGTCATTTTTACTAAATCACCAAATTTTTATTGTAATTATGAACTAATGCTTACACGAGAAAGTGGCACATTTTCAATGAAACAACGCTTACATGAGAAAATGGCACATTTTCCGACTCTTCTTCTGAAGATCTAATGGCTGCCAAAGGCTGGCGATAATGCGACAAGAATTCTCTTCCCATGTAATCAGAAGAATTGGCATTTCGCTTGATCTAAAGAGATTCAAACATGGAAAAAGAGAACATCAGAACATAGATGACAAAGAAATGGTAAAATTTATTAACAAACAAGTATTGTGTGGAATTCAATAAACATGAATCAAAATTAAACAAGCCTTATCATCGTGTCCAAATACATGATCATTTTTCAAGCAAATTTAGACCGGATAATATCAAGTACAATCATTCGATCGAGCCAGTATTTGATACTCAGGTATATATGCAGGCAGGCGTGAACGATACTATTCCAACTTTTAAAAATAAGACTTGTTGAAAGAGGTCAAATTAATCTGATCCTGCAATCATTTAAAACTTATACATGAGTAATATGGTCACTCTTAGTGGCATGGCAACAAAGCCTTTGATGCACAATGAACGTCCAACTCAGAATTATATATATAAAGATATATAAAAGAATAACACTAAAAAATAAAAACATTGAAATGCATTAACTCATAGACTACTATTGTCGCACGGGTGCGATCACGCTACACTTACACCATAGTACAAATGTCGCACTTATGCGATCATAGAATTGCTGGGTCATAACTATAAAAATATCGCATATACGCAATAGCGGTTAGGAGCATCTTCTAGGCTTATTATTCTACTTCTGCGTTTCAAACCGGAATGAGCTCTCTAGCGTGAACAGTTGATTTTTTATGATTTTTTTTACTGTTGGCAGTGCAAACCTTCCACTAAACGTTTTTTCTTTACCAACATACAAAACTACTACTACCACTAGTACTACAAGTAAATCTACAAGTCAGAAACAGCATAGACCGCATTGATCAGTTTACCGCCCATCGTTTTCCAATCATTGTTTTCATCTTTTTACTGATGGAAGTAGTGTATTGTGTGAATGAAATCTCCACCCCAAAATTTTTTTAGCTTCTCAATTTTACCCTTTCACTCATCCCCACTCATACAAACTAACAATACATAGCCGATTTTTACTGTGCCTAAAGTTTGATCTCTTATGAACAATGTGTTTAAAAAATGAAGTGAAAATGATAACAAATAAAAAAGTTACAAATTTTTTAAACCACCCTAATTTTTGGGTACCCACACCATAATCTTGTGTCGGACCTTGGGTAGTCTATGAGTTAAAAATAAAACAGTTTTATTCCTCTGTATGATTAATTCATTCAAGAATACCTTCTTTCTCTCTGCTCCATCAGCAGTCTCTGGGTTGCGTTTAACAATTATGTTTCCACGTTGACTTGGTGCCTGACTTCGTCTCTGTAAAGTAACAGAAGAAAAATAGTAACATCATTTCTTCACAATGAGGGAATAAAACTAACCCACTTTCTCTCTCTAAAACCCAAATTATCATGTAAAGTAGTGTAATCTCATACAGCTATAAAATCAGTAGAGCTAGTCACTTCTGTTCGATGTGGGTCAAAAATCCTCTTTATTTCAATTAAAGTTCTTATTTCAATAAAAAAATAAATGTTTGTTTCACACCATAACTAACAAGAATCTGTTGTGATCAAATATTGTCTTAAAGTGGGTAGTTGGTTTCCTGTTAAATGTAGCCAAGCTGATGTTACAGTGGCCGTGTTGATGTTATAAGGCAAATTTGGGACATTTCTTGGCATCAACCAATCGAAATGCACAGTTTATATAAATGGATCTTATTTATTACAAGATTATTTTTAGATATCTTCTAGCGCTGTAGCATGATCTATTAAAACATATAAGTTCCCATTCATTTCCATAAACTCTACTTCTGGTCCTCAGGTAGCTGTACTGACATTAGACCACTCTAGATGGGACAAAGCAAGTGCCTAAATATTGCAGTGAGAGATTTGGTACCAGTTACACCAATAGAAATAACATTTATTATTATCACTTAGATGGGACAAAGTAAGTACCTAAATATTGTAGTGAGAGATTTGGCACCATTGAAATGACATTTATTATTATCACTTAGATGGGACAAAGTAAGTACCTAAGTATTGCAGTGAGAGATTTGGCACCATTGAAATGACATTTATTATTATCACTTAGATGGGATAAAGCAAGTGCCTAAATATTGCAGTGAGAGATTTGGTATCAGTTAAACCAATAGAAATAACATTTATTATTATCACTTAGATCGGATAAAGCAAGTGCCTAAGTATTGCAGTGAGAGATTTGGTATCAGTTACACCAATAGAAATAACATTTATTATTATCACTTAGATGGGACAAAGTAAGTACCTAAGTATTGCAGTGAGAGATTTGGCACCATTGAAATGACATTTATTATTATCACTTAAATGGGATAGGTAAATACCTGAGTATTGCAGTGAGAGATTTGGCACCATTGAAATAACATTTATTATTATCACTTAGATGGGATAAAGCAAGTGCCTAAATATTGCAGTGAGAGATTTGGTACCAGTTAAACCAATAGAAATAACATTTATTATTATCACTTAGATGGGATAAAGCAAGTGCCTAAATATTGCAGTGAGAGATTTGGTACCAGTTACACCAATAGAAATAACATTTATTATTATCACTTAGATGGGATAAAGCAAGTGCCTAAATATTGCAGTGAGAGATTTGGTATCAGTTAAACCAATAGAAATAACATTTATTATTATCACTTAGATGGGACAAAGTAAGTACCTAAATATTGCTGTGAGAGATTTGGCACATTTATTATTATCACTGTTTTTGAAAACACTTGCTGACCAGTTGACCAATATAGCCACACATTTATTTCTATTTTATGCCTTTTGCATGTCACTAAATATTTGTATTAAAATTGAAGCTAAATTTTTTTTTTAAATAGACTTAAAGAAGGTACCGATAATAGACACAATGAAATGAAAGAACAATTGTCTCAATAATATCAGAGATATCTGAATAATTGACCCTATAGTAGCACAGCAATATCAGGACAATTGTCCCAATTGTAGCAGTAATTTTCGGACAATGATCCCAATTGTAGCAGCGATTTAATATAAGTTCAAGTCAATTATCATCGAAATATCTGGTGGCAATCAGTAAGTTGTCAAGTACCACCGACAAATCTGGTGGCAATCAGTAAGTCGTCAAGTACCACCGACAAATCTGGTGGCAATCAGTAAGTCGTCAAGTACCACCGACAAATCTGGTGGCAATCAGTAAGTGAAGTCAAGTACCACCGACAAATCTGGTGGCAATCAGTAAGTCGTCAAGTACCACCGACAAATCTGGTGGCAATCAGTAAGTAGTCAAGTATCACCGACAAATCTGGTGGCAATCAGTAAGTCGTCAAGTACCACCGACAAATCTGGTGGCAATCAGTAAGTCGTCAAGTTATCACTGAAAAATCTGGTGGCGATCAGTAAGTAGTCAAGTATCACCGACAAATCTGGTGGCAATCAGTAAGTTGTCAAGTATCACCGACAAATCTGGTGGTAATCAGTAAGTAGTCAAGTATCACCGACAAATCTGGTGGCAATCAGTAAGTAGTCAAGTATTACTGAAAAATCTGATGGTAATCAGTAAGTTGTCAAGTATCACCGACAAATCTGGTGGCAATCAGTAAGTAGTCAAGTATCACTGAAAAATCTGATGGTAATCAGTAAGTTGTCAAGTATCACCGACAAATCTGGTGGTAATCAGTAAGTAGTCAAGTATCACCGACAAATCTGGTGGCAATCAGTAAGTTGTCAAGTATTACTGAAAAATCTGATGGTAATCAGTAAGTTGTCAAGTATCACCGACAAATCTGATGGTAATCAGTAAGTAGTCAAGCATCACTGAAAAATCCGATGGCAATCAGTAAGTCGTCAAGTAGCACCGACAAATCTGCTGGTAATCTGTAAGTTGAGTAAATCGTCAAGTAGCACCGAAAAATCCGTGGTAATTGACAAGTCATCAAGTGCTATTAGAGGTAAATATTAAACAAAAAGGAAGAGAAATTAAATTATTAATAGCTTATGGACCAAACGAAGATGCCACTAAAGAAGAAAAAGATATCTTCGAAAATGATTTACAAATAGCTGCAGAGAATCTTAAACCCAAACAGGAATTAATGGTTTTAGGAGATTTAAACGCTAAAGTAGGCAACAATGTAGGAACATCAGGAGGAGCAATAGAAGGAGAGACAACAACTTCTCCAAATGGAGAGAGACTAATAGATTTTTGCCTAAAGAATAACATGAAAATAGCTAACACATTTTTTCCTCATAAAGATATCCACAAATATACAAGAGTAAATGAAGACTGATGTGAAAAGTCAATGATAGACTACATAATAGTTAGCAGCTCCTTTTTTACAGTACAATGGATGCAAGAGTAAGCAGAGGAGCTGAAATATTTAGTGATCATCACCTAGTGATAGCCAAAATGAGATTATTAACTGAAGAAAACAAAAAGAAAAGGAAAGAGAAGAAAGCTACTAAACTCAAAATAGAAGAACTAAATAAACCAATTGTAAAACAAATGTACCAATCCAGGATAAAAAGATCTATCAGTGAAAGGCAGATGGATCTGAAGGAAAGCACAATAGAAGAAAAGTGGTAAATATATCAAGAAACACTCCTCAGTTGTACTGAAGAGGTATGTGGTAGGAAACAAATTAAAGGAGATAGGAAAAGAACAGCATGGTGGAAGGAGAATGTCAAGACTAAGATCAAAAGAAAAGAAAGATGCCTGGAAGAAATACTTGCAAACAAAGAGACCAGAGGATAGGATAGATTACGTGAGTAAAAGAACTATTGCCAAAGAGGAAGTTAGGAAAGCAAAACAAGAACAGTGGGAAGAGTTTGGACAAAGACTTCAAGAAAGCTATCAAGGAAATCTGATCAAGGAAATCAAAAGCTGTTCTGGGGAGCAATGAAGAGCATGAGAAAGACCAAAGCATGCCCAATACGACAAATTAAGAATGCCAAGAGAGAAATAATGAAAGGAGACAGCTAAATCATGGAAGCAGGGAGGAAGTATCTTCAACAATTACATAATCCCTCCAGAATATATGAAACAAGGAGTACAGATCAATTATTAAGAGTAACAAGTAATCGAGATGAGACAGCTGAAGATATAGATATCTCAATGGAAGAACTTCAAACAGCTATAAAAGAAAAGTGAAATTAGGACAAGCCCCAGGAGCAGATCAAGTTTATCCAGAAATGATTAAAAACCAAAGGAGAGAGGCAGACAAACTACTACATGCAATATATCAAGAAGCATGGAAGTCCAAACAGGTGCCAGACGATTGGAAAAAGGAAACAGTAGTACCAATACACAAGAAAGGATCAACTATGGAATGCTCAAACTATAGAGGGATATCACTACTTAGCGTACCAGGAAAAGTGTATGTCAGGATTCTGGAAATGAGACTAAAGAAAAGGGTAGAGGATCAGATTGAAGAGCATTTAGAGGATTTAGACTGGGAAGAAGTGTACAAGACCACATATTTACAATTAGATAAATAATTGACAAATTCCTTGAGAGAAACATTGACTTACACCTGTGTTTTATTGACTTAGAAAAGGCTTTGACACTGTGAGGGGGACGAACTATGGCATTCTTTAAAAGAACACAATGTAGAGCAAAATTTAATAGAAACCATTAAATGTTTTTACAATAAACCAACAGGTGCAGTGAGAGTAGCTGGAAATGTATCTGAAGAATTTAATGTAGATATAGGAGTAAGACAGGGTTGTATTCTAAGTCCTCTTTTGTTTATCACATTTATGGATTCAGTCGCAAAAACATCCTCAAATATGAAGAAAATTGAAATTAGGAAAAGCCCCAGGAGTAGATCAAGTTTATCCAGAAATGATTAAAAACCAAGGGAGAGAGGCAGATAAACTACTACATGTTATATGTATGTGGAAGCTCAAACCAGTAAATGTATCAATGCTTTCATTTGCTGATGATTTAGTTCTGTTTGGAAAATCAGAAAGAGACCTCCAGTCGAACATCAACATAATGATTATGAATTAAATAAAAGAGGAATGAGAGTAAATGCAAAGAATACCAAAACAATGCTAGTAACTAGGGAAGCTAAAACACAAAGATCTTACATTGGGCAGGGAGAATTTAGAACAAGTTCAAAACTACAATAACTTAGGAGTAATGATAAACTCAGAGGGAAAACTAAGAGAAGAAATCAGCCAGAGAATCCAAAAGGCAAGTGCAATATATAACCATCTAGGAAAGGCATTTGTAGGTAAACAAGAATTGTCAACAAAGACCAAAATAGCAGTATACAACACAGTTTATTCTCCTACTCTCCTCAATGGCAGTGAAACCTGGACCTTAGACAGTAGGGATTACAGTAGAGTGCAGGCAGCCGAAATGAAATCTAAGAAGAGTAGTAGGGAAAACTAAAAGAGATAAAATCAGAAACACAACAATAAGAGATCAAACCAAAGCAGATAGCATAAAAACTAAGATAGAAATGAATCAACTGAGATGGTTTGGCCATGTTAACAGAATGAATGACAATAGAATAGCTAAATCAGTATGTATACAGTACTAAAACTCAAGGTAAAAGACCAAAAAGGCAGACCTCGGAGAAAGTGGGAAGAAGATATAAAAGAGGCATTAACGAAAAGAAATTTAACTTTCACGGAAGGAAACAGAAAATGTCAGGACAGGGCAGCCTGGAGAAAGATCATTTCGGGCATCTAAAACCCATACACCGGAAGCTAGAATGGGAGCTGATAAAGAAAGCAAGTAGTGCATTGTTGAAGGGAGTATCACAATCCTTGACCTTATTCTGGGAATGTTTTTGTACAGTTAATTAAGCTCACTTGGTTCACTTTGTGAAAGGGAATCATGTCTCCGAAGAAAGAGAAAGAGAGGCAAGAGAAGCGACAACAGGCTGTGTGACACGACCAAGGGCCCTACAGATGAGGAGGAGTGGTGTAATGCAAAGTACTGTCTAGTAGCTGGTGTGTGTGTGTGTGTGTGTTTGGTAAAGCAAGTCGATGTGATGGGTGTATTGCTAAGAACAAAAAATAATAACTTCTCTGTGTAATGCGATGTTTTATAGTGTGGTTCCAGGCATCAAAAAACCAAGCAGAACACACCCCTGAATATTTTGGAATCCTCCGTGTTATTTATTGTTCTATACAATAGACTATCATCAGCAAAAAGTCTTAGTTTGGTACCTGGTGAGAGGTTTTGGTCAATTACTATATATTGATAGTTGATATAATTAATTCTAGTAAAAGAATAGACTATAATAGAGGACCTAAGACACTTAGTTTGGGACCCTGGTGAGCACACACATACTGGTTTGGGATAAGATTATGAAGATTATGAATTTACATTTATATTTAATTAGATTCAGATTATGAATTTACATAATTAATGTTATCAGTTTATTATAATATAGATTACATTATACTTCTATGTCTCACGAAAGACTGTAGCTGTAACAGTGTAACAAAGTGTGTCACTGTCGTTAACGACTGTGACGTTCCTTGACTTGACAGTGAACAATTGACATTTGTTTACTTTTAATGAAATCTTGTTAATCTATTTGGATCTCAAAGTCTAACAAAAGGATGAGCATAGATTGATTGTAACCAACACACCATTCTGGTATCAAAATGTAAGCTTTAAGTCATAGAAATTCAGTCATCTTTTGAAGAAAACCGCTTTGACAGAAAATATATCTAAAATTAAGTTCTTTCGCCGTTCGTCAAATCCTGAAAATTGTAAACAACCGCCATATGCAAATACTGGAGGTAACTTTCATTTCCGTGTCATAAGTCATGGAGAAAGACACAAGCGCCGAATCAATCAAATGTATTTTGGTTGTTCGTCCTTTCATCGCTGTTGCCGATCTTGTGCGGTTGTTGTTGTTGTTGTTGATGTTGATGTTGTTTATTGCCGTTTGTCTCATCATCAGTTAATAGTTTCAAATAAATTAAGCCCAAGCAAATATTTCATGTGCGAAAGAAATACACACCAGTGGTGTCACGGAAGGGATTTGCGCCGACTGTCAGGAAACGCCGAAAATATCTAGTGCGAACAAATTTAAACGGGTTTCAATATTACATTGTAGTGCGTGTTCTGTAAGGAACCTTCGATCATTCACATGAAAGGTTACTGACTATACTATTATACCTCTCGTCTACTGTCTTCACATCTCTCGTAATCAGCTGTGTGATGTGTAAAGAATACACACACATACGACCCATATCCATATTTCTTTGCACACAACATTGAAGCAAGATGAACCTCATGTTTGGTTCAAAGGAAGATTGGAATTAATCTTAAGCTGAATTTATTTCCTTGACACTAAAGTGTCATCGTAGAACTCAATTTAGCTTTACCTTTTTAAATTACTAATTACTTTAAATAAAAGACTCACGACTTGTGTGAGGATTTGAGGGAAGGATGAGATGTGAACAAAAATGAAAGCGAAAGAAAAAGTTAATGAAAATCACCTAGGTTCTTCACTTTTCTAATGATTTCGAGTGATAGGCCACTGGGCTTAGCATATCGCTTTCTACGACGGAACTGTAATGTTTTTGGGCAATTTTATAGTAGATCAAATATGAATACATTTTCTTGGTGAACATTCTAGAGATGCAGGACTTAGTGCAGAGGCTGACGACATGAGCCGTACTATGAAAAGTAGTCTAGACAGATTACAGGAAGAAATGAAACAACGGTCCAGTCGTTTGAAAGAGTTGGATCGTGATTTTGGTTGATTATTTATCACTGCTTTGTTGTCTTGCAAATTTTATAGTCATGATCTAAAGTAAAAATGCGCATCATTCAAGCAACATTATGAGAACGATGTTGATGGCGAAGACATTTATCAGGAGATTATTGACTGCATGTTGTTGTTTTTGGTCAATGGAGTGCAGTTACTACGCCTATCAAACTTGTGAAGCAGCTTATCAAATTCGGAGGTCCTGATGTGTTTCCAAATTTGAAACTTTCTGTCATTGCTTCTTACTGTTGCTGTATCAATCGCAAGTTGTGAAAGATTTTTAGGAAACTCAAATTGATTTTAACATACTTACAATCAACAATGAGTCAAGAGAGATTAGAATCATTGGCTTTGTTTCAGCGTTGAACAAGATATTTGAAACAAAATTGAATTGGATAGAGTTATTGTTTGGTTCTCAGAAGTGTATTATTGCTATGTTTGCTTTTAATTGTAAATACATTTTAGACTATATTCGACAGGTTTTTATTTTTAATTTTCGATCCTAAATCTTAAGCCCTATAGCCAGCCTGAATTTCTACAACCAAAAAGTCATGTTCTATATTCATTGAAACACTTTTTAAAGTGTATAAAATTCGTATAACACAACAATGTCACTTGTTTGATCATAATTTGGCTAACTACTGTCCCTAGGCGCCACATACCCTCATGGCACCTCTGATATATACACACGCACACACACTCGCAAAAGCTATGTGTTACTGAATAGAGCCTATTCATCTTCTTAGGACAATATGTATAATGCCCCCCCCCCCCTCGTCCCTCGCTCTTCTCCACAAACATAAAAAAGAACACACGAACAAGACCGACGACAACACTTTGAAAGAAAAGACAAAACAAATCAACAACTGACAGTAATACATGTACTTGCGAATTTGTTTGGTCAGTTGTTGTTGCTGTTGTTGTCCTGAAGAAGCCGACGACGAAGAAGAAGAACGAAGAAGAAGACAACAATAACAGAAACAACAACAAACACAAAATAACAACAGAAAATACGACAACACGCAAAACAAACTAGGGGAAAACAAAGAACATTCACAAGACATTTTTGTAAAGTATATTTCGGTGCATGGGTGCAGATGCCTGAGATGATCTTTCTCTAGGATGCCTTGTCCTGGCGTTTTCTGTTTCTTTCCAAAACAGTTAAATTTCTATGCTTCGATGCCTCTGTTATATATTCTTCCCACTTTCTCCGAGGTCTGCCTTTTGGTCTTTTACCTTGGGCTTTAGCACTGTATACTGATTTAACTGTTCTATTGTCATTCATTCCTGCCTAAATCATCTCAATTGATTTGTTTCTATCTTAGTTTTTATGCCATCTGCTTTGGTTTGATCTCTTATTGTTGTGTTTCTAATTTTGTCTTCTTTAGTTTTCCCTACTACTCTTCTTAAATATTTCATTTTAGTTGCCTGTACTCTACTTTATTATCTACTGTCTAAAGTCTAGGTTTCGCTGCCATAGAGGGGAGTAGGACAATAAACTGTGTTGTATACTGCCATTTTGGTTTTTGTTGACAATTCTTGCTTACCTACAAATGCCTTTCCTAGATGGTCATATATTGCACTTGCCTTTTTTATTCTCTGGCTGATTTCTTCTCTTAGTTTTCCCTCTGAGTTAATCATTATTCCTGGGTAATTGTAGTTTTGAACTTGTTCTAAATTCTCCCAGCCCAATGTAAGATCTTTGTGTTTTAGCTTCCCTAGTTACTAGCATTGTTTTGATTTTCTTTGCATTTACTCTCATTCCTCTTTTATTTAGTTCATTGTTCATAATGTTGATATTCGACTGAAGGTCACTTTCTGATTTTCCAAACAGAACTAAATCATCGGCAAATGAAAGCATTGATACATTTACTAGTTTGAGCTTCCACATGCCTACATTCATTATCTTCATTTTTGAGGATGCCTTTGCGACTGAATCCATAAATGTGATAAACAAAAGAGAACTTAGGATACAACCCTGTCTTACTCCTATATCTACATCAAATTCTTCAGATACGTTTCCAGCTACTCTCACTGCACATGTTGGTTTATTGTAAAAAAACTTTTAATGGCTTCTATTAAATTTTGCTATACGTTGTGTTCTTTTAAGAAATGCCATAGTTTGTCCCTCCCCACAGTGTCAAATGCCTTTTCTGTCAATGAAACACAGGTGCAAGTCAATGTTTCTCTCAAGGAATTTTTTCTATTATTTGTCTGATTGTAAATATGTTCCGGGGCAGTAGACAGGTAAGCACCTGTGCAGGGAGTAGATGATCCCGCCCTCCACAAGTCTCCTGCTGCCTTGCAGGTCGGTTTTGGCTGACCAAAGGCTAAGGCAGTTAACCTTGACAGAAAACAACCTGCTGCCTTGCAGGTCGGTCTTGACACCAAAGGCTAAGGGAGTTAACCCTGACAGAAAATATCAACCTGCTGCCATGCAGGCTGGTCTTGAAGGACCAAAGGCTAAAGGAGTTAACCCTGACAGAAAATAACAAGGCCCAGTAGGGGCCTCAAGGTGGTAGCCCCATCGTCTACTTAGGGTACAGTGGGCCAATCCCTGCTTATCCAAAACCAAACGGATTCAAAGAAATATATACAATGATATACCTGGCTTGAAATTTCAAAGACGACTCTGGAAAAGAACACGGACTGTGATTTTTGGAACATGGAATGTTAGGGCAATTAATGGAAAAGATTTACAAATTAGCTGAAGAACTGGAAACATTCAAAGTAGACAATTTGGCTATTACAGAAACAAAGAAAAAAAAGACAAGGAATAGAAAATGTAAGACCAAATCATATTTTAATCTTCCCAGGAGTAGGTGTCAAAGATAGAACTAGAGCAGGAGTAGGTCTCTTAGTGCATTAAAAGGCATGAAAAACTCATAGAAAGCTGAAATTTATAAGCCCACGGCTATTAGAGGTAAATATTAAACCAAAAGGAAGAGAAATTAAATTATTAATAGTTTATGGACCAAACGAAGAAACAACTAAAGAAGAAAAAGATACCTTCGAAAACGATTTACAAATAGCTGCAGAGAATCTCAAACACAAACAGGAACTAATTGTTTTAGGAGATTTAAACGTTAGAGTAGGCAACAATATAGAAACATCAGGAGGAGTAATAGATAAAGAAGGAGAGACAACAACTTCTCCAAATGGAGAGAGACTAATAGATTTTTGCCTAAGGAATCATATGAAAATAGCTAACACATTTTTTCCTCATAAATCTTTATCCACAAAAATACAAGAGTAAATGAAGACAGATGTGAAAAGTCAATCATAGACTACATAATAGTTAGCAGCTCCCTTTTTTACAGTACATTGGATGCAAGAGTAAGCAGAGGAGCTGAAATATTTAGTGATCATCACCTAGTGATAGCCAAAATGAGATTATTAACTGAAGAAAACAAAAAGAAAAGGAAAGAGAAAAAAGCTACTAAACTCAAAATAGAGGAACTAAATAAACCAATAGTAAAGAGATATACCAATCTAGGATAAAAAGATTTATCAGTGAAAGCAGAAGGATCTGAATGATAGCACAATAGACGGAAAGCGGCAGATGTATAAAGAAACACTCCTCAGTTGTACTGAAGAGGTATGTGGTAGGAAACAAATTAAAGGAGATAGTAAAAGAACAGCATGGTGGAATGAGAATGTCAAAAGTAAGATCAAAGAAAAGAAGGATGCCTGGAAAAAATACTTGCAAACAAAGAGACCAGAGGATAGGATAGATTACGTGAATAAAAGAACTATTGCCAAAGAGGAAGTGAGGAAAGTAAAACATGGACAATGGGAAGAGTTTGGACAAAGACTTCAACAAACCTATCAAGGAAAAGAGTAAGAATTAGTTGAAGAAATGGAAAAATTCAAAGTAGACATTTTGACTATCTCAGAAATAAAGAAAAAGGACAAGAAATAGAAAATGTAGGACCAAATCATATTTTAATTTTCTCAGGAGTAGATGTCAACGATAGAGAGCTAAAGCAGGAGTAGGTCTCCTAGTGCATAAAATGCCTGAAAAGCTACTAGAAAGCTGAAATAGCACCCCTCCAGTGATTTTGATATACCATTACACATATTGAGTATAGTGAAGTTTTTCCTTCACTTTTCAAAATAGAATTCTGCAAGATAAAAAGTATCGAGAGAAAAAAACATATTCTCGAAGACCTCAACTCCATGCTAGTATCTTGCTTGTTTGTTTATATGATATTTTCTACAAAATCCAAATCGAAATTAAACATTGTAGTATGTGTCATTTAGTTTGACAGAAATTAAGATTTTACATAAGGCAGGACTTCTTTTATAGTAAAGTGCTATTCTTGCACTGGTGATGATAATTGTCCGATCTCGATCATATGATATTTTGTTACCGAATTCATTGTATTGAATCAGTGGGCGAAGCTATCGTCCACATGACAGAAACGAGTTTTGACGAGAATTCTGACGCTGAATGTGGGTCAAAGAGTGATGGTAGAAATGGTCAAGTTGTGAAATTTATTTCAGAATTTGACCATTTCATGGGTGAGCTGGAGGTTAGATGGAATAATGGCTCAAAGGCTGAAGTTAAATAGTCCTGTTGGAGCGGAGCCTCTAATTTTGAAATGGCCAGTGGCAACCTCTGTAAGTTGAAACATTTTGATTGAATGAAAATGACTAGGGTGCAATGGTTGGTCTCGTTTACTTTAGCAAGAAGCAATGCTGTGTTGGTACCGACACTTTGATCATGTCTGGTTTTCTTGTCACTGAAAGCACGAAAATTATACAAATCACTTATTATTTTTTCCATATTACACCGTAGATCTAGGCTAACAAGTGTTGAATTGATGGTAAATGGATATAATCTACCAGGAACTAGAATTGCAAGACTGGTCTCTAGATCTAGATCTAGAATTCAATAGATCTGGAATCTATATTATATCTAGATCTAGAATCCGATTTAGATCTAGGTTAGATCTAGCTCTAGATGTAGTATTATCTAGGGTAGAATAGAGATTAGATCTCTTGCTGGAATATTATGTAGTTGGAGATAGCTCCAAATCTAGAATTCAGAATTTAGACGGATAGGTTTTTTAATCAATAGATCTCTAGACCTAGATTAGATCTAGATATCTAATCGACTAATCTAGATAGATCTATTGGAGAAGAGTTCCATGGTCCATAGTCGGGTACTAGATCTGCATAGTATCGGTTGTGAGCAAGGCAAAAGCCGGTGAGAAGTAAGCATAACACGGAAGATAACACATGTGTCGAACAATCTTTAGATAGCCTATAATGAAATCCGGATTCCATCAAATGAGAGCCTTTTTGTTAGACACTGAGCCGCAGTCTAGTGGTAGTGGCTATTTCCTTTCTTTGTCACTCTTGTCAGGTGCACAGCTGTTCGGATGCGATGGCCGTGGGACCTGTCACTTACGGCCTAGGCTTGGCAGGGACGGGGGTGTGTGTGTGTCTCAGGGATTGTGGTAGATGTGAAAACAATAAAAGGTCTACCATAGTATGATAGTCGGGTCTAGACCAAGGGATATAATAAAAAGGATTCTCTCTAAGTATTTCCCTCTCTCTCTCTCTTTCTTTCTCTCTCTCAAAGTGACACAGTATGAATCTAAGACATTAGACAAGAGACTGACACATTGAGAATGAGACATGGAATCTGAGACACGCAGTGAGACAGTAAACATGAGTTAGCATTAATGGGACTGAAGTCTATCATTTTGCCAATCAGTTGAGAGTGAGGAATTTATGAGCTGTATAAGACAGCTCTTGAAAAAGAGTTCATTCAGTAAGATAAGCTTATTTGCATATAAAACTGCATACTTACTACGTTAATGCGTTACAATGTATTGAAATCAAAACAAGTGACTACTTCTTTTTCCTTTTACTCTTTCACTTCTCTTTTATCTAGCTGTTTCCTCTTAATTCATCCTGATATCACCACAATGGTGGACAGATAAAATTTCAATTAAACAAACAAACTGCCTTGGTTTGATCTCGTATTCTGGTTTTGTGTCTTTTAGTTTTCCCTTCTTCTCCTCTGAGATATTTCATTTCAGCTGCCTGTACTCTACTGTATTTTCTACTGTCTAAGGTCCAGGTTTCGCTGCCATAGAGGAGAGTACACATACTGTGTTGAGTGCTGTTTACTTTCATTTTGGTTTTAGTTGACAATTCTTGTTTATCTATTATGCCTTTCCTAGATATATAGTTAAATATTGTCATTGTCTTTGGAATTCTCTGGCTGATTTCTTTTCATAGTTTTTGTTCGAGGTAATCATTACTCCTAGGTAATTGTAGCTTTGAACTTGTTTTAAGATTTTGTTATTAGGGATTAGACTACGTGATTTGAGTTTTGATTAGCAGGTAATAGAGAGGGGCACTTTCGTGACTGGTCATTGCTCAGCTCGATACCTTGTTGACCTGTACTGCCACTGCAGTAACTTTTCACATACAAGTCTTCCTCAGTTGCTGCTAATCGCTACTAGTGTTAATGTTCATTGCCCATGATCCGCTTACACTGATTGCCTTATCACTGCTGACACAGTAATATCATAGCTGCCAAGCGTTCTGTATATCTGGATTTGTTCCGTTATTTCGTCTATCTGTCCGTAAATCCGATTTTACTGCACTGAGTCCGTATTTCGTAATTTTCCGTATCCACCATGGCTGATGGAACCGTTTCTGCAAGGTCTGGAGCCCCATTCGAGTATATTTTTGCGAATTTTTAATGGCGTCCAAGCAGTCTGTGAACCGGATGTATATAATGTAATAATAGTAACAATTTCCGGGTCTTCACATGTGTATTCAGTTTAGTGCCCTCTTCGACAATACAGATTATTAGCTGCCTTTGTTGTTCATTCGTCTTGGATATAGATCTATTCTAATTCTAGTGACTTTGTGCCGTGTGAGATCTTGATCGACATTACGCTCTTCGACTTAGACAATACGGATTAGATATCTAGATCTAGATTTAGAATCTAGATAGATCTAGATCTAGTTGTTGGTTGATTTTTAAGATATTAAATTTAAGGGTAAATTTAAAGACGGCATTGAGAACTCTGAACTGGCTGGATATTATTGTTACGGATTTATTAGAGATCTATTCTAGATCTAGGGCCTTACGTTCATCGAGGATCTAATCTAGATTTGAGATTTGGTTTAGATGTGGTGATTTTAAGACTGCATTGAGAACTCCGAACTGACTGTGATCTCTATTATTAATATTTATTGATATTATTATTAATATTATCTATCTAGACTAGATCTAGAACTAGATTTAAAAGAATGGCTTTCCCTCCCCCACCTTCAAAAAAGAAAAAAGCGGGAACAGCATTTCTCTCAAAAATATGCTGAGGAATTCACATTTATAAACGCTTCGAAGACATCCTCAATTTGTGCATTCTGTAAGGTTTGTAGGAAAGACATTAACATTTCACACGGTGGAAGGGGAGATATTATGAAATATCGACGTGTCGTAATGGGGTGTTCCTTATTTTGGTTTTGAAACTTGGCAGCTATGTAATATGCATCATAATTTATAATTCAAATAATATTTATATTGTAAAGTATAATGTATGTGTGTGAAACGAATAAGTGATGCTGTGCTGAAGAAAAGGAAAGATGAAGCATGATTAAATACATTTTTTTAAGGCGGTTGGGACGTGTCACAGGGGTTCATATTGACAATCGAGCGTGCTCACACTGGGCAAATA
This sequence comes from Doris montereyensis, assembly GCA_037039925.1. Classification (NCBI taxonomy): domain Eukaryota; kingdom Metazoa; phylum Mollusca; class Gastropoda; order Nudibranchia; family Dorididae; genus Doris; species Doris montereyensis. Next base: position 408,806 of record JAXRKP010000016.1, read on the forward strand.
ACCGGGATTTTCTAGTTTTCCCCGTATTTCCGGAGAGAGAGAGAGTCATTACAGTGTCAGAGAGACAAGGGAAAAGGAAGGAGAGAGAGAGTAAAATTAGTAATGCTGGTGTGGTAAGCCTAGTAATAGTAGTAGTGGTACCGGTATTAGGAGTAGTACATCTACATACCTTTAACATTCAAGATTTCAAGTTTAATCGTGCTTTTTTTTTTGGTTGTTTTCTAGAATTATGCCTCATTTACTATTTACGATTGGTTTTGCCTTTTTCAAATCGCTTGGTTAAGGCCCATACAAGCAGGACACTTCTGCTCCGACTGACGTCCACGCCCTTTGCGAAACTCACCCATTCTTGAGGAGGTTGATATAGAGATGGGGGGGGGGGGGGAGGTGGCAATCTTGAAGAGAACATTATGGAATATTGTAGTTGTAGTAAAATGTTCTGGAGGGAAGTAAAGTGACTGCAAAGCAAAATGCCATGGAAGAAAGTGAGTAAGAAAACATGAAAAATATGATGGAAATTAGTGACTCTGATAAAAGAGGTTGAAGAATGTTTGGTGAGAAGAGATAGATTTGAATGTAAAGAAATGAAGATAAATGAAAAGAAGAGATGATTTACTTGTTTCGTCTGTTCTTGGGTTGTTTTCTTTTTTTGGTATTTTGTGTGTGTTTGAGTAGTTATTAGGCTAGAGCGTATCAGAGGGGTGGGGGGGCTCATCTTTTTAATGCTATGGTATGTTACTTGCACAACATGCACATAGCACCTGTGAAATTTTTGCTCATGTTTTATTATTTATAGAATCAGTCAGAGGATGAATAGTCTGCAAGACTATAATGGCTTGATATACTTTTGAAAAAATAAACCTGTATATATAGGTAGTTACCATACAGGACTCAAACTCCAAAATGCTGTCTTGGCAGTCCAGCAATGTACTACTACAGGACTATGATGATAGTAATATATATCTCTCTTGAATTTTGATTCTAAAAAGTTGGCATGTCTGATAACATTAGGTTTTTTTTTTTTTATTGTGAGCCTCTTCTTTACATTTCTTGTACTTGTATTTAACTGCAATGCTCTTACATAATACTATTTTGAAATTTTAAAGGGGCGATAAAGTCCAGGTTTTTTTTTCCAGAGCTTGTCCCCATCCCTGAAATAACAGGAACATCCAAACGAAAATCCAGATAGCTATCCCCAGGCAACCTCGCTGACTGGGGTTATTACCTGTCAGGCAAGGCCAGCGGTCAGTGTATACTGCCTCGCATGGCATCGTAGCAGCTCTAGTTAAAAGAAACTAGCACTGCAGCAGTTTGTTTTCCTCTGTTGTGCCTATGGTCAGGGGTGCTAGTCCATGAGTAATAATATGAAGACAGTTGGGAACACACTTTTGGCGAGAGAATATGGAGTATAAATTGCGCTTTCTAATAATGTTGGTGGTGCTTATGTGCGATTTCCCCCACAGACACGGATATCGTCAGTTTTTATTGTTCGAAATTCATTCACCATTAGCGAGAATATAATTTTTGAAAGGAAGAATAAGTTGATTTTACTTGCCAACAAGAATGCAAGAGCGGCTATCCAAACCTTTCCTGAACTAGTGTCAGTACTAGTGATATGCCTTACGTTGTTTTTGTATGTCATTTAATCTGCTGCACTGATGTGAGTACTGCTCTTTTCTCAGCACTTAATACTCACTTATTAAATACTGCTTTGTGGGATAGCTTCACAGACAAAGTTTTCATTTTGTATGTATTTTTCCGACTTCTTGTCGCTAGACGCGTTAAAGCCAGACAATTGCTGAAACGCCTTTGGTTTTCCCTTGAAAGGGTTTATAAAGTTCATTCTCAATGAATAATGTAGGTTTAGATTTTTCTATTCTCTAGGTTTGCATCTTGCTCATCACAATATTATTGTTATTTTTGAGTAAAATAGGTGGTGGGAGATTTCCTCTATGATGCTGGTCCATAGGTGGGCGGTTGGTGGGTCATACTTCTTCCCATTCACTATATCACTTTTCTGGTGGCTGGTTGACGGGGATTGTTGGTAGGTCCGGCTTCTTTCCTTTCTTTCACTTATCTTTCATCTTGCTGTCTCCTCTTATTTCACTCTCTGAGATCACCACACATGGTGGCAGGAGGAAAGTGTCAATGAAACTGACAATTTCTTTCTGTATAGCACTTACTTTCTACGTGTCTTTTGTTGGCCTTCTCTCTGTTTTGTCTGTCTTCAACATTCTGTTTCATTCTCATGGGGGGGGGTAGCAACCATTACTGTTAGTGTCAGATACTTCTTTTATCCCTTTCATTCTTCTACGTCTTTCTTTCACCTTGCCTAGCTCTGTCTCCTATACTTTTTTTTCTTTTCTCCCCTCTCATTTCTCTTGTTCAATTTTCCTCTTTCCAAAGGCTGGTGGAATGATTGTTAGAGTTAAGATTGGAATGGGTGGACTGAGGGTTTGGGAAAATAATCAGTTGTGCCACCAGTATGATTACAAAACGGAGTGGTTTGATAATCTGGAGTTGGAAAGTGATGTTCACTATGTATGGTGTTTAGATACAAAAACCCCGAACTGTCAGTGAATATAAGTGCTAGTCATAGTTGGATTCGTACGGAAGGGCTTGTTAATGAAACTTCTTTTAAAACCTTTGTCGTGGGGTCCCATGTGACTATGTGAGAAAACAGATTCTTAGCTGTGATCTGACAGTCTGTAATTTTCATTTGCACCTAAAGCATTGCTACAATGCTGTTTACTACATACATGTCTAATTTCTTTAAAGTTTCTGCTCTTTATAAACCATTGCATTATATCTGTTCCATAAATTTATGATTAAATTATATACTCAGGGGAAGAGTGGTGGAATTAAAGAAGGGGGAGGGGTGGATCGGTAAGGATCATATTATTATACACTAGTAATTTAGATATTAATGTGGCAGAAATCAGGGTTCAATTTACCTTATGTCACTTACTTTTAAAAAAAGAATAATGGGGAAATTTTTCATTGGAATTTTGGCTTACTGGTAGGTCCTACATCTTTTCTTTCATTTATCATTCTACTTACTGTTTCTTCTTACTTCATCCTGAGACCACCACAAACTGGCCGATATGAATAATGCCTTTTAATTATTTTGAAGGCTTAGCGGGTATAATTTTAAACATTGATGATATCATGAGTTTCCAGGGCCCTTATATCACTGCTCATAGTCATGGAAAATCTGCGTAAACAAAGAACCAAGACACAGGTTCATTATTTTTCTTTCCGTGTGTCAAAATCATGGAAAGAATGGCTCATGTACATGTAGTCTCCTAAAGCGTACCTGTCTTTTTAAATAGAAGTGTACTGTGCTCTCAGTATTGTGACATAAAAACCTTTTTTCTTTTAATTATGGCATAATATGAAACATTTTCTTTTCTTTTAATTTATTTTTTTTGTTTTTATCTGCACTTGAAAAAAATAACATCAGTTTTTTAAGCCATGTGATTTTATATGTGACTTTAGATAGAAAACGCATGCAATTAAAATGGTGTATCATTTTCTATTTCAGGAAGGGAAAGAAGGCCCAGAGGAGATTGTGGACACCATAAGGTGAGAAATGGGGTTTTTGCAGTCTAGATCAGTGCTTCTAACCTGGGCTTGAGCCCCAGGGTTTCGTGAGTCAGTCTCAGGGGTTCAGCAGCGGTCAATACTATATTAGTTACATTTTCGTTTTTTCAATTACGAGGGATTAGATGAATGCACCTATGAAGTTTGCAGGGTTCATTGGCTCCAACAAGGTTTTAAAGAACCACTGGTCTAGAGCATTGCAACATAGATATATATATATATATATATACCATGGAAATTTTATATCCTGCCACCCACCCCCTCCCCCCACCCCATCATCCTTTGTCATGCTCATTGTTCATTGTTAAAATTTAAAAGTTTGTGTTTATTATGTTTTAACATTTCATTGTTTATTTAAAAGGGTATGCCTAAAGAACCTCTTTTGTAAAGAAACAATGCTGTGGTCATAGTTTTTAGTATGTATGTGTGCAAAAAAATGTTTCTGCATGCATACCTTATCGTTGCTATGACACGTGAAATGAAAACTGATTGAACAATTGGAATTCATAATGGTTTGTTACATCAAAAAAGAGGAGAAAAACAAGACCGAAAAAGGATGAATGTGAAAAAGAAAGGCCTGATGCAACTTGGAAAGTATGCTTCTTTCTAGCAAACCCAGTTGTTTTGTTTTCCATGGATTTTTTTACTCACTCCTCATTTTGATACATTCTTTTATCTTCTACTTGAATTAAGAAGAATATGCCATTTCCTTCTTCAAATAAGTTGGGCACAAAGGTCTTTTTCTAATAATAACACAACTTAAACTTTTAAAGAAAAGAATCTGAATCAGGACAACGTTCTTCTGATTGGTCCTACTGCTTTCCTTTCACCTGTCTTTCATCTTGCTCTTTTTTCTTTATTCACCCTGAGATCATCGTACATGGTGAACAGATTAAATTTCAACGAAATGTGCTAGCAATTTTACAAAACATTTCAATTTGTATTATGCGGGTAGTACTTGACAGCATTCGGTCGTTGGGTTACAGTTGTAATGTTTTGTTATTCCTTGCTGTGATGTTCAATTTAAAATTACCTTTCAACGTTCAGTGATTAATTGGTATCGTGTTAATTGAACCTTTCTTATAATGAAAACTATAACCGAGGCATACACGTTATCATCATTATAAATATACACCGGTACACCTTACAACCATACTAGCATCTTGTCCAGGAGATGATTACTGATCGCCTGTTCCGTTTCACGCTACAGAAACTGGGATACGCTTCAGCTCTATGGGCTGTAATGGCCATGAAGGAACCTTTTACCCCTTATAACCAACAGTTTTGGCTACAAGGGCTCATCAACAATCTCCATTGACATTTCATCTGTCCATTTGATCGCATCTAACATCTCCTTTAGCATCTTCCTTCATAAATGTTCAGGTATTCCCCGACGGTTGCAAAAATTTACTAGTTTTTTCTCTCGAGTAAAACAGCCCCCCTGATCCAAGTAGGTGGACCGACACCTAGTCCCATCGGAGATGGACGATAAATAGGCAGTGTGCAGATCACAACACTCTGTGCACGTTAAAGGTCCATGGCTGTTTACAGGGCAGTCCAGGCAAAATTTAAAATTCTACCAAAACACCCCTCAGATCACCTGTTGTGGATGTGGTGGGTAAGATCAAATAAAAAGGATAAAGAGACGTCATAAAATGTTCACATGAAATCTCTATGCCAGCAACCCCATAAACAACAACAGCAGTATTTTCAAATTGCTTGTCATGTCGCACCAATAAAACGATGCCAACAACAGCGTTGTACAATCATCCACTCTCAGAAACGAACACATGAAATTATATTATAATACATGCTTGTCCAGTGGCTGAGCGGTTAGGCAGCCGGACTAGGGATCATGAAGTGTCGGGGTCGAATCCTAGGAAACCAGGTCCGATGTTGTGTTCCTTGGGAAAGACACTTAACACGCATTTTCCCCACTCTACCCAGGTGCAAATGGGTACAAGCACCAGTTTGGGAGTAAAAATCTGTGACAGGCTAGCGTCCTGGCCAGGAGGTGGTTATTGTCACCTATTTCACTTCACGCTATAGAAACCGGGATACGCTCTGGCTTTATGGGCCTTGAAAGAACTTTACTGTTTACATGTTTGCCCATCAACGGTAGTAACATTACTCAATACTATGTTTCAACATACCTAACGACATTTCTCGACCGTCACATCCAAGTTTAAGTCCATTTCTTCACCATCAGATACAGCATTTAAGATCAACATTTCCACCAACAACATTTTAATCCATTCCTTCGCCATCGCGTACAGGGTTTAAGACCAACATTTTAATCCATTCCTTCGCCATCGCGTACAGGATTTAAAACCAACATTTTAATCCATTCCTTCGCCATCGCGTACAGGGTTTAAGACCAACATTTTAATCCATTCCTTCGCCATCGCGTACAGGGTTTAAGACCAACATTTTCACCAACAACATTTTAAACCATTCCTTCGCCATCGCGTACAGGGTTTAAGACCAACATTTTCACGACAAACGAATTTATAATCCATTTCCTTTTGTTCAGTGTTGTATCCAACATGTCGCTAGCATTTCCACCAACATTACCAAAGTGTCGTTTAGTTGTTCTCATCTAGCATTAAAGTTTATGCCAGTGCCAGTATAGATATACACAATAGCAATACCCCAGCTCGTAACAATGGGTTTATTATTAATTCAGCTTCGTGGAATGGAAACGCCCCAACAGGCCATGCTATACCCAGATACTATGATATCACATAGAAAAGTGAAACTTACATGTACGTGGAAATATTTTTCCGATTCTGTGTGGGCACCCCCACCCCCGTTAATAGAGACATTTTAAAGAAAAAATATGAAAAAGTTGATTTTTGTTGCTGTTGTCACCTTAAGCTCATTTCCGATAAAACATCTCAAACGCCATTCGGTAATCGAATTTCCTGTCTTTGATATTCGTATGTCATCCGTATTTCCAGTGGGAAGGCTCTAACCGAAAAGTTGCAATCTCTCTAGCGTACACAGGCCGGAAATGGGGATCTCTAGCGCTATGTGTCCGCCCAGTGTCAAATCGAAATGTGCATGTACGTACGTACATTATGCACTAGCCGACTGCCCGCACCATCGGCGTTTTGTCCATTGGAGTTAGACTCTTACACGACACACTGGGCACACACGTCTTCCACTCTGGTCCACCGTCAAACCTGATTTGTCAAGGCTCTCTGTCTGCGGGCGTTGAGGTCCTTATTTCTTTCCTTTCTTTCTTTTGTGTATCTTTCATCTTGCTGTTTCCTCTTAATTCACCCTGAGATCACCGCAGTGGTGGACGGGGGTAGATTTCGATCAAACAAAGCTCTCTGTCTGGAGGCATTAAAAGGGGAAACCGTTGGCTCTTACAATAGCATGTGACTGAGGCTGAGACGGCACGGTGGTAGAGTTGAGTAAGCAGAGTGATTTGATTGTAGTTTTACCCCACATCCACAAGCAATGTGATCTCGGGGATTGTTGTAGGATTTTAACTTTGTCATGACTGCCCTCAGATCAGCCAAAGGATCTTTAACGTACACACGGTGTTGTGATCTGCACACGGGACCTCTTCTTTTATCATCGTCCATCTCTGATGGTATGGGGGGGGTATACGTTTTTACTCGAAAAAACAATACAAAATCCTTCAGAAAACTTTTCACCCTGTCGGGTGTCTTTCTCAAGGAACACAACGGTGGATCTAGCCTTGCTAGGATTCGAACCCGGGACCTCATGATCCCAAATCCGGCGGTCTAACCCCTCGGCCATCGACGCCAACACCAAAGTGGGTGACTACGGTCCAATCAGATTCGGCGATAGTACAAGTGGCGTAGAGTACCACCTTATGCCGCATGCTTAGGAAAATCAAAAGTCTTCTCTTGTACCCAATACTCAACATTCGAGTATGTGACCTTAACTTTGACAGTGATTTGGGAATACTGACTATCATTATGTGACCAGCTCTCTACGTCCCTACGCTACAATGCGCTAATTCATTGGACACGTCCTAAGCGACCTAATAGCACGTCACATTCAGGACACGTGACACTCGTCTATGAGGCTGAGGAGATGTGATCAAAGTAGTGGAGTTTATCAGCTAGCAATTATTTCCTTATAGCCTTTAATTTGTTTGCGTTTCCGTTTTCGTCCGTTTCCATTTCATGTTTGCTTTTTGTTTCCATTTGAATTCGAGTAGACTCGGATAAATTCGTTGTAATTAATCTTCCATCTCCGTTGTCCTCTCACCTACAATCTGCTGAACGCCCACAGCCTTTTCAGATCGGGATTTCAGTAAAGGACATTTTATGTCTTTTATCCCAAGATTGTCTTGGTTGTTTGATTTGTTTTTGTATTTAATTCATGACTTTACACACACACACACACACACACATAGATTAAAACATTATAGTATAATATAATGTATTTATTTAGAGTGCTTGTCTACAGCGGCATGGAAATGTAAGGGACACTGCCACGTTGTACCGTATGCCTAGAGAAATCATGACTCTACTTATGCCTAGAGAAATCAGGACTCTACTTATGCCGCCTAGAGAAATCAGGACTCTACTTATGCCTAGAGAAGAAATCTAGGACTCTACTTATGCCTAGAGAAATCAGGCCTCTACTTAGCCGCCTAGAGAAATCAGGCCTCTATTTATGCCTAGAGAAATCAGGACTCTACTTATGCCTAGAGAAATCAGGCTCTATTTATGCCTAGAGAAATCAGGACTCTACTTATGCCTAGAGAAATCAGGACTCTACTTATGACTACTATCCTACGCTCAACTTTTGAGTATAACACTTTACTTTACCTACGTTTACGTTGTAATAACCACCGACAACAACCGAAAATAAAAATATACAAAACCTTGACGCACTAGCCGACAGACAGACAGACAGTTACCGTAATGTAACAACAAAGAGAAGGACGTTGCTATAGCGATATATTATAATGTTGTTGACGCTAGTGATGGTAATGGGAGCAGCCGTTGTCCCAAGGTGGAGATGATAAGGACAATGTAATACATTCTGTATGATGGTATTTATATTGCAAGTATTAATTGTTGTTATATAAGTAAAGTAAAGTTTCTTTAAGGCCCTTGCGGCCCACAGAGCCGGAGTTTATCCCGGTTTCTGTAGCGTGACGCGGAACAGTTGATCGGTGACAATAATGACCTCCCTGGACAGGACGCTAGTGTGATGCAGGGTTTTATTACTCCCAAGCTAGTGCTTGTACCCATTTTCACCTGGGTCGAGTGGGGAAACCCGTGTTAAGCGTCTTTCCCAAAGAACACAACGGCGGCGGACTTGGCTGAGCTGTGCTAGGACTCGAACCTTTGACCTCATGACCCCGAGTTCGGCAGCCAACCCACTGGGCCACCGACGCCATTAATTGTTATATATATATAAAGATGGGTGTAAAGGTCGTATCCCCGCACCAGTGCAGATTCGCCGACTTCATCATTTATTACCCCCCCCCCCAAGCAGGCCGTATCATTGAAAATTCTCAACGCCCTGGGAGAGGAGCATAATGAAAGTGATAATTGTCAAAACTGTGGTTGGTAGTCAGGGGGGGGGGGGGGGGGGGAGACGTGATGAGAACTGTTGTAGATGAAGTCAGGAGTTGATGAAAAAAAAACGAGAAAGCAACTGACACTGGCATTGCTTAATTTTGGTATCTAAGGATAAAAGAAATAATACTGCAGTAGGCCGGTAGCTAGTAAAGAGGAAATACGAAATTGAATATGAAGACCTAATAGCTAGAACATAGACAGCACAAAGAAAAGAATGTTCTCGGTCACACAGTATCACAGCGGTAGCATTGCTTATTTTGGAATGATTACCACACATGTGCGTACATTTACAATAATTTCTCACCGACAGCCAATGATCTCCTATGCATTATGGAATTCAATAAACGTTAATTTCTGTTAGAATGTCAACTTAAGGGGACTGAGTGGTCCAGAGGCGCTAAAAGGGGGGCTCGTGTGAAGATCACAATACTGTATGCCCGTTAAAAACCCCCCATCCCTTAGCTGTTTACAAGACAGTCCAGGCAAAATGTGAAAATCCTACCAAAACCCCCGAGATCACCGTAGTTTTTTGTGACGGTGGGTCAAATCAAATCAAAATCTCACTCAAAATGTGTATTTTCAGGATATTTTTGGGGTTCATAATTTGGTTTATCTGTTAGACTGTCACTCTCTTGATGTGCGTATTATTGAAGCAGAGTATGTGATAATAGGAGTTGGATTAAAAAAAAAAAGCAGAAAATTAATGTATAATGTTGTGGACGCTGTTGTGATGACGTCAAGGATAGGGAAGTTGAAAACATTGGCCGGAAGATAGCACGAGTCTCGCTTATCTGCTCAAACTCATTGTTACTGTTTGTTTTGATTTCGCTCTTCTTGGTTTTTTTCTTCTCCTCTTGTTGTTGCAGACACCCGATACCGTTGTATTACGTCATCAAACTATGGCATTACGCTATTAGTGTTGTTTTGACGCTGACGTCGCGTAACACCTTGGTTTCTCCTGCCCTTTCCTTACCCGACTTCGTTTTTCCTCCTTTTCGTGTCTTTTGTGCTTGTTATAATATCGATTTTGCCAGGCCGTCACCGAACCCACCCAGCCCGTCTCTAGAAATCGGGCGGTCGATTACTATTGTCGTGTTTGCTGCTCTCTCATCTCCTCCTTTTTTCTCTCTCTCTTGTCTGTCTGTCTGTCTGTCTGTCTGTCTGTCTCTCTCTCTCTCTCTCTCTCTCTCTCTCTCTCTCTCTCTCTCTCTCTCTCTCTCTCTCTCTCTCTCTCTCTCTCTCTCTCTCTCTCTCTCTCTCTCTCTCTCTCTCTCTCTCTCTCTCTCTCTCTCGCTCTCTCTCTTGCACTCTCTCTTGCACTCTCTCTCTCTTTCTCTCTCTCTCTCTCTCTCTCTCTCTCTCTCTCTCTCTCTCTCTCTCTCTCTCTTTCTCTTGCACACACACACACACACACTCTCTCTCTCTCTCTCTCTCTCTCTCTCTCTCTCTCTCTCTCTCTCTCTCTCTCTCTCTCCCTCTCCCTCTCTCTCTCTCAGCCGATTTTCTCAGTCCTGTAGGTGGTCGGCGGGCGCTGCTGGTAGGTCCTACTCGTTTCCTTCTTCTCACTCGTTGGGCTTCTGTCACCTCGCTGTATCCTCTTAAATCACCCTAAGACCACCGCATATGGTGGGTGGGGGTATATATTCAATGAAGTGAAACAGGTATTTCTCAGTCTTTCTGTGGACGGTCGGCGGGCGCCACTAGTATGTCCTACTTGTTTCATCTTCTCACTCGCTGGGCTTCTCTTTCACCTTGATGTTTCCTCTTAATTCACCCTGAGAGCACCGCACACGGTGAATGAAGTTAAAATTTCAATGAAACAAACTAACTCAGTCCCTTCTCGTTTCCCTGCCATGCCAGGCGCTGTCACTGTTTATTGTTGTGGGTGGTTTGCGGTCCTACTTCTTTCCTTTCCCTCTTTCTCTCTTTATCTCTCATCTTGCTGTTTCCTTTGAATTCACCATGAAATCACCGCATACGGTGGACGTGGGGGGATTTTTAGTGAAACAAACGAAATACTGTTTCATGGTTTGTTTGCTCTAATTTGTCGTTGTTGTAAATCTACTTTTTACTATTAAAAATGTTAATAACTGAAAGTGAAAGTAAGAAAAAGCAAGTTGATAGCGCTTTTCGGATGACCGGGTTTCGTGGCAAAAATCGGTTAGTTCTAGAAATTGACATTAAAATGTCAAGGCTTGATATGCCAATAGCGTCCCCCCCGCCCCGCCCCTCACCAGACGTCATCACAACGGTGTTTGGTTGACTCATATTGTAAGTGTAAAAAAAAAAGAAAAAAGGGGGGGGCGGTGGCTGGTGGAATGTATCTGCTGTCATTGGTAATAACAAAGTCGTCTGTCTGAGTCGATTGAGTCAGCTAGCACTGCAGGCTAGATCTAGTTACTTATTCGACAATAGAATCCTGTATTGCAGGGTGTTTCCCAAACTGGGGTGCGCTAAACCTAGTGGGTAAGTGGGTTCGAGGGACGTTTCTGAAAGTCTAAACCAGAGTGCTTTTTGTTGAAATAAAATCTGATCTTTAAAATTGCGACTGATCATTTAATTGACGCCCATTTGCGACTAGATTTATTTGTTAGACATTTAATTGACGATCTGTTTGTTGATGGTTTTTTTTTAAACTTTTTTTAACGTTTGGACGGTGCAAGAGATCTTGAACGTGCACAGATGGGTTTTTTTAAACACTTGGCGGTTTGGTTGAGAGGCCGACACCTTGCCTCTGGACTACCGAGTCCCCCTTTGTACGAAGCACTGTTAATGCGTATTGTATGTAGTGTACATAATTCGGGCTCAGATGGTGTCTCAAAAAGTTAGGGGGTGAGGGGGGTTCTTGTAGACATCTGACACCCACAGTGGGGGGGGGTACAAGCCAGGGAACCCTTGCTATATTTCCATTGCATGTAAACATTGCAGTATATCGCTCTTTTTCACACTCATGGAATTGGCGCTACTGGTGGGTCCTGTTTTTTCCTCTCCATTTTTCACTTATTTTTCATCTCGCTGTTTCCTCTTAATTCACCCTGAGATCACCATAATGGTGAACGAGGGGTAACTTTAATGAAACGAACACCCTATGGTTATGACAGACGAAGTGGATTCAAAACAAAAACACGCACATGGATAGCTAGCACTTTCTGGGACCTTGGGTTGACACCTCGCTGGCTTTTAATAACAGTTTTGAGAATTTTAATTTCAATTATAGGGTGGGGATAAAGGGGTTGGGGGGGGGGGGGGAGCCCGCACCTCACTTGATTTCCGATGAGCATAGACCATAGTTTTGTTTGAGACGAAACTGAGTTGCAGTGAACTTCCCCCACACGTGTGTCCCGCCCCGCCCGATTTCCCCGCTGGTACTCGCGCGCTCCTCGGGTTGAGATGGGGTCACGAGAGAGAAAGAAAAGAAAAGGAGGAGGAGAAAATGAGGACAACGCCGGAAAGTAGGTCACGCATACCGACAGCAGAGAAAGGGCTAGTGGGTTGCGGCCGAGATAGGATGGGAGTGAGGGAAGAGGTGGCGGGAAGAAGATTCGCAACGACGGAGTGAAATTATTATGGAAGGGGAGTTAAAGGGAACGTCTTGAGGTGTGGGGGTAAAAATCGATTCGAGGCTGGCGCGCGCTTTGTGTGAGCGCTCCACGTGCCGTGTGTGGCTAGAGAGAGAGAGAGAGTGTGTGTGTATTTGTAGCGAATGACCTCGTTGGGGGAATTTGGACGGGTTGGTTTCTAGCCCTCATGATTTCCAGTGGCACGCGAACTAACCTTGATTTTTATTACATCTCCTGTACTAGCTCTACTCGTACTGCAGGTCTTGAAGAAAGCCACTCATCTGGCCTTACTGTTGTAGTATCCTTGACTTTTGGTATTCTTTGTCTCTCTCTCTCTCTCTCTCTCTCTCTCTCTCTCTCTCTCTCTCTCTCTCTCTCTCTCATCTCTCTCATCTCTCTCCTGTCTCCTCCCCTCTCTTCTCCCCCTTACTCTCTCTTTCTACTCCCCTCTCTCTGTTTCCCCTTTCTCTCCTCTCTCTCTCTGTCTGTTTCCTCTCTCTCTCTCTCTCTCTGCTCTCTCTCTCTCTCTCTCTCTCTCTCTCTCTCTCTCTCTCTTTCTCTCCCTCTCTCTCTTTCTTCGCTCTCTCTCCCTCTCTCGTTTTTCTCGCTCTCTCTCTCTCTGTCTCTCTCTCTCTCTCTCTCTCTCTCTCTCTCTCTCTCTCTCTCTCTCTCTCTCTCTCTCTCTCTCTCTCTCTCTCTCTCTCTCTCTCTCTCTCTTTTTCTGTTTCTCTTTCTCTCTCTCTCTCCTCCCTCCCTCCCTCCCTCCCTCTGTTTCTCACTCTCTCTCTCAATCTCTCTCTCACTCTCTCTCTCTGTCCCTCTCTCGCTCTCTCGCTCTCTCTCTCTCTCTCTCTCTCTCTCTCTCTCTCTCTCTCCTTTCTCTGCTCTCACTCTCTCTCGCTTTCTCTCTCTCTCTCTCTCTCTCTCTTTCTGTCTGTCTCTCTCTCTCTCTCTCTCTCCCTCTCTCTCTCTCTCTCCCCCTCTCTCTCCTCTCTCTCTCTCTCTCTCTCTCTCTCTCTCTCTCTCTCTCTCTCTCTCTCTCTCTCCTCTCTCTCTCCCTCTCCCTCTCCCTATCCCTGTTTCTCTCTCTTTCACTTTCAATTTCACTTGGGTTACCTGTCGCTGTCATACATTCTGGTCATTTTACATTATGTCATTATTTTTGTTTCGATTTTGTCACTGATGTAAAGACAAGAGTGAATAGTCAGCAACATCATCACGCCCCATACGTCTCCCTCCCCTCCCCCCTGTTTCAAATCAAAATGAGAGAGAGAGAGAAAAACTAAAGCAAGAGCTCAAACGAGAACTCTAAAAAAAAAAAGAGAAGAAGAAACAGAAGAAAATATTAAAACTACTTCCAACAAACCAACCAATGGACCGTGATAAAGAACAACCGTGTTTGAGAAACTGGTAGATGTAAATGGCAGTGCATCCGTGTTTCCCCTTCATTATAAATGGAATAAGGATCAATTCACTTTGTTATTGTGATAATGGAGAATGAAACATCCCCCCTCCTCACCCAACCCAATCCTCTTCTAATTTTTCATGGTTGACAGAGTCTGTGGCACGTTATGGATATTCCCTAGTCTCCTTCTTGCACTGTTTTTTTTATGTGGTTATAAATAGAACTTGTTGAATTTAATTAGATAATTGGGATAGCTTTTTGTGATACAGATAATGAAATCACAAAGTACAGTAGTAGCTGTCTAAGAACACGCTGCCTAACAACACAGTCTGCCTCTTGGCACAATATCTCAGTGAACAGATTGAAAAGAATATAAATTGATCCCGTAACAACATCACCGTACAGGTTAACAACATGATTGATAACAGACGCAGAACTTGACAAAGTTGTCAAGACATGTCTTTTTTCCATAGATTTCAAATATGAAGACTTTTCAATTAAACCATATGTGTAGAGGATGGAGCCAATCCTCTCAGCTGAAATGAATAGGCGTTGATAACGGACACTATCTGCCAGATGACAAGGGGTCAATTTCATCGACCTGTGCCAAGCAAACAAAGGTCATCGTCTAGCATAGGTCGTTAACATTGAATCTAACTCTACCGGCCAAACAGCGTAAGCAAAACAAAGAATTGTCTATTTTTCGTAACATATATTACGAAAACGATAGAGGTTAAAAGGTTGTCCATCAAATCAAAGATGCGTGTCCAACCATTGGGGTGGTGTTGAATGAGGAGACTTTCATTGATTTGTTGCCTGCTTATCAGGTAGAAATGGATGGCCATTGGCAGCATGAAGTTCCGTCCCCCTGCAAGACTGACCCGCCCCTCGTTAAACTGAGAGATGTTTATTGCATTATTGATAGGTGGGGTAAGAATTAGAGTGAATCCTGGTCATAGCCCTTTGTTTTGTGCGTTAAGGTTTTGATCTCTCAAGTGGCATTGTCATGAGACCACTACCACTGTTATTAAAGGGGTAGGGAGAATAACGACGCCAGTCACACCCACCACTGTATACAACTTTGTAGTGTAAACGAAAACAGAAGTTTAAACATCATTTTATTTTTAAAAAAGAGTTGTTCTTACATTGTATATTATCTCTCTCTCTCTCTCTCTCTCTCTCTCTCTCTCTCTCTCTCTCTCTCTCTCTCTCTCTCTCTCTCTCTCTCTCTCTCTCTTTTCCTCTCTCTCTTTCTTTTCTCTCTCTCTTTCCCCTCTCTCTCTCTCTCTCTCTCTCTCTCTCTCTCTCTCTCTCTCTCTCTCTCTCTTCCCTCTCTTTCCCTCTTTCCCCCTCTCTCTCTTCCCTCTCCTCTCTCTCTCTCTCTCTCTCTATCTCTCTCTCTATATATCTATATATATCTCATATATATATATATATATATATATATATATATATATATATATATATATATATATATATATATATATATATATATATATATATAAATAATTCTGAGTTGGTCTTTCTTTGTTCGCCAAAGGCTCTGTTGCCAGGCCTCTAAGAGTAATCATATTTTGTTAAAGGTTCTCAATGATTCCAATATTGTTTTCATATGAGGACGTTTTCTACCAGAAGTGATATTAATTATTGAAAGTTTCATTGTTTGCCTGTCTTTAAGTAGAATTTTGATTCACCTATGCTGCAAGTTTGAACATATTTTGTAATTTAAAAGTAGGAATCGTTCCGTTCACGCCTACCTGCATGACCTCAATATTGAATACTGGCCCGG
Organism: Doris montereyensis; assembly: GCA_037039925.1. NCBI lineage: Eukaryota > Metazoa > Mollusca > Gastropoda > Nudibranchia > Dorididae > Doris > Doris montereyensis. The sequence continues at coordinate 424,742 of JAXRKP010000016.1, forward strand.
TGTAATAATTGCACTTGGTATCACCCCGGGGTGTAGCATGCTCATATGTGTATAATTATATGTATGTATGATGTACCACATCTATGGGATATACATATATATTTTTTGAATCTTGAGTGCTTTTATAGAAAAAAGAAGAGAAATGTTAATTCTTTTTCCCCCACTTGTTTCCTCTTTTGAAGGTTGGTATGCGAAGATTTCCCAGAGTTCAGGAATCCCTTTGAGACGAAGGTCCTGAAAGAAGGAGAGAAAGTTGCAGAGTAAGTGCAAAATGAAAGACACAATCATTTTGATGGTAAAAGTTTACCTGTTTAAGAAGAATCAAATTATTGCTGGTCTTAAAAAAAAAAGATGTGATTGTAAGGAAATATGAAGATCTTAGCTGATAATGATTGGTAGTCATTGGGTCTCTTTGTCATCTTTATATACTTCTGACTGTCTGCGAAATCATTGAGTATTAAAGAGATACTCTTTAAAAGTAACACTGATTTTCCCTCTCCCTGTAGGCAGTTGGCGGGTGCTACTGGTAGGTTTTTCTTCTTTCCTTTCCCTCTTTCATTTTCTTTCATCTTGCTGTTTCCCTTTGATTCAGACTGAGATCTACTGCATATGGATGGGTCAGGGTGGGTGGTTGGTGGGTGCTACTGGAAGTGTAGGTCCTACTTCTTCCTTGTCTCTTTTGCACTCATGTTTGACTTTCCTTTTGCTGTTGCCTCATAATTCACCCTGAGATTAATGCAAATGGTGGACGGGGTAATGTTCAATTAAACCAACAAACAATGCCTTCTTTCCCCAACCACATATACTTATGTATACTTTATCTCTATTCTTTCACTCTTTGAAAAGTAAAAGGGATTTTAAATTGCATTAACCAGTCATCTTATACTATCATGATTTCATTTACAGGTATGATTTCGAGGAAGCTAAAAACCTGTGTGACAGATATAATAAAGCCATTGACAGCGTCCGTCAATCGGTAAGCTTACACATCTGATTATGGTGTTTTATTTATATTGGACTTGTACAGTACATAAACGTTGTATTGTATTTATCTCTATTTGTGACACATTTCACGGTCAAGCACTAACCCATTCATCCATTAGTAGTTTTGAATTTCAAGAATTTGTTTAATCAATGTTGATATATGTGTACATATTTTCAGTATTTAATTTGTGAAAGGGATTCCATGAAGAGGGGATCATGGGTCTGGTGATGGATTTTTTGTCTTAACTAAGACATATCTTCTTTAAGCATCTCTGGCTTAAAAAAACCCAAACTGTTAGCATTGTTACGGAACAAGGCAATATTTAGTTTAATGCATATTCAGAAGTTTAACCCTGGTACGGCTATGATTGGTAAATGCTGTTTTTTTTTACAGCTTTCTCTTCAGCGCTACGCCCAGGTTTTCCCGTTTGCCTGCTATAAACCTCTCAACACGATGGCCGCCATTTGTCGGGAAGGAATGATGGGTTAAGAAAGGCTGGAATATTCCTCCTTCTTGTTACCCACTTACCGTATTACGCTCATCCTCTGTTAATCGTCTTTAAAATAATTCTTTCTGATTGGTAAGTAGGACAAAAGGACGTGTTCAGGCTTATAAGTTCACGTTCAAAAGGCCTTCGGTTGAGTCTTATTCCAAAAGGGGTGTGTCCATCATTATCTTTGCCTTGGACAACTGGTAGTAACGATGCTAACAGCTGTACTATGCAGGAAGTAGGCTTGATTATGAGACAACTTTCATTTATTGGTCACCCGTATTGTAAAATGGAATGATCCTACTAGGACAAGTCCATCGCTAGAGGGGTGTAAATGTGAGCGTGAGCTGGTCTGTTTTGAAAGTGTGTGATTGAGCTGATAATAAGAATGTGTGTTTGCACAAATTACGTAATTGGTCTTGTTGTCTCCTACTAAATTGAAAAGAATGGAATCATCCTAATTTGGCTTTGCTAATTTGGCTTGGCTTGGGTGCGACCAGATGACCGCCATATGACTGAATTGAACAGATTGGCCTGGTCAGAAGTCACACTTCCTCGTAAACTCGTAAAAATTTGTGAGCAACGGTGATGACTGTCAGCGAGCCAACTAGTGTGTGGCAGCCATTGCGTTGGCTGAACGAGCCGCTTTTCTAGGGTTAATATGGGTGCAAAATTTTTTAATGGAATGTGTTTTATTTCTTTAGGTTGAAGGTTCTCCTCGTCAGAAAGAGTTCAGTGAGAAGGCGTGTATGAAACAATTGAAACATGTCCTACAGCAGTGCTACAACCACTCAGTTAAGGATCCTGACAAATTGAACCATTATGAACCATTTTCACCAGAGGTATGTGACTTTTTGTTTTCTTTCATACTGATTGTTCATCTTTTTAGGCTCTTTTATCATTATTTTAAAAAATCTTTTTCATTCCTACTTCATTATATTCAAAATGATTGAAATTGTTTTTCGTGATCCATCTATTCTGTTTTATTTACCGTTAAATGTGCTAATACCATATTAGCGAGATGGCCGAGTGGCTAAAGGCGCTGCACCGTGACCCTGGGGTACTGTGTTTGACCCCGTTTCAGACATTTTGTTTTTTTCTCTTAGGCAAGCTTGATGATTGTTTTTTTTCCTTTCTCTGAAGAAATTGGAATGCCAGGCACGACACCAGTCGATGCCTGCGCGGACGGCACTAAATATATTTTTTAAAAATACTTTATTAGTTTAATGCACGTATAGCTCTTAGATTTTGTCAACACTTTTAAAGTGGTGCCTTGATTTGATGTTAATTTATTCAAATTTGTGACAACAAAAACAAGTGAAATACATGCAAGAAATGTTTAATTTCACTTTCATCAGGGAATAGAAAGAATCAATCTGAAAATGTGTGTGCTCATTATTTGATACAGGTTTACGGGAAACGTCATTCGAACTTGTGGAGCAGATGATCAAGTCAATCAAGTTTAGTGAGACGGATTCATTTATTGACCTTGGAAGTGGTAAGAATCAATGGATATGTTTGTATAGAAAACTTGGAGCAAGAAAAGGAGAAAGCGGATGAGAAAACAAATCAGCTAGATATAATTTTTTTTCTCTCCTCACATAAAGTGATCAACTTGAGTTCTCACAAAAGATTTTAAAAAGGGTTTTGTTGTGGTCTTTTAAATATATTCTTTTACACATTTTTCTGTTTTGCTTGAATTGACGCCTGTTAATATTTTAACTGATTTCTTACCTCTTCAGGAGTTGGACAGGTTGTGTTACAGGTGGCTGCGGCAACGGATTGTAAATTTTGCTATGGGATTGAAAAAGCTGACTGGCCAGCACAGTATGCGGTGGTAAGTGTAGAATTGTCATTGTTGAGATTGGAGCGGGCTGTTGGCGGGGGTGCTGGTAGGGTCCTACTTCTTTCCATTACTTTTTTCACTCATCTTACATCTTGCTGTTTCCTCTTAATTCACCCTGAGAACACTGCAAAGTGTGGACGGGGTAAATTTTAATGAAAAAAAAAAATAAACAAACAATTGAGATTGGACGTATAACGTAGTAAATTCTATGTGTCAACTAAGCAGTGACTTTCTTAGCAGACCTTAAGTTTGGTTATTGAAAAGCATGTCTGTCGTATGTCTTTGTTGTTCTATTTTCCCCCTTTCTTAACCCACCTGGACCAGGCATTGCTGATTTGAGTTTGAATTTCCAGTTTATTGTTTTTTACATTGACCTTCTGACGAAAGAAGAAAACCGGCTTCTTAACCGGACTAATGTTTTTTTTTTAAGCAGTCTCTTAGAGGAAAATATCTGTTATGCGGAAAAATCAGCCTCTAAGATGGTGGGTGGCTTCTTAGGCAAAGACTACTTTGTATGTTACTTTGTTCAGGTGACTTTGTCATTTGTCATAAAGATAAAAGGTACAGGCACCCTTTTGAAAGAAGCAATCATTTTGTAAAAGTTAAGTAGATATCTTTGTAATTTAAATTAGCAAGGTATATGTAATGCAATTTAATGTTATCTTTTCAGGGTATGGAAAGAGAATTCAGACGTTGGATGAAATGGTTTGGAAAGAAGCACGGAAATTTTCTGGTAATGTTTCTGTCTTCTTTTTTCTCTCATTCATTCATTTGTTGTTTAAAACCTAGAATTTGAAGTCGTGTGTTTTTTTAGAACAAATGAATGAAAATACTTTTTGAAACTTTATAAAGAATAAACTGAAATTTCTAATCTTTAATCTCACAGCTGTGCTGATGATAGGGGACAACTTAACTTTTATTCAATATAATTTTTTGTCTATTTCTAGTTTCTTTTCTTGTGACATTTATTTCTATGAATACAGTGAAGAATAGTAATGTTAGTGAATGTTATACCTATACACATTGCAAGCAATCTTAAGATATGTGAGCATTTTAAAAATGTTTTCATTATGCTTTTAAAATTGTTGTGTTGATTTTGTTTATGTTCATTACATGTGAGAATTTTTAAATTTTCATTCATGGTATTGGGGTCAGGATATTGGCTGAAGTTGCCTAAATATTGTACACAATTTAGTCATAACCGCTCTCTTCCCCTTTCTTCTAAGCCACTTAGGTAGGCAGGTTTTGGCAATATGGGTACAATATTTTCTGGGTACTCTGGCCAAAAAAATATATTTAAAAAAATTAGTGCCGTCCGTGCGAGCACCGAAAGGTGTCACGCCTGTCAATCCAATTTCATTAGAGCAAGGAATGTAGACTATCATCGTGCTTACGCTCAATGCAGACAGAGTCACCCATGCTGTCCTAGTGAGGAAATGGATAAATTTTCATGCTCAAGGGAAAAGAAACCTAAATGCCTAAGGTGGAGCCTGAACCCTGTACCTCTTGGTCGCAGAGCAATGCCTTTTAACTACTCGGCCATTTCGTCCCCTAACTATGGCCAAACTAATAAAGAAGTCACAGATCTGTGCGCTCATGCTGCTATTAAGGTGACTGTTTCATAGGCTGCCTGTGGCGTTGGTGGCTGAGCGGTAAGGCTGTCGGACTGGGAATCATGAGGTCTCGGATTCAAATCCTGGCGAAGCCAGGCCAGACCGTTGTGTTTTTGGAACGAACTTTACTTCATAGGCTGCTGGGAAAAAAATTTATATGTACTTTTCAAAGCCTATGGTGTGTATTTTGTACGAAGGCAAATATATTACTAATTACTATTGAGGTACAGCAGATCATTATATTGGTGTTGTTAAAGTTGAAAGGCAATTTATCTTATCTTGCAAGGGTAGCTATTTACTATATATGAATTTCTTTGCAGATTGAGAAAGGAGATTTCCTTAAGGACAAAATCAGGGAGAAACTAACTGGGGCCACGTAAGTGTCCTTTGTCTGCCAGTTCTCTTTTGACTAAGCATTGTATGATACACAAATTGTTGGTCTATGAATAAAGGAAATAGTATTTTCTATGACTTTTCATTTGCAGGCTTGAATTATATAGTGAGCTTACTCTAGCAATTTGATTGGCTTTTGAAGGACTTGCATTGTTTTAAATAAATGACTATCTTCGTTGAATAACATTTTTGCATTATTTGACCAAGCTTAATTCCACATTTCTTTCATTCCAACAGGGTTGTATTTGTGAACAATTTTGCATTTGGACCGAATGTGGATCATGAGGTTAGTTTGTCAGTCAGTCTATTGACCTGTCCTTTCTACGGGAAATTTGAGAATAGGAGAGTACCCATCTTTTGTACGGAAAATTTGAGAATAGGAGAGTACCTATCTTTTTAACGGGAAATCGAGAATAGGAGAGTAACCATTTTTTTTTACGGGAAATTTGAGAATAGGAGAGTACCTATCTTTTCAACAGGAAATTGAGAATGGGAGAGTACCTATCTTTCCTACGGGAAATTTGAGAATAGGAGAGTACCTATCTTTTCTACGGGAAATTTGAGAATAGGAAGAGTACCCATCTTTTCTACGGGAAATTTGAGAATAGGAGAGTACCTATCTTTTCTACGGGAAATTGAAGTATAGGAGAGTACTTATCTTCTTTATGGGAAATTGAAGTAGAGGAGAGTTTCTGTCTTTTCTACAGGAAATTGAAATTTAGGAGAGTACCTGTCTTTTCTACAGGAAATTAAAGTTTAGGAGAGTACCTGTCTTTTCTACAGGAAATTAAAGTATAGTAGAATACCTATTTATTTGCGGGAAATTGAAGTATAGGAGAGTGTCTCTTCGACAGGAAACTGAAGTATAGGAGAGTACCTATCTTTTCTACGGGAAATTGAAGTATAGGAGAGTTTGTCTTTTCCACAGGAAATGGAAGTATAGAAGAGTGTCTGTCTTTTCTATGGGAAGAAGTATAGGAGAGTGTCTGTCTTTTCTACGGGAAATTGAAGTATAGGAGGAGAGTGTCTGCCTTTTCTACGGGAATTTGAAGTATAAGAGAGTGCCTGTCTTTTCGCGGGTGGTTGGCGGGGGCTGCTGGTAGACCCCACTTCTTTCCTTTCCTTCTTTTTTCACTCATCTTTCATCTTGCTGTTTCCTCTTAATTCACCCTGAGATCACCACAATGGTGGACAGGGTAAATTTCAAAGAAACAAACCTGTCTTTTCTAAAGACCTTTTCAGTATGGGAAAGTACCTGTCTATTCTAAGGGCTATTTCAGTAAAGGTTTTACTTGAAATAACGTGAGAACATTTTTCAACAGTCAGTTCAAATGTGGGTTCAACCTTTTGACTGAGAGGCCGACACCTTGCCCCTTGACAAAGGCTTCCCCAGTTTGAGAACAGTAGGAAGTGTGGGGAAGGGGGGGGTGTTTCCAGGCCGTTGGGTTGTTATGGAGTCACCATGTCACCTTAAAATCTTTCTTACATCCTGAATCAATGGTTCTTTTCTCTCTTCGTTTCAGCTGAAGCAAAGATTTGCCAATCATTTGAAAGAGGGAGCTAGGATAGTTTCATCCAAAGCATTTTGTCCCCTCAATTTCCGCATCACGGCAAGAAACTTGAGTGGTGAGTAGATTTGAGTTTGGACTCTGTCATAAGCGTTTCTTTTTGGAGTGATGTGCAGCTATCCATTCCTTTCATTTTTTGTCAACAAGTACATTTCATGATATTTGCCTTTGTGATTTGTTTCATGAACAAGATGTAGGCCAGTAATGTGCTTTAGTATTTCTGCCTTTGTAATTTGGTTTATGAACAAGATGTGGGCCAGTAATGTGCTTTAGTACTTCTGCCTTTAAACGAAAGGTTAAACATATAATACATTATTTTTCATGTGGATAAATGTTTACTGACAGCTACTAACTTTTGTTTCTTTGACCAGACACTTTTTTGAAGAATCGAGCATATTTTCTAGTTCTCCTTTGCATGCTTCTTTTGAAGAGAATATCATGTATTTAAACTTAATCGTTATTGTCCCCAACACAGATATTGGTACTATGATGAGTGTCCAAGAGTTGTCTCCATTGTGTGGAGCTGTGTCGTGGACAGGAAAGCCATTTGCATATTACGTACACACTATTGACAGAACTTTGGTAAGCATTTTGATCTGCTACGAACTTTCATTATTCGGACAGTGTTCTTGATATATTTTCAACGTCGAATGTCTTACTTCCTGATGTTGATTCTTTGCTTTCTCTGTTATTGTGTTTTTTTCTGTTATTTTGATTGTATTAATCAATTTTCATCATGTATATTGTACTTTATTTTTTACAGTTGGAGAAATACTTTCAACGCATGAAGAATCCAAACTTTAAAGTGAGTAAGCTTTCAGTAATTCTTAACTCTTGTTTTTTCTGCTTTTTTCATTTCCTTTGCATTTGTTAAACTGTCAAGATGTTTAGCATGTCAAATGACTGTTTTTGCTTTTGTGTGGAGAAACATAATCTGTAATGAAAAGGGTAATGCATTTTGATACTGACTGAAATATTTCATGCTTTAACGATCAAGAGATAACTGCTAGCTATTAATAAATTTTAAAATGTTGGAAGTAAGATTTGAAGCAATCAATTCCAATATATCAACGTCTGAAATGTAACTTATATGTACATAATCTTATGATTATTATTATGATAGTTATTTTTATTATTGTTATTATCATTATCATTATCATCATCATTATTATTATTATTATTATTATCGTTACTTAATCCATAATTATTGAAGGATGAAGACGAGCCAAGGCGAGACAGAAGAGGACGACCCTTGATGTCTATTAGGGAGCGTGTCAATGGAGCATTACACATAAATACGGTATGCATAAATCTTCATTGTAGCCTGAGTTAAGATTTACGATTAATTTCACTTCATCACCTTTTTGTGTCTTCCTCTCCCAAAGTTCATTGTTTCTAGTTGCTTCATGTTCAAAAGTTCATCAAATATTAGATTTCAAATCTGAAGTGGACAATTTTCATAAAGGTGTGTTGCAAAGCAAGTTTGATATTGCCGACTCAAAAGCTTAAGCAAGATTAATTCATGAGAGGAACGTATTTTTCTCTGAATAGTGATGTTTAAATCTCACTGCAGTGAAATGAGATAATTTTTTTGTCACAATTTCCCTTTTTAAGATAAGTAAAGATTGTCTAAATGTTCTTGGTGGGAGAAATGAATGTGATGTTAAGACTGAGATTGTTGTTTTTATTTAACTTAATAGTGTTGATGATAATTGTGTTGATGCTTTACATATTGTCGGTGAAAATGTCTTAACAGGTAAGTGCGTATGACGTAATTTTTCAGAAGCCAATAATGTAATAAATCATCGAATAGGGCTGCAAACACTACTTTGTGCCTTTTTGATTACAATTCAATAACTACTTTTTGTCTTTAGAATGTAATGAAAGGAAAAAATAATAATTCGTTGGGCACAAAATGGACTTGTGCATCTAGAGTTCAAATTTTTGAAAAATCTGAACAAGTAAGTCCGCTCCTTGACTTTCGATTTAAAAAAAAAGAAGTTTCAAGACGGGAAGAAAAAAGGAAATCTTTGTTTAGATCATGTGTGAAAAATGAGTTTTTCTGTTGGTCAAATCCTCCAATATTTATAAAGACACGAAAGAAGCATGCGTTTGATCATTTAAAAGACAAATCTCATATCTCATAACAGTCTATTGCGTCAGGCAAGATCTGTACAAACTATACAGTAGAAATAGTTGCAATTGAGGAAGTCACAAGATTACTGTTGGACAACATTGACATCTGACAAAGGGTAGTCTTTCTCACTGATGACAAATCGGTACTACAGGCACTAAACTCAAATAATGAAAGCCAGCTAAAGCATCTATCACTTCTTCACCACTTATGTCAGTCAATACAATACTACAATGGATACACGGACACTGCCAGATTGATTGGAATAAATGTGCAGATGAACTTGCAAAACAAGGGTTCGAATATCCCCAGGAGTCTCTACCATTGGCCTTCAAGGAAGAGAAGACAATTATCAAGGTAGCTGTCTGCAATCAATGGGGAGTGAAATACAGCTATGACCCCAAAGACTCCATTCACTAACTCAACAGAAAGTCCCAGGTCACTCTATTCAGACTCAAGACTGAGCACAACTATCTCCATCAACATATGTAATGCTATTTAAAAGTCAGCGAATCAGAAGGATGCGAGTGTGGAGTGCCCCACCAGAACACTGAACATATTCTCGAGCAGTGTCCTCTCCACACATTGGAGAGAACAGCGATATGGCCGGGCGAAACACATCTGAAAGAAAAAGTCTACGGCCCTATAGAGAGTCTACAAAAGAATATGCATTTCATGGAGACCATCCGCATCCTGAACCCGCTGGTAGAGAGATCGAAGAAGAATAAGAAAATCCTATATATCTCGGACTTAACGTGTTTAGACAGTTTCACCGATAGTATACCACATTCTTGTCATTTCCAATACTTTTCACACAACTTGCGATGGGGAAACCTTTTTTCCAACTTTTTGCTCAATACATCAATTTTTAGACAAACGGTGGTCGTCGCAAGGTAAACCGTGACATCGACTCTGGTAAGGCCATAAAGGCACTGGACTTTGACGAAAGGTCGAATGCGAGCTCCACCAACACTGAGGACAGCAACGCATCTCGTTATGGTCCCACTACCAGAAGACAGTGGAATGAGTATGTCAGCGACCTCATTCACAAAGTGGAACGGAAAGTGAAAATAATAGCTCTGTAAGTTATTTTCTTCACTTGATAAAGTCTCACTGTTGTGCAATGCGTTTGTTTTGGTTTAACATATAATTGTTTTTGACCTACAAGGGATTGTTTGAAGTTCATCCGTGTTTACGCGAGCTGTCATTTTCCGATTTTATCCGTTTGTTGGCTATCTTTGCCATAGCATGGTCAAAGCTTCTCCTTTATCACAACATGAGTTTCTCACTTTGTAGTTTAGTCATCTTAATTGGGGATTCTCATTACTCGTAATTTGAACTTATAGAATAATGACGAAAAAGTAGTAAAAAGAGTATTTCTTCAGGCATAAAAGTACTCAAAGGTCCATGGTGTACCCCAGTTTCTGTAGTGTAACACTTGAATTCAAGATCCTCACAGGACTGGGCACTGGTCTGTGACAGCACTGTCAGGTTTGCCTACCCATTAGTGCTCCATTGAGACAGAAATAGATATACTGTGCCGAGTTTCTTTCTCAAGGATGAAGACCGACTCCCACTAGACCGCCGATGACAATAATAATAATAATAATAATAAATCTTTGTATAGCGCGCAAAGTCCATGAAGCCATCCTCTAAGGTGCTTTGACATGTTGAGAGAGTACAGTTTTATATAAAAGTGGAGCAAAATTGTGTTAATTCAAGTAAATCATGATAGCCTGAAGAGATCAGTTTTCAGATAAGGCTTAAAAGAACCAGATGTTGTTGAGTTCCCGGTGGTAGATGACAGGAAGTTCCAGATTCTAGGAGCCACGTTGGAAAGGGCGCTGTCAGAGAATTTTGTCCTCAATACCGGTCATCGCTTTGTGAGTCGGATTGAATGGAATGATCACAGTTGTCTTGATGGTGTGTTGACATTTAGGAGATGATGAGCCATTAATCCCTATTGTCAGGGTATAGGCCACGGCTGAACGCATGCTAGACTTCTCTAGTCTCTGCTAGCTTCCTCATCTTGTTCCACAATGTTCCCCCCTCTCTTGGCATCTTTCTCCACACATCTTCGCCATGTTGCTCGCGGTCTGCCATCCCTTTGGGCACCCTGGGGATTCCATTTAGGAGAGATGGGAGATAATCGGGGGCTTGCCCATGCAGACACTTGTAGGTGAAGCAAGCTAGTTTGGATTTGATCTGCTTGGCAATTGGAATTCTGTCACTCTTCTTGGTCGTAGAAATGACTCTGGCGGCGTTGTTTTGAGCTATTTGTAAAGACTTGATCGTTTTCATGGGCAGACCAGATAAAAGAGCATTGCAATAATCAATGCAACTTCTCATCAGAGCGTGAATAAGTACCTATGGTGGTTTTGTAAATTTCAGTCAAATGGGTTTAAATGGAAGATATGGTGTTCTTGTGTGTGTCAGTATGTCTGTTCAATCAAAGTGGCTGGTGCTCAAAGGAAAGTCACTTTTCATTTACTTATTTTGTCTTCCTCTTACAACTGCTTTTGCTGCTCATGTGTACAAATATGCCTGTGGTTCACGTTTTTGTATTGGTTTCTTGTATAGGTCCCTAGCCATCTGTCGAGGTGTTTATTTAAGGTAGAACTTAAGTAATGCAGCTTGTCGTAAGATGAAGACTGAGGGGATTGTAGGGCAGGGTTGTGTGACTGAGACAATGGGAAATAATAATGATAATAGATTTTAAAAATATTGCAAATCGTGATTTGTCATCACTGAATATATTACCCACTTTTTGTTATATCATGAATTATTGATGTTTATGATCTGACAATATGAGTTTGTATAAGGTGGTGATTCAACTTTGATTTGCTTTCTCTTCATGCTTGTGTTAGTTTTTAATGTTTTTGTCTTTTGAATTTCTGTCAATAGAATGTAGATAGTGAGTCCAAAGTGAGTGGAAAGCGAGGCAGACGGAAGAAGATGAAGACGACAAAATTGCTAAATAAAGGAGCTCTGGGACAAAAGAAAATGAAAGGTAACGATTCTAGTTTTTTTTTTAGTTCACTCTTTCAGTCTCAAGCAATGCAAGAAACTTTCCCTAGAGTTGCAGTCGTTGGTGAAACTTTCCCTAGAGTTTAGTGCGTTGGTGAAACTTTCCCTAGAGTTCCAAGCAACGCGTAGTGCGTTGGTAGGTCTCCAGTTCATTTTGAATGGAGATTGAAAATATGTTTGCTACTTTCATTTTCCCCTTCCTGTTAACTTTGTTCTAGAAGTGCTTCAGTTTACCCGAATCAGAGTAGATGTTTACATGATCTCCCCCCCCCCCCCCAAAGTCCTGTATATTTTCCCGTCGGGAGTTTGTTGACCTTTGGGACAACGGCAAAAAAACCTCTAGGACCGAAAGAGTTAAAAGAAAATTATTCAAATTTGTTCCATGGAAGTCAACGTTTTGTGTTGTCATTTTTCTTTGCCAAACTGCTTCAGTAGAAAGAATTATTTTGAGTAACATTTGTATTAAAAAATTGTTTATTTCATAGCTGGGGTTATAAAAGGATTTTCAGTGCATTTTCCTTTGTGTGCCAATGTCTTTATTGTTAATTTTTTTCAGGCGAACACCAGCCAATTCTTAAACCAGTTGATCATGAAAGGCCGAAGAGGAACGCAAAGCTTCGTCCTCGGGACAAATTGATGAAGCCCCACGATTCTCCAGAAAGCATGAGAACCGCAACAGTCAGCCAGCAAGTTCTAACCACTCCTGTCAGTGGTACAATCCACCATCCACAACATCAACAGTCCCGAAATGCTAATGTCAACTCTAACACTCCGTCTTTGGACAGCCTCAACCTCTTACATGCACATACTGTCATGTCTACCTCTGGACAAGGTGAGGAATAATAGTATTATTATTATTATTATTATTATTATTATTATTATTATTATTATCTTTTTGTTTCCTTTTAATTCACCCTGAGATTACTGCATATGGTGGATCGGGGTAAATTGCCATGAAAGAAATCATCGTGTTGATTTTTTACACATTAATGATTTGAAGGGGGAAATAACTTGGAAAAAAAAATTGAATGAAAGCTTCTCAAGTTGAAATTCATGCTTCCAAAGGCTGTCATTGTGGTTTGTTAAAACACATGGTGGGCGGTTGGTGGGTGCTACTGGTAGGTTCGACTTCTTCCCTTTCACTCTCTTGTTTTTCATCTTGTGGTTTCCTCTTAATCTACCCCTGTGAGTGGGCTGTTGGTGGACGCTGCTGGTAGGTCTTACTTTCAACCTCTTATTTATCCTTTCATTTTGCGGTTTCCTTCTAATTCAACCTGAGATCACTGTAAATGGTGGACAGTGTAAATTCCAATTAAGCAAACACCCCTGTGAACACCACATTCCAATGAAACTAATTAAACAAATGACTTTATCCCCCACCCCTTTATGGTCTAATAATCCTATACTCTCATTGTTGTGTTTCGTTTGGTAGATTCCAGTGAGAAAGTCAATTACAATGATAAACGAATGACGGAACCTCCTTCAAATGCTTATTTCAAGCCAAGTGTTCAGCAACAAACTGTATCATCTTTGGAGAAAGAAGCTGGATTTTTGTGCATGATAGGTGAGATTTGTTGTTATTGATTCCTCTCTTTTCATCTTCATTATGGCCGTACATTTGTCTTTATATTTAGCCTCTCAAGCCAAGGGTCGTGGGGTTCAAGCCCCGACAGTTGAAATATTGTCTTGAGTTATTTCGAGTAAATCCCCCCAACACCCCGGTCCAGGTAGCTGGTTGACAGCTAGTCTTATTGGAAATGGTCAATAAAAAGGAGGTCCCATGTACAGATCACAACCCACTGTGCATGTTATGGATCCCTTGCTGTTTACGGGGCCATCCGGGGAATTTTTTTCACATATTCTACCAAAACCCTTGAGACAACCTTAGTTGTGGATGTGGGTTTTAATCAAATCAAATCAAATCACTTTCAATTTTATAACAGAAGACATGATTATGACATACAGCTCACATCAGATGCGAGTATTCTTTATGTCTCTTGTATGAATATTTTTTGCTACCATGTTTGTCTCACTTAAAAATCTATGATGTAATGTAATGAGATGCCCTTATATACTAGTTTTTAAACACTTCTCAATTACATTCAACAGAATCAATGAAGCAACGGTTCCTTTCATTCCTGAGTTTTATGCAAACGCCGGAATACAGGGCTATGCTGGCACTTCAAATAGAGCAAGAAAAGGTAATATTTTTAAAACATTTTATGTGAGATTTTGATCTGGCTTCTCTAAAAGATAGGATTTAATGCATTTAACATCTTTGCTGAACCCTTATTTGGGCAGCATAGTTTGGCATATGTGGGCACCACCATTGCTAGCATGACTGATGTTTTATGTCTGGTTGAAACATTCTGTAGACCGTTCTAATCTTAACACCTATGAAACCCTATGCTCTTTGAGTACTGAAATAATTGATCTGTGTCATTGGTTTATTACTAATTTATAGATGGTAGGAAAACGTTGATGCAAGGGGGTCTGGATTTTGAGGGAAGGGGACACTAAAATCTAAAATTGTTGTAAGTGAATGGTTGACGGGTTGGCTGAAAAGAGTATGTGGTTCTTCTGAAGATCTTATTCTCATGTTCCTTTGTCAATGTGGATCCACATCTAAGTCAATGGTATAGGGCGTCACCAGCTTTCACTCTCATAAGCACGTTCTGCTATCAAGATGTTTGAATTAATTTTTTTTTCAAAGAATGCTTTAAAATAATTTGCAAATTACGGGTCACCGGCAAGATCCACCTTACACTTCCCTGGTACTCAGCACAGGCTACTATGTTGAAGTACAGATTGAGTATATGTAATGTTTTGAAACGTAAGAACAAATAAAAATTCTGTAAGTCAGGATACCCAGGTAACAAATGGAGGATGTCTTCACGACTTATGTAGCAGCATCTAGATCAAGGTTGAAGCATATCTGTCGCTCATGGTTTTATTTGACAAATCACAAGGTTTTTATTTCTTCTCTATCCAGGTCAGGCACGCTAAGTTGATCGGAAAGGAGGAAAACTTGGAAAAGCAAATCTCCACGCTACAGAAACATGGTGTCTATCTTATCAAGGAGCGTTTGAAAGAGGTAAATACAGAGAAGAAAAATATTTGTCTCAGTCGGTGGCATTGGTAGCCACGGGCTACAGGACTTGGTATCATGAGGTGCCGGGTTCTAATCCTGGCAAAGCTAGACCTGACATAGTGTTCCTTGGGAAAGATAAGTAACACGCATTTTCCTCACTCAACCCAGGTTCAAATGGGTACAAGCACTAGCTTGGGAGTAAAAACCTGTGCCAGACTAGCGGCCTCTCCGGGAAGTGATTATTATCCCCTGTTCCGCCTCATGCTACAGGCAGGCGGTTGGCGGGGCATGCTGGCAGGTCTTACTTCTTTCCTTTTCAACTTTCACTTATTCTTCATCTTGCTGTTTCCTCTTAATACACGGTGAGATCACCGCAATTGAAATAAATAAAGGTATACAAAGGATACGCTCCGGTTCTATGGACCGTAATGACCTTTAAGGAACTTTATTTTACTTTTTTATTTTTACGATCTACTCAACAAAGCCTTAGATTTGAAAAAGAAAGAAAAAGACTTCTAAACTCCTTTCAACCATAGGCCCATAGAGATCTCAGCTTATTTCAGTTATCTCAGTTTTTTGTATTGTTTAATACAAGGTCACCCCCTGGTCAGGACGCTAGTCTGTCAAAGGATTTACATGCTGAAGCTTTTCTCCTTGGCATATGTGTGAAATTCTTTCCCTTAGGACAAAACATTAGACCGTTGTTTTCCTCTTTTGGTCTTTTTGTTGTTGTTATCGAAATATTTATTTAAATTGCATCTTATGTAAGCAAATTGTGGAGGTATCTTCTGCTTGCAGTCAACGTTCCTTCTAAATTTTTTCTAGTCTGTGTGCGCACATGTTTTGGTGTTGTGCAAAGTTTGACCAAAAACTCCCAGTTATGTGCGCTGTGTGCGGGAGAATGAACGTTAAGCAAGAAAAATTGTTTTTATTGCTGTGTGCAGACATTATTTTCTCAACTGTGGGCACCCTTTCTCCCTAATGTGCGCGCTGCAAGCGAGCGTAGAGAGAAGGTTGCTTGCGGAGATTTATAAATGAATCCACATTGATTGGTTAAAATATTCACCTTTTCTTCTCATCTTTAGCTGGGCGTCAAATCGGATAATCCAGCTGATCTGATTTCCCAAGCCAGGAAAGTTGTTATGAAGCAGAAAGAGCTCCAAGCCCAGACCTTATCACTTCATAACCACATTAGGATGTTACAAGCTGAACAGAACAACAAACTGGTAATTTAATTGTTTTTTATGGGTTTTTTTTGGCAGCCTTTGACATCTTTCCTTCCTTCAAGGCAATTATGGCCCATAGAGCCGAAGCTCGTCCCGATTTATGTAGCGTGGACAGGAACAGGTGATAATAATCTCCTCCTGGACAGGCCGCTAGTCTGACGCAGGTTTTCACTCCCAAGCTAGTACTTTTACCTATTTGCACCTGGGTCGAGTGGGCGAAAAAATGAGTTATGAGTCTTTCCCAAGGAACACAGCTTCCGGCGTAGCTGTGCTAGAATTTGAACCTGGGATCTCATTATCCCAAGTCGTGTAGCCTAACCACTTGGCCACTGACACCACTTTCACGTCAACAATACTTATTGATATCTTGACATAAATTGAAAATGCTTACACGACTTCCAAAATGCTTACTTATAATCTTAACATGATTTCTATTTTTGTTGAAAGATGATTCAAGTGTAAAAATTTATTTTTGTTTCAGACATCAGCATATAACAAGATTATGGATTTAAAAAACAGTCTCAAGACAGGAAAAGTATGATTTCAATGATTTTGTTATTTTTTCCCCACTTATTGATATTGTTGGAGAGGGGGTGTTTGGGGTATCTGTGTGTTTCTTTTTAAACAAATTACGCTGATAAAAAGGTGTAATGTTATTCAGCACCATGATTTTCTGGTACGGGTGAAAAGGGATAATTTCACAAACTACATGGAAATATTGTTTTGCTTTGGAAAGGTCATGCATGCTCCCAACAGTTTTCATTTGACCAAATGCTTGCCATGGGCCCTTTAAGTTGGCTTTCCATGTGAACGTGATGTGTGATTAGTGATGCTTAAACGGTCACGTGGAAATTTACCATAGGTGTATCACACATTACACACAATGTATTGCGCACACATGGACACACCTAAGCTAAATTTCCATGTTATCGTTTGTGTATCACGCTATATGCATCACATATTACGTATGTATGGAAAAAGGGCCTTAATTATCTTTGAGAGACCTTAATCAATCTAGCCCTGGTCAATAATACAAAAGTTTTCGATTCATGATTACTGTTCTCCGTTTTTTTACACTGTTTTCTTATGTTGTTTTAAGGTTTTGAGAAATTGTAGTTTATTTTAACGAATTTATTTGGAAGACTTTCTTCATTTGGATGCATAATTTATGCATGTGTGTGTGTTTGTGTTTTCTTATTCAGATATTTTTCTCATTCTTTATTTGTGTTTTTGACATCTCAAAGTTTTTACTTTAAAATCAATGCAATATATTTTCATACCGTTGTTTGCCTGTGTATAAACCATTTTACGGCTGTTTTGCGAAGAGAGAAAAAAAGAAGGAAAAATAAGAAAGACCCTGAATTGGATGACGCTTCTCATTTCAGATTGGCAGTTCAGAATCTTCATTGACTGAAGAACAACAAAAGCTATTGGCTGGTGTAAGTCATTTACAAACGGAGTTACGCCACCTACAACGTGTCAACAGCTCTTATACAAATAATTTCAAATTAACGTCAAACCCATCAAATGAATTATCTAAAGAGAGGGAGGGATCTCCAGTCAACCAAAGTAAAACCTGCAATTTAAAAATTTCACTAGAAAAGATTGAAATAAAAGAAAAGTACGATTCTTTGGATGAAGTGCTAGACATGCTGAAAAAAGAAATGGTGGCGGCCTCCCATGTCATGGGTCAAGCCAGCATGG
The DNA here is from genome assembly GCA_037039925.1 of Doris montereyensis. Taxonomy (NCBI): domain Eukaryota; kingdom Metazoa; phylum Mollusca; class Gastropoda; order Nudibranchia; family Dorididae; genus Doris; species Doris montereyensis. Next base: position 442,819 of record JAXRKP010000016.1, read on the forward strand.
CCAATGCTTCCAGGGATACAAAAGACAACGAGCCCCCATTTGCTAGCATTCCTACATTGTCCAGTATGAAAATAAAAGGCGAGAGTGAAGATGTACGAAGTGAGAGAGATGTCAGCTGTAAGAGCAGAGAAATGACTATGAAAGAAGTGCTCGAACGCACAAACCCATCAAAGCAACAGCCATCGTCGTCGTCGTCGTCATCATCATTCTCAACCACGGCAGCATTTAATTCATCTATCAACCAGCCACCATCTTCAAGTTTTTCTTCTTGGAAGCTTGGCTCATCCTCTGAACAGTTTGTCACCCATTCCTCTCCACGCATCTTGCCACAGGGAATGAAAATAGACCTCAAGCGTCCGTCTAAAATGAACGGCCTGAAATCAAATTCAAAATTGACGTCAGGAAGTGCTACTCTACCTCCGCCAAACAAAATAGCAAGAGAAAGCGAGGGTGGCGAAACTGTCAATGGGATAAAGTCGAATCTTCTGCCTCATTGCTACACTGACTTTGAGAAGTCGGCGGCTGAAGATTTAATTTCGTTGAAAGACGGATTCTACGATCCCAGTCCAAAGGGGAAAATGAGCCGAGCGGCTTCAGAGAAAAGCAAAAATGAAAGAATTTCACTATTGAATAAATCACTTATAAATAAACATTCCGTAGATAATAAAAGATCTGGATCAGGGACTAGAAGTCAAACTAAAGAAGGCAGCAGCATTATGACCACCATTGCCACTGCTGCTGGTAATAGTAGTAGTAGCAGTACGTACTCGTACCTCCAAAGTGCCATGATGCAAACCGGCTCTGCCTCTACTATACAGCATCAAATGGGCAATTCTTCCCACTTGTCATCATCTCAAACAAATCATGTGCCGTTTCTGAGCCCTTCCACGGACAGTCCATCCTCAAAACCAGTCGCAAACACTGCCAAGTCGCCGATTTTGGCACACCAACCCATCAGGGTGTTCCCGACAAGAGGTGATAGCAGCAACAACAAAGATCTATACATTCATTCAGCTCTGTCTACGGCGTCAACTTTGGTTCCTAGCCCAGTCCACCAACCTGTCATGTCAAGCGCAGGCGGAAAGGGGTTCTTGTCCTTGTCTAACAACACTCCGGCGTCTTCAAGCACGTCACACTCTACCAACACCAGTCACTTGCAGACAGCGTTAGCCTCAATGCCAGCTTCTAACGGCGTACAACAACCGCTTCTGAAATTCATCACCAACAAACCCCAATTCATTCTGGCACCGAAACTCGGCTCAAACGGCAACATCACCCCAGCTCCTAATGGCAGCCGCATCCTGGGATCATCTTCTGGAATGAAACTCTTATCGGCGGGCCAAGAGGCCGCTTCCTCCAATACGCCGCCAATGTTGAGAAAACTTCCCCCCACAGGTGACAACAAAGGTAAGATTTTACATTATAATCTTCTTAATTATCACCGTCCACTCATTACTCACCCTATTGAACAGGTATGACGAACATGCACTTTGCGCACATACTCTCAGAATTGAAACTTTCAGGGCAAGGTTTCAAAATGCATGACACATGACAAGAGATTTCAAATGCATGACACATCAGGCACGGTATGTCCAGGAAAAGCCGTTTTAAATTAAGAAATTTGCCGCCCCCTGAACACGCTTGAACTGTTTACCAGGCGCTACTGTTCAAATAAATTGTGGCGTCAGTGGTTAGTTAGGCTGCCGGACTTGGCATCATGAGGTCCCCGTTTCGAATCCTAGCAAAGCTAACTCCGCTGTCGTTCCTTTGGAAAGACACTTCCCGCGCATGGTCCATACTCGACCCAGGTGCAAATGGATATAAGCACTAGCTTGCGAGTAAAAACCTGCGTCTGTCGAGCAGATGATTACTATCACATGTTCGGCTTCACATGATAGAAACCGGTGTAAGCTCCGGCTTCATGGGCTTGAAGGAACTTTACTTTGCTTACTTAAACGTGCTTGGGTGTTACTGTTCAAGTAAAAGTTCGCCATCAACATATGGAAGGCGGACAGAATTGGGGCGCGATTCTATTGGAGATGGTGTCGCGCGTGTATTCTAGTTGTGGGTCAACATCGTTTTCAGGTCTTAAAGATGTCTACCGTATGACAGAGAAAAAATTCCTACTCAAAGTGGAAATGATTGTAGATGGTGGATATAGTTATGAGAAGAACAAATACCGAAAACGTTTCTGAAAGTTTACAGGTGCTGAAAATTTTTCAAGTTAAATATATATCCCTTTTAGGTTCCTATCTCCATGTAGCTCAAAGAGTGCGAGATGAATACTTTTTTAAAGAAGACTTTTTATAAATGTCATTCCTTCAGACATATTCGACCTCACACATTGGGTGGTTGGCAGGGGGCTACTGGTAGGTTCTACTTCTTTCCTTTCACTTCTCACTTCTCTTTCATCTTAATTCACCCTGAAGACACTGCATATGGTGGACGGGTAAAATTCAATTAAACAAACACACCACGCATATCATGTCTCTATCTTTCTCAGAATTACAAATGTTTTAAGGCCCATCTTTTTTCTTCTGATGTTCTGTCTTTCAATTCATAATACAGTGAAGAATTGACAAATTAGTTTGGTCATGCTGTCAATTTCAATGGCCAGCGAGGTTTTAGGTGTCAAAAAGGTGCACAGTGAAACCTAGCTGATACAGCCAATACGATTATTTTTTTCAATTAAAAAAAAATAATTTAAAAATGTGGATGTGGATGTGTTTATGTTTGTGTATCAATTCATGTGTGGAGAGAGAAAGAGAATGTGTGTGTGAGAGAGAGAGAGAGAGAGAGAAAGAGATCTTGTGTGTGTGGAGAGAGAATGAAAATGTTGGAAGAGATTTCCTATTAACTAAGTATCTGACATTTTAGGGCATTCCCTAAAAAAATTTCACCTTCTGCACATGTAAATCAAGGTATTGTCTTAGTGTAATGCTAAGTACAGGAAAGTTGTATCGCCACCATTTTTCTTGATTGTTAGTTTAGTTGATGATCCATCTTGCCTAAAGTGGTACAGACCTTAAAATAGCTTCCTTCCGCGGTCTGTTCAGTAGAGACTAATATCATGTCATGGTTTGTTTTGTTTCAAATTTGAGTAAAATTTGTGGCATCTGTGTGCATCAAGCCCATCAGTCTTCTTTTTCATGTTCACGGCTCGTTGGTCTGAACGTAGGAATGAAAATATGTGAAGGACTGCATCCATGTTCTTCTTAAACATATCGCATCTTTGTCATGATCCTTTCAAAAGGATGAGTTCTATAATAAAGCAAAGCTTCAATGAAAAATGCAGAATTTGCACAAATGTTTCTCGATGGGACATTGGTCGGTGTTTCCTCTCTTATCCAGCTTCTTGTCGTAGCAAGTAAGCCGAACATCTTTCTGAACTTTGGCAATCCAAGACCTTTTCTCCTTCTCCTTCTCATTTCCTGTTGTGGGAGTCTTTTTCAAATTAGTATTACGGTTTGGTTGCCATGACATGAAGAGTCTGATGCTTCATATCATAAGTTTGATCCTTATGTGCAAATGATGGTTTTTCAGGCTTTTGAACAAATTCTTAAACATTTCATATTTTTAATGGGAAAAATAGGAAAAATCGTTTGGATTGTCAGGTCCATTTTATCAAGAGTGGTTTTTATGAAAATTTGGTTCAACTGTTTTTATGAAAATTTGGTTCAACTGTTTGTATGGAAATCAGGTCAACTGTTTTTATGAAAATTTGGTTCAACTGTTTTTATGAAAATCAGGTCAACTGTTTTTATGGAAATCAGGTCAACTGTTTTGAAAGTCGTGCCATTCAACCCATCTTGCATTTTCATAAGTGGATCAGAGGAACAATATTTTTTTGTGCATACAATTCTTTCTATTCTGCTACTGACTAACTTAAGTCATCGTTGAAAAACCTGAAAAATACTTTGAACTAAAAAAAATAAGTTTATATGCAGCTGTCTAAAGCCATAGCGGAGACTTCGACTTAAGAATAAGTGGTAGTATCATTTATTAAAGAATGGCTTATATGTTAGTTCTTTTTTCTGTGGGTGTCTTTTGTTTGGTCAGGATTTTTTTCTATTGGTTTTTTTTTGGTCATGTCCTTGTGTGCTTTCAAACTTAAAGAGGAAATAATTAATATTGAGTTAAAAACTGATTACGTTTAATTTGATTTGAATGTATTTTTGCTTTATGAAGCATTTCTGTCCATAATCCCCTTTTTTATCTTGATTGCATTGCAGCTCGATATAAAGGTATCTTATGTTTAACGCCTTCTTTAGCCATGCTTTAGGGTGCAAAGTCTCTATGATATTGAATGTGTAATACATAATTGAATAACATGTGATAAAATTTAGGAAATGTCAAGAGAAATGAAAATTAAATCTTTTACAGTGACAATGACCAAAATATGATAGATAGATTTAAAAGACGCCTTCGATGCAAGATACCTACATTTCTGTTCCTTTAAGAAAACCATTGATTCTTGCAGAATAGTTTTTTTAAACTCTCTGCCCCCCCCCCCCCCCCCCCCCAACTCACCCCCACCCCACTCCCTTTAAAACATTGGTCAGAACTTTCATCATTCAATCAGACAGAATTTGAAATTTGAACAAAATAAAGGGACAGGAGAGTGGAAGAAGGAAAAAGAAAATATTTAGAGTCAATTGTAGTCACCAATTCTTGATTTGTTTGTTGTTCTCCCTCTCTCTTTGTTGACCCAGCCTGTACCTCGCCTCGCTCTGTCCTAAGTCCTCACTATGATGCAATCATTGCAAACGATTCACACGATCAACGTCCAAATTCGACTACACCAAATGGTGAGAAGGACAATGGTGGACAATCTGAAAATGTAACACGGAATTTCGTGGAACACAGTCCCGATAGCAGCGTGCCCCAAGTCAGCATGGGACGCCGGTCCTCATCAAGCGTTACCTCGGGCGGAGTCGTAAACGCTACTACAGTTGGAGCTGTTGATGATACTTCATGTGGTTCAACCCCATTTGAGGAATCTAGTGAATTTGTCCATGAGGCATCAAGAAAATCTGAAGAGGAGATCAGTTCTGAGCCAACGGTGAAAAGCAGAACAAGTTTGGTCGTGACCTCAGAAGAGCCGTCATCTGTGAGTGAGGATTTAATGCCGATTGACTCGGCGGAAAGAAGGAAAGAGGATGTGCAAGAGAGTAAAGCAAACTACTGTTGAGACTCAAGTGGGCTGTGATGACAAAAAATCTGTTCTCAAGAAGGGATCTAGTAGCAAACGTGATGAGAAATTGTCTAATTATGGTAAAGCATGTGATGTGCAATCAAAAAGGTCAAAGGCTGTGAGGAAGCAGGAAGTTCCGATTGGAATTGAAAAAGATCGTAGTTGCTTAAAACAGAGAGAGGAAGGGAAAGATTCTTTTGATAAAGAGTCACTTAAAAGTACAGATAAGGTAAAGAGAAAAAAGGATAAAACTGAGGTTACAAGTTACAGAGGTGAGAGAAACTCTGAAAGAAGCCGGGAAACATCTAAATCAGTTACACCGTCATCATCAGATAAATCATCATCATCATCAGATCAAAATAAAGAGAGAGGATCATCCACATCAAAGGATACCTCTAATGAAAGGAAAAGAAATGATGGAATTTTGCCAAGTATGAAAGTACGAGGGAAACGAGAGTTCTCCGAAAAGTCATCGACAAAAGGAAAAGAGCTCTAAAGATAAATCTGACTTGTCTTCAAAAGACAAAGTTAATTCATCAAAAACCTTAGATAAACAAAAGAAGAAAAAAGAATCAAATCGGGAGTCAATGCAGGTCAAGAAATTGGAGGATGACGATGACAAATCTAATCCACCCCGATTGAGAAAATGTGAAATGTCTTCAGATGATGGGAAAAGATCTGGGAGTAAGTCTTCCCATCCGCTGCATAAAGCGTCAAGAAAATCTCACAGTTCTTCTCCATCCACTAGAAGTAAAAGAAACGAAGACGAAAAGAAGGAAGATGGGGGGAAGAAAGGGAATGTGAAAAGCTCGAAGCAGAGCTGTACTGAGTGGCCTGAACCGCCTAAACTGGAGCCCATTGCACCCATCCAAGACGGTTGCCGTATTTCCAAACTATGCACTTCACTTTCAGGGTCTTTTGTGTCAGACGGGAGACCGTCAGTAGTGAAAAGCCATCTTCTCGGTTAAAAAACGACACCAAGAAGAAGAGGGATGAGGCACGTGGCGGTAAAGTAAGCTCTTCAACTCCTGGCGGGTCACACGTTCAACCCGTAAAGACTCACATGCATGTAAGAGGGATGATAGTCACTCCAAGGAAAAAGAGAAAGGTTCAAGAATGTCTCAGAGGCATTGCTCACAGACTTTTGCCGAGAGAAAGGAGTTAGAGAAAGGAGAAGCATCCAAGGCAAAGAGGGAGAAGCACGTCAAGTCACAGGGAATGTCAAAGGACACGAAGAATGATAAATCTTCAGAGAACAAAGTTGAGAACGAGGAAAAGCAAGAAAAGAAATCTCAAGAAGGGGTCAACAAAACTTGTAAGAATAAAGAAGGTCTGAATGCTCATGTCATTGAAACAAATGTAGAGGAGGTTGCCAAACAAGAGAAGAATGTAGGCAGAGATGAATTACACGGGAAAAAGAAGAATCGCAAATTAGACAATTGTCAAGCACACGGAAAAAGAAAAAGTCATGCAGATGATGTCTCTGCAATGGCCAAAGTCATGAAGAAGTCACCTGTCAGTGAGGATAATTTTGAAGAACAAGACAGTGGATTTTATAGTGAAGGCTCGTGCATGTCATCAGCTAGCATGAAACTTCAGTTGTCTGAGAAGGAAAAGGCAGAAGCAACTGTCATGAATGGATTTGACTCAGAATTTCAGGACTCGTCATGCAATAGTGTAAAGTCTAATCAGACGGTCTCTCTCTGCATGTCATCTGCCGGTACTCACGTGAAAGTGAAACCCAAGAGGGAACAGACCCCTGACACGGGTCATTCCAAGGCATTGCAGCCAGAGAAGCAACTCAATGACTGTTATCAAGAACCATTGTTTCCGGACTCGACTAAAGAAAAACTCAGAGGTCTGAAAGCTTTAGAGACGTCTTCATCGCCGGTGATGGAGGAGAAGGCTTTTGTGAAACGAGGTCCAGTCACTCCTCCGGGGTCCCCCACACTTTGCCTTCGTAAAAGGACCATTTCCAGAAGTTCCTCTTCATCCAGCAGCTCTAGCTCAAACTCCAGTGCGTCCTCCAGCTCAGCCTCAGACAGCGGCTCGGGTCCGCAGAAAAAGGATGCACCTGCCTGTAAGACACCTCCTCCAAAATTGTCTAAACTTGACCGTCCGTTGACCCTGAACGTAGGACCAATGCCAAAACTGAATTTGCCGTTTTCCCCCGTGACCAGTCCAGTTATGAGCCAAGGGGGCTACTTGAGACTGTCCCCCGCCACGTACTCTTGTCCAGACTTGAGTGTTAATTGTGCAGTTATGGCTCCTGTTTCTGTATCGATTCAACAGACTCCTGGCTATCAACTGGTCATCACTGATTCTATGCGTAGCCCCACGGGACTGGTTTCTAGTCCTGTGGCGGGAGTATTAACTAAACCTTACTTGTCCAGGTCCTCAGTGTCGTCGTCCCCCTCATCATCTCTAGAGCCTAAAGAAATCAGTTCGTTTCCGCATTCCCTGCCCAGTCGAAAAGGGAGCATAGTGTTACTGCTTCTAAAGCCACAGAAAAGCAGGGTCCACTGCCACCAAAGCTGCGTTTTGGAAGAACGTCTCAGAACGTGGACAGTAATAGGGTTAAGGGCGAGGATTTAAGAAAGATGGATGCCCCTCTCAGTAACGATTTCCACCTGGATCACAATGCAAATAACACTGCTTTACTTCGCTCTAGTCAGTTGAGTGCCTCAGATGGCGGTGTGCATGATGGAGGAAAAGGAAAGTCCAAGCATATGTTTGCATGTGATGAAAAAGCTATTTCTTCTTCACAATCTTCGGTACAAACTCCAAATCCCGTCTCCCCACAACCCAGCAGGAGCCCCTCAAAACAGGATGGCAGACTTGATCAGTCTCCTTCCTACAGCAGTCAGAAGAGTAGCAGCTCACACGTTCGGGATGGCACGGTGGACCACGTCTTACCGGTCTCGGCTGTTTCTGAGGTTGGCTCTCATCTTCCGAGCAACGTCAGGACCGCACCCACAGCTCACAGAAAATCCACACGGCAGACGAGCAAGTCTCACCACGCTCCTCCGCCGCATGGTGGCTGCGCTCCGTCCTCCCAGTCGGATCACAGGTCTCGCTTCCGCCAGGGACAGCAGCACGGCAGTTTGCACCACCACCATCAAAAGCCCTCTTCACAACAACACACAGCCGCACAGAATTTTTACCCGTCCCAACAGCAGCGGGCCGGTCACACACAGCCGCCAGTGGGCTACCACGACGGCCGTCAGAGTTTCAACCACTACGCCCAGCCTCCGTCGTCGGCCCCGTCTCACCCTTGGGCAGGCCACAAAGGTGAACCCCCCCTCCCTTCCCGCCACGCCAAAAATAGAAGTCCCTCCTTCTCTTCGCCCCCGGCGGTGCCCTTCCATCAAAACTTTTACTGAAGCTCGACCGCGGGGCTATCCCGGCCACCCGCCTTCGAACGATTCAGGTCAGTGGACCCCTTCTGGTTCTTCTGGTGGTGGTTATTCTGGGGGTGCGGGCCGCTTCCCTCATCACTATCATCATCATCATCAACAACACTATAACCACCATCACAACATTCTTCATCACCCTCGACATGGCTAGTGGGTACGCTTCACTTTTTAGTTGTTTTTTTCCCCTTTTCTTCATGGTTCTTTGTGTTCCTCCCATCCCTTCATTTACTTGCTTGATATTAATATTTTGTGTGTCACATTCATTAACATAGCACTTTGGTGTGAGTATTTCTTTGTACCTGCAGTTGCATTTGGTGGATATGCGGTATATATAAATATAGTTTGTTTTACAATCGTGTGTTTTTGTGTGTGATTGTGTGTGTGTGTGTGCGAGTGTTTTTTTCCACGGTATCATGTGTCTTTATTGTGTGACGTGGCAAGGAATTTCAACATTTATCTTCTTTTTTAAGAAACTTGGTATTGCATGGACTTTTTTGTTGCTTTTTTTGACATTTCTGTTTTTATTTCTGTTTTTCCTTCTTATTTTCCCCCCTTGAGAAACAATATGTGGAGTTTGTTTTGATTGCTTTTTCTTTTTTCCTATTTCTTTTTTTCTTTCTTCAGTCTTTTGGGTTTTCGATAAAAATGTGTTTTGTTTTGTTTTTTGTTTCCTTATATCTGCACGTCTGATAGGTCGTCGTAGTCATTTGTATTATAGTATTTTCATAAAAGATAAGGGAGAAAGAAAAAAAAACAAATTCTTAATCGTTTGTCCTTGTTTTATCGAAAATTTCAAATGGCTTTTATAAAAACGTTTACTAGAAAAAGAATCCATTTATGTTCTTTATTCGGTTACTTTCACCATTGTTCTAAAGCAAATTTTTCAGCGTTTGTTTTCTTTCGTGTTTTGGTTTTCTCTTATTTTGTGCTTTGATTTTCCAAAGCTTCTAGATGCGTATTATATACATGCACTCTCTTAGAATTGGATGTTTCTTGCACAGTGAACACATGTCTATCACTCCCTTGCTATTTTGGTTCATCTTTGGAATAGGGCTGTCTTCTTGTGCTAGTATTTTATTTCTTTGTTTTCAAGTTCCAAGTTTCTATGATAATATGCCCCGAATAATGAATCAAATGCAAACATGACAGATCACAATATCTCATGATTTAATAAAGATCACGAGAGGTTATTTTACGGAATAATTACTAAAACTGTTATCTGCTGGTAGGTCCTACTTTTTTTCCTTTTCATTTTCCAACCTATCTTTCATCTGGCTGTTTCCTCAAAATGCACCCTGAGACCACCGCATATGGTGGACAGGGTAAAATCCAATCAAATAAACAAAAGCTTTTGATGTAAACACCTGATCAAGATTTGCATTGCTATGAATGTGCAAAGAGAGAAACAAAAAGCTTTTTATTTATATCATGAAATGACTTCATGAAGGTGAAGACAAAACAGTGAGGCAAGGAGCATGGCGAAAGTGAAGACAAAACAGTGAGGCAAGGAGCATGGCGAAAGTGAAGACAAAACAGTGAGGCAAGGGGCATGGTGAAAGTGAAGATAAAACAGTGAGGCAAGGAGCATGGCGAAAGTGAAGACAAAACAGTGAGGCAAGGGGCATGGTGAAAGTGAAGACAAAACAGTGAGGCAAGGGGTATGGCGAAAGTGAAGATAAAACAGTGAGGCAAGGGTATGACGAAAGTGAAGACACTAACAGTGAGGCAAGGGGCATGGGGAAAGTGATGACATTAACAGTGAGGCAAGGGGCATGGAGAAAGTGATGACATTAACAGTGAGGCAAGGGCATGGTGAAAGTGAAGACATTTACAGTGAGGCAAGGAGCATTAGGAAAGTGAAGACATTAACAGTGAGGCAAGGGGCATGGGGAAAGTGAAGACAAAACAGTGAGGCAGGGGGCATGGTGAAAGTGATGACATTAACAGTGAGGCAAGGGGCATGAGGAAAGTGATGACATTAACAGTGAGGCAGGGGGCATGGGGAAAGTGATGACATTAACAGTGAGGCAAGGGGCATGGGGAAAGTGATGACATTAACAGTGAGACAAGGGGCATGAGGAAAGTGATGACATTAACAGTGAGGCAAGGGGCATGGGGAAAGTGATGACATTAACAGTGAGGCAAGGGGCATGAGGAAAGTGATGACATTAACAGTGAGGCAAGGGGTATGGTGAAAGTGAAGAATAAGGACAGGAAATAATATCAAAGTCCCGTAGGAACAAAAAAGACAAATACAAAGGAATAGAGTGAAGAAAAATCTTTCTGCATGGCTAGAATCAAACCCGCGACCTTCACATCAGCACCCATAGTATCGCTAGAATCAAACCCGCAACCTTCACATCAGCACCCATAGCATCGCTAGAATCAAACCCACGACCTGCACATCAGCACCCATAGCATCACTACGAAAATATAGAATGGAACCTGCGACCTTTGTGTTAGAACCCATCCTCTCGCCAAACAGTACCTGAAGAAAAAGAACACATGATGTACGAATTCCATGATATTTTGAACGGCAGTTTGGAATCTGTCATATTATGTGAATTGGTAGCATCTTATATTGATTTTCTCCTCAATGAGAAATTGCTTCCATACTGTTGCTAGATCTATGCTACATATAGAATCAAGACATGTCTTGCTATGCAAAAATAACAATTCCAAGAGCTTAGTCTGCTCAAGTTTCGCTAAGAAGAGGTTTGTCAACCAGACTTCAATAGAGCACAAGATGGGCAAAAAGTTGGAATTATTTCGTTCAAAGAAGACAAAGGAGCACTGTTTAGAAAGTTTTTCAAAAGCACAAACAACTTTGCTTGTGAATCAAATGACGAGCGTTCTTTTTGCGGATAAAGCTGTTAAGTTTGTATCACAAATAAAGATTTAAACATTTTGAGAGAAACAGCTATGAATTACAGTGTGTAAAGACTTTATTATTCTTCTATTAACAGAATCACATTTGTACGTGAAGGATTATTCTGCATATTATAAAATATAAGTAGCAACATTTCTTTATAGACTTTTGTTAATTTTTTCTCTCCCCCACCACCACCACATTTTGATGCTTTTTCTCTTAAAATTTTTGGTTTCATTTGGTTGGGTGTGGAATACGTCATTGTCTCGTGAAAAGTGACGTTGAATGTTGAATGTAGATGGTCATCACTTACTTTAAGCAGGCTTTGTTTTTTTCCCCCCTTACTTGTCGTCTCCTTATTTCTTCATGCAGTGATTGTGTAGATTGCATGTTCAACTTTCTTTCCTCTACCTCCGCTGTGTTTTTAACAATTATTTTGCTCTCTGGCCCCCTGACACTTAGTTTTTTGATATTCTCACAATCAAAGTTGGATAGAAAAGCCGCTTTTCCATGTGTGTGTAATGCGTGATGCGTGAAAAATAATTACAAGGAAATTTAAGTAAGGTGTTTCTGTATGTGTGGGTGATGCGCAATACACCGCACTTAAATTTGCATGTTTACGCATCAGGCATTGTGTACACATGGAAAAGCAATATAAGAGTTATACTAAGAGGTTCTGTTTATTGCACCAATTCAGTTGCCAGGTAGGATGTAGCAGGAGGTAGCTAGGGCTTGGTGTGTAAAAGTAGTCGGCTTACTTTAACTCTCAATTGCTTTGTTGCCCCACACAGGCAACTTGTGAGGTGAAATTTTACTTTTTAAAGCTTTTTAAAAATATATTATAGTAATATAGTGCTTTTTCTGTAACATGCTTTGTTTCAGAGTCACAAATTTCAATTTTGCCTTTTGTTTTGTTTTTTAAGCTGAACGCTTCTAAGTAATTTGTCATGCAATCATGAATTTTAAGTTTCAATATAAAAAGCTAATATCAGAGAAGCTCACCAAATTATTTGATAGTGATTGTGGATTCCCGCCATCTCCCTCCGAAGAAAAGAAATAAAAATTGTATAGATTACGTCATTATTCATTGAGGAAGCAACATATTCCTTTATCTTTCATTTCTTAACAAAAGTTACCAAACTAGTTAGCTTTGAAAGTCTGATAGAAACCTGGAGATTAAAGAGAGGAACATACATTATTGATCAAATTTAAAGACGATGTCTTTCAACCAAAAGGTAGTGAGTTAGGGCCTTGCCAACTGTTGAAAAATTGTATCAAGTTTTTTCGAGCAAAATCTACACCCCTGGTCCAGGTAGGTGGATCGACACCTAGTCCTATCGGTGACGGACGATAAAAAGGAGATCCCGTGTGCAGATCACAACAGTCTGTGCATGTTAAAGATCCCATGGCTGTTTACAGGGCAGTCTGGGCAAAAACAACATTTAAATCCTACTAAAACCACTGAGATCACCTTAGTTGTGGATGTGGGTAAATCAAATCAAATTAAATCAAATAAAAATCTTAGCAAGCAGGAGCAGGGAATTATTCTTAGCGTCTTTTATTTATATTTGCTTTGCTTTTAAATCACATCATCTTTTATCCAGCTGATGTTTTTTTGTCTTCTCTTTGCGCTTTTGTATCTTGGGTGTATATATTTATATATGCAAACTAGCTTTGCTGATCAAGTTAACAATGGTTTAGCCGTGATCAAAACAGCTTTATATTGTTTGTTTTTTTGTTTATGGGTATTTTGAGTTTTTGTTGTTTTGCCAATGGGTTTTTTGTTTTTTTTGGTGTTAAAATTTAAAAATTTTTTTACTGTTTATCTTTTCTTACAGGGTTGAAATGGTGGTTAGAAATTATTTTCGGAAATTGGTTAAAAACTTTAGATCCGTAACGGCTCCACAAAATGCAAGAGAGGTTGACATGACTCTTTAGTTGCTTCTCTCCTTGTTTATTTGATGTCGTCTCTTGTGTAGTGGACCTTCACATTGCAATGTCTGTTGTGCTAAGTTTGTGTGTTGTAGATCAGAAACCTGATAAGGGACGTATGTACACACATAAGACTTGCTCACATACTTCACGCAACCAGATAAAGTTGCTGTCATAGTTTTTATTTGTTCAATCTTTAGTAAAATGTCTTCTTATTTAGCCACTCATTGTAACGAAATCTTTTCTCTCATAGGTCCAAATAATGAATGAAAGAACGTGTGTCTGATATGCAAACTCTATAAGAGTTTCGAAATGATTTGTAATGTATATTAAATGATTTCAAGGAGTGTGAATTTTTTATGTGTATCTCTTTCTTTGCTCTTTATAACTTGTATTTTTTTTTCCTTTTCAAGAATTAGAAAATTATTTTTAGCTTGTTCTGCTTGAAAGGGATGTTTGATAACAATATTATGTGAGTCATTCTTTTCAAGCACATTTTTTCTTTTTTCTTTCTTTTTCGTTGTTGTGATAAATGATTCTCACTATACATAATTTGTCTTTAAACATTGCGCACAAATTTTGTCAATAATTAAGTGGTCTAACAATGGCTACTTCATTTTGATTTGAACTGTATGTTATATTTTTTGTTTTGAGTTAAGTTTGTCCCTTTTCCCATCTTTTTCTCACATGATATTGGAACTTTAAAGACGCTATTTTTCTATGGATTTTAAAATGATAATTTTTACATTTTTTGTGTATATTTTCCCGAAGAAATAAAAAAAAGGAATTGTACTACAGTACAGGTAATGAATAGGAACATGAAATAGGAATAATAGACTTGATAGATGATAGAAAACGAGAACATTTCTCTGTCCCGTCTCGTTTTCTATCTGTTAGACCTTTAAAGAAGCACTTTAAGGAACGCATACGTTTTGATTGAAATGAACAGAAAGGAGTGTGAGTGAAGCCTAGGGTTTGACTGATTCTATTTTACTAAATGCACAAATTGATCTTTGCTATTGTGTTAGTGTCATGATTTTGTTTAATGCACACACACACATACACTTACATGGGGTGGTGGTGGTTGGTTTGATTTGGATTTTATTTTGTGTGTGTGTGGGGGGGGGGGGGGGGGGGGGAATTACATCAAAATTAACCCTTTTTAAAAAAAGAAAAAATTGCTATATTTTCTCTTTTTAAAAATTTATGTTAGGGACAAGAGAATAAAGGAATCGGTACATTTAATTATATTCTAAATTTTAAACACACCAAATTTAAATCAGCTAGGCGTTCGTATATAATCCTAATCCTACCACACGCCTTTTGTTTTTCATCTTTCAAAAGTAAATGATTAATTTGCTTGAATATTTGCTGCTTGCAGCTTTGAGTGATCTCATGAGACGTGTTTTCTTCAGACAGCTCACTTAATCTCTTTTCGTTATGCTATCTATTATTTACTAGTCCTCATATTTCTCTGAAAAAACTGGAGAGTTTGAATGATAATTACATGTCTTAATAGTTGACCTTCTTTAAATGTCATGTGGGGGGTAAAACTATATCACATTTTCTCTTTGCTCTGTCACAGTTGGTCTTTTAAGTTAAAGTTACAACCGTATTATGTGATAGAAACATTTAAAAAATTCCAAATAAGAGTGAAGAAGCTCACAACTCTCTAGCTTAATTTGTAGGATTTTATTTCAAAGTCAAAAGTAATGAAATGCTTTTGTAAAATGTTTCTCAATTCTCGATTTCATATTAAGTATTGAAATGTACACACTAACAGTGCAGTTTGATTTTGTACATGCAGAGCATAATAAAAAAGAAAAAAAAAAAAAGAAAAGAAAAAAAAGATATAAACTGTTTTACCAGGATTGTTTTTAAAAAGCAACATTTTGCATGGTGTAAGTCATCATTGAAGATTGTTTTTAAAAAGCAACATTTTGCATGGTGTAGGTCGTTGTTTTTTTTATTATAGAGAACTTGTGCATTCAGCAACAAAAAATTCCCTTCACATCTTAATTAATTTTCTCTTTTCTGGCAGATGTCAAATGGATTCTGGTGATGCCCAATCAGGCAGCAAATTCATCATAAGCCAAGCAATGTCACCATCATGAGCAGCAGTTGTAATGGAAGCAGCAGCAGCAGTACCAATAGCGGTGTTCATTTCACTGATGCACAAGGTTTTGTTTGAACAGGGCTGTTCGTACGTACGGCGTATAGAAATGGAAAACAGCGTATAGAGATGTGTATACATACATACACACGTACAAATGAAGCGCTGGTTGTTATGCTACAGACACATAATGTGATCCTTCTCGTAATGGCAGTGTGAATGAAGAGATTTTCTGTAACAGGAAATAGTTTAATCTGTGTGGCTCTCAGAAAAAGACTTATTTTCCCATTCATTCTGCTATAATCACGGGCAGGCAAAATGATTACAAACTTTATTAGCTTTTTATGAAGATGCAAATTGAAAGAAAATGTGTGGAGCTCTTTTTGCATGTTAGATTCCTATTACATATTTACATATACACACTAATACATATGTGTGTGTGTATGTTTGTGTGTTTACCTCTGTGTGTGTGTGTGTGTTATTTATTGTCAAGCAAATTAAGGGGAGTCATTTTTATGTTAACATTGAATATTTTTGTAATATTTCACGAACATGCAGAAGAAATATGGAAGTACATATATAATTTTTTTAGTATTCAAAAATAAACATAAAATAAAAAAATTATTGAATAAAAGATCGCAAGAACAAAAAAAGAATCCTGAAGAAAAAACAAAACTGGTCTCCCTCCCCAAACAAATCGAAAAGAGAAAAAAAATGGTTTCTGTTAGAATCGCCAGCCGCAGATCAAGTTGGAGAAAATCATGTACACCTGATATTTCCTTATGAAGAATTAGCCCTTATTGAAATATGTATCTACTTTCTCCTTTTCATTGCATCAATTTAAACAAATGTGCAAGTATACACACAGACAGACACACACACACACACACACTTACTTGCAAGCTCTCAGTCTCTCTCTCTCTCTCTCTCTCTCTCTCTCTCTCTCTCTCTCTCTCTCTCTCTCTCTCTCTCTTCTCTCTCTCTCTCTCTCTCTCTCTCTCTCTCTCTCTCTCTCTCTCTCTCTCTCTCTCTCTCTCTCTCTCTCTCTCTCTCTCTCTCTCTCTCTCTTTCTCTCTCTCCTCTTCTCTCTCTCTCTCTCTCTCTCTCTCTCTCTCTCTATATATATATATATATATATATATATATATATATATATATATATATATATATATATATATATATAAAAATATATATATATATCTCCCTCCCTCCCTCCCTCCCCCTCCCCCTCTCTCATCACCACAGCTATCTTGAAAACAATGGCTCTGTCCTTCATAAAAGTTCCTTTGCCAAGATTTTCAGAACTGAGCTCCCAAGTATTATACTATGATTCCATGGCATTCGCTTTCTTTTGCATCAATTTCTTTTTGCCCTTTCGATTATTCCTCCTTTTAAATAGCTTTCCCCCTCTTCAGAAAATGGAAACCCAGATAACTCACTGTACGATATGTATAATTGCTCTTTACCGGCAGCCAAGCCTTACCAAAGGTATTTAAATCCTATAAATGGCACGAGAACAGTATGTCCATAAAAGACGTTTAACATTGAATACGAGATGTGCTTGATATAAGTGAATCATATAACGTATATATGAGCATACAGATCACACATACATGCGTAGACACTCGTATGTATGTGAATGTAAATTCTTATTATATCTCTTCTTACTATACTGCACTGTCATCCCCCAACTTACAGAAATCAACCCAGTGTATCTGTAGACCTGGATGAAGAAGTGGGCGACTGGTGTGAGTTGCTATTAAGTCCTACCCCTTTCCTTTCATTCTTTCATTTATCTTTCATCTTGTGGTTTCCTCTGAATTCATCACCTTGAGATGGCCGCAATATCGTGGGTGGGGTGAATTTCAATCATTGTTGGATGAAGTGAGCACTGTGCCAGATTGACACATCCAGAACGATGGCCTGTCTGGCAATTGTTGATATGGCTGTGGAGAATTTGTATTAGCCGGATTGTTAACGAAATGTTTGTGTGTAGCTGCGGGTTACAAGATGGCATGTTAAAGCGAATGATATGTGATACGAACTTGCAGACATATATATAATAGATATATATATATATATATATATATATATATATATATATATATATATATATATATATATATATATATATATATATATATATATATATATATATATATATATATAAAATAACAGGCGTGTATTTCAGTACAATGCATGTCTTGATTTTTGGTTGACAGTGGTTGAGTCGGTGTGAAAGTAAAATAAAATAAAATAAGTATTTGACTGCACTTTGCACACGGAAGTGTTTTTTATTTTGTGATGACGGAAAATATTTTGGTTGATTACATAGCCGGGGGCTCCTCTTCCACGTTTATTTATGTTTTAGTTTTATACTCCACTACCCCCCCCCTCTTTAAATGATAAAAAATGTCATGCTGATAAGTCTTCAGCAGTTGAGGTGTAAATATTTGTATTGAAAACACTGTATGTATGTATGTCGTACATAACAGAAAAATCGACATTGCTTTTGTTTCTTACTTTAAATGTATATTTTTAAAAACTCTATCTATATTAAAAACTTTACTCTGTTTTGGTTTGGTGGGGAAACTGACGAGCCCATGTTTGTAAGATTCAGTGACTACTGCGTGGTTGTGTGGTCTGAATAATACGTACAAACCGCGGTGACGCAGGGCTGTCACGTATACCACTATCGCTACAACCGTGGCAAATCACTATGCTCTTCCGTTTAAAACATCTTCAAAGAAATGACATGTTTTAAATGGCTATGAGTATGAGTTGGTTATAGAGAACGGGTGTGTTTTGAAGCAATCCACTTCCTCTGCCCTGGCATTCACAGCCTGAAGGAGTCGCTCCTTCCTGTCGGTGTCGAGGCCATCACATCGCGTCAGTTGCTATCTCTTTTCACGGCAAAAACTCTCGGTCTTGCTGTTTATAAGTTACGTATTTGCGGTTAGTGCATTGAGTTGAATTACATGTGTGAGATCAGAAAATTGCATTCTGCCCAGGATGGTGATGAGCGAAAAATTGTGCAGTATTATTATGATTGTGTTGAATCACTGAAGTGTGGATTGAATTAATCTGCCCTAACCCATGATATGTTCTAGTTGTTGTTTTCTCACAGAATGCTTTTGAATGGTCAGTGCTCGAAATTGATTTAATTTGTTTTGTATAATATTCTGATTAAAATTATAATTGACTGTATTTAGTACATAAGTCTCAAAAGATTATAAAATGAAATAATTTTTAAATTTCATTACAAGCAAGATGCACACTCTATTCCTGCTTCTCACTTTGTATATTTTTTGTAAGTTTGAAATTTTGAAATTATTTTTGTTTTTACAGCTTTTGACTTATTTTTCTTTTCATTCAACGACATTGGAAAATTTATTGTTCAAAATAAGTGTGAAAATTGCAGAATGTTTGTGATACCCTGCAAACAATTATCAAACAGAGGGAACTGCATAAAATTCTCTTACATTTATTCTTAATTTTTTCATTTTTTTCATCATGTTGAATGTTCTCATGAGAAAATCTATAATATTAATAATAATAATAATAATAATATATATATATTGTCAGTGTTTAGATTTGTACATATACCGTACATATGACATTTCTTATTTATTATTGAACAATTGCTACTTTAACCTCAAGGTCATGTGAGATATTTTATCCTTCCAATAGATTTTTATCATTTAAAGGCAAGCAGATGTCATGTCATTTCGTTATGCTTTGAGCAAAGTAGTTCATCAGTGTGTCTCTATAACAAGTTTTTTTCTTCCTTTGTAGATTTGTATTCTGTTTCATATATTTGTTGTTCCTTGTCATTTTTGTCCACCAAAGCCAAGCCCCCATCAGTTTTCTCCCATCATTAGCATGGCAAGGGATTTTGCGGTTGCGTTCTTTTTCTGTTTGCTTTTCCTTCTTTCCCTAACCCTTGTCACTGTAATCTACTTGTAGACTACCCCGGCATGGATAGGACTGTCTTTTTCCTTCTTTCCCTAACCCTTGTCACTGTAATCTACTTGTAGACTACCCCGGCATGGATAGGACTGTCTTTTTCCTTCTTTCCCTAACCCTTGTCACTGTGATCTACTTGTAGACTACCCCGGCATGGATAGGACTGTCTTTTCCTTCTTTCCCTAACCCTTGTCACTGTGATCTACTTGTAGACTACCCCGGCATGGATAGGACTGTCTTTTTCCTTCTTTCCCTAACCCTTGTCACTGTAATCTTCTTGTAGACTACCCCGGCATGGATAGGATTGTTTTTATCTTCTTAGGTGTACTTCGTAGCACGTTTAGATGATCCCTCCCTTCCCTTTTACATGTAGAGTCTGTACACATAGCATGGCACTTGAAGAGTCATAGGTCCTCCTTCCCTTTACACACGTAGAGTCCTAGAGGTCCCATAGCATGGCACTTGAAGAGGTCCTCCTTCCCTTTACACACGTAGAGTCCGAGTCTGAAGAGGTCCTCCCTTCCCTTTACACATGTAGAGTCTGTACCATAGCATGGCACTTGAAGAGGTCCTCCCTTCCCTTTACACGCACGTAGAGTCTAGAGGTCCTCCCTTCCCTTTACACACGTAGAGTCCATACCATAGCATGGCACTTGAAGAGGTCCTCCCTTCCGTAAAGTCTTACACACGTAGAAGAGTCTGTACCATAGAGTCTGTACCATAGCATGGCACTTGAAGAGGTGTCTTGTTGTGTATTTCTTTTTGAGTTCCATCTTCCTTTCTTTCTCACCAAAATGCTGGTATTGGTATTTGGTGTTGTTAGTGTAGCAGTCAGCTGTGTGTGCGTGGTGTATTTGTGGACGTAAAAATCCCTCCCAGTTGATAATTTTCACAATAGCATGCAGAGGTCGCAGGTTGATTTTGCGTTGGCTGAATATAAAGGTATTTATATATATAACATGGCGTCTTAGTAGAACAACCCGCCGGTGATAGCTGCCATTAATGATATTAATTAACATCATCATTTTTTCTCATCGATTCTCTTCGTCTGCTCACCATCATAAAAGACGTTTGATTTATAATGATATACTCAGCATTAACTTATTCCATCTAGTGAATGCCGGTGACATTACCCGATACAATTGCCTTCCAGATCATTGAATCGAGCCGTTGATGTAGAAAAGATCACGTTATTAGTAGTCCTTGCTATGACTATGAGTATGAACGGTAAAAGAGTTGAAATAATTAACAACTTGTAGTAAAGTCAGAGAAAGAGGCATCGGTCGCCCGATCACCCTGCGATCACCTCTACGGTGGACAGGGTTACTTCAAAGACTCAAAACAAGTCGAAAAGATCACATTGATTTAGTAGTCATGGCTATGACTATATGAGTATGAACAGTAGGTTAGAATAATTAACAGCTTGTAGTAAAGTTAGAGAAAGCGAAAGAGACGTCGGTAGCCTAATTGGAGTGTCCCGACTACCAGTACCACCCAGGAGGCCTGAGTTTGAGTCCCAGTCCTGAGCAAACTTGTTGTGGCCCTCCTGTCAACCCAGCAGCGAAATAGGTAGCTAGCTAGCTAGCCAGGTCTGTTGTGGCCCTCCTGTCAACCCAGCAGGAAATAGGTACTGCTAGCAGCCAGGTCTGTTGTGGCCCTCCTGTCAACCCAGCAGGGAAATAGGTACTGCTAGCTAGCTAGCCAGGTCTGTTCTGACCCGATGAAGGTAAAGGTGGCGCGGAAAGCAATGGCAAACAAACCACATTAAGCCGTATGCCTTGAAAAACTCAGGACTCTACTCCTGATTACTTTACGCTCAACAGAGTATGGCACCTATTTGACTTCTTTACAATTTGAGAGGCCTGTACTGTAAATCAAAAGCATTGTTTATAGAGCTACCTCAATCAATAAATATTGTTAAATGGCATAGGGTCTTACATAATTCCATCATGCTCACTGTATGCCTCTAATTAGTACAAGAATGAAAGCATCACTGTGCAAGATTAAATCATTAAGTATTTCTCTGTCCATCATGTTCTCCCTCCCTTCCTCTTATTTCTTTTGCCTCTTAAAATATAATTATCATTTGAAGGAGCGATGGGCTTTTCTCTGAGAACACCTCATGCCTTCAAATTCTGTCTAGTCTGATCAAATGCAGTCTTGTCACTACTGTCTTGTCTTTTTGGTCAATGCCATGTTCCACATTTCTAAGTACATGGGAAGCTAAGAAGTTTGAAAATGTTTGCATGTTTAATGACCATGCAACCTCCTTTGTCTCAGTCGCTGGCAATGTCAAGCCAAGCCAAGCCAGGAAAATCTGCTCCTGTCATGGGACTGCTAGACTCCACTCTTGCTTCTACATGATTTTATTTTCCTGATGGTCTCTTTGTGAAAGATTTCCCGCCCCCTTTCTGTTGAAAGAATGCGATGATTCTGTTCTCTGGTTCCCTCGTGTCATTGTGGAGAAAGAACAATTTCTGCCTTTTGAGTACGGATTTCAGAGCTGCCGACCCCACGGACAGAAAGAGTGGGAGATTGCTTTTGCGAGAAAAAGAGAAAGATTTGAATAGAAAAGAAAGTGTACAAGTTGAAAATGTTAACAAAACTTAATGGGGAGAGGAGAAACTGAAAAAAGGTTTAAAAAGTGTACCATCTCTCTCTCAAGAGAGAAAACTCGTACAATTTCACTTTAAGTTGTAGGTTGGCAGTACAGGGAACTCCTTCCCTTTCTAATTTCAAGAAAACAAGTTTTAGTTGATGCACTATATATATTGTATCTTTATGTCAGAGGGTTGAGAATCATCACAAGGGGGGATAATTAATGGGGATTCTAATGACAGCACAGACAAGCTGCCTTCAAAATGGCTAAATAACATTCCAGACGTTGTGATATGCAGCTATGAAAGTTTTGATTTTGATTCTAGCAAATGTCTTGACGTTTGATTCCATACACCTCATACCTGTCAGAATAGAAATGTGACATCAGGACATGCACCACCACCCTCAAACAATGTATTATTTTCTACCCCTATTTGCGGGTTTCTATTTTGCCCAAAGGAAATAGCCTCCACCTCCACCCCCCACCAGGCCGTGTGCCTTATTATTACTGAATAGATTTACATATTTAATGCTCACTCTTTCTTAGTCTTAGTCACAGAAATATTTCTTTTGTTACATTTACTACGGCACAACACATGATAAATGTGTTTTTGTTTTTGATTTTTAATTTGTCGCTTTTTTTGCGGTGGTTTTCATTGTTCGTGGTTGAAAGAGCGAAAGTATTTATTGGGGTGTATCTGAATAGCTTGTGTTATCTAAACTAATAAAATACGATTTTCTTGTTAAATCTGTAGCCGAGATTGACGAGTAATCAACACAGAGACGAGGTATGAGTGACTCTCAAGCTTATTCAGTGCAATTAGTTCTTCAATTTATTTATCTGTGAGGAAGAATTTGTTTTAAGAATATCTGTGCCATGATTTTTTTTTTTTTTAAGTTGTGTGCTTTCGTTTTATTTATCTTTGTCATGCGTGTCAGTTTCGTTGGGTTTTTGGTAATGTTTAATGATTAAGATTAATGTTTGCAAGCCATGACTAGTTTGTTTTTTTTGTGTGTGTATTTGGATGATTTGATTATTCTTGTTTTGCTTATTCAAGCAGTGGGCTTCAAGTGTTTGCAGACACTGTTCCCCACAAACACTTCTGTAAATGATCAGCTCTGTTCAGAGTGGTTTGAAATTTTGAATTAAAGAGCTATACGCTGTTGTGAAAAATACTATATCATCTCTTACCTTATTAATATCCCCCCCCCAACCCTACTTACCTGTTTATGTATATAGTGGTGTAGTGAGAACCTCTAATCCCCTCCCTCCTTCCTAGTTATACAAAACAGTGACACAAAAATAAGCTGTTAGTATTATCACTAGACTTGTACTAACTAACAGTATAAAAAAAGACTTTAATGTTTTGGAAATTCCCCATTCTGCAGCTGTTCTTCTTTTGCAAACAGCAGGGTTGAATGGTTCCAGTGCTAACACCCATAGAGAGAGAGATGCATCAATGTATTTCAATCAGAATGTTTTTAAGTTGTGTGAGAAAAGACACACCCTGTATCATTCATATTTATAACATTTGTATCCAGATCTGAAGTGGTTTCTCTCTCTCTCTCTCTCTCTCTCTCTCTCTCTCTCGTTTTTGTTGTGTGTCTCAAATAAAGACTTGTTAGGCCCCGGCTCACATCGGAAGACACGAAACGGTAACACGTGACACATCGACACGCAAAACGTCTCACACACCCTAAATCCGATTTTCAAACAGAAAAAGGTTTCACTGCTCACCGTATGACTATTAGCACACTTGACCACAACACGCCTCATGAAAAGTGAATATGTTCATCACTTTTCCCCTCACGTCACCGTATGCCTTTATCGGTTCTGGCATGTTGTTAATTCTTCTTATGTAAAAATGTCATTCAAATCTTTTATTACTATTTTTTGGTTACACGCGTGCGGTGTTATAGTAAATTCTGTATTTCTTGTTTCGCTCGTCTTCCTATGTGAGCTGGACTAATGTCTATTAAAATTCTATTTTTTCCATTTCAAATGCATTCAGGCATAGCACTTTTTAATTTTCGTAGGTCTTTTGTTCTTAATGGATTTGTAAAATGTCTGCTTTTTACTCATTTTCTCTCTACCCCCCCCCCCCCCCTCCCCTCCCCATTTTCATTTTCTTGTTTTTGTTTTAAACTGTGTACAAGTAATAATTGAATTTAGCTTCTTTCGTTAATAGTGTGTCATTACCAATTTTTACATCTTATTTTGCATTTCATTTTGGGTTCATAGGGTTTTCATTATACATTTTAAATGTGCGCTGATGAAAATTATGCTTCATGTCAACCATTAAATACTGTCTTCAAATAAAAAGAGAAGAGAAAAAAAAACACCCACAGAAATGTGTTGTTTTTGTTTTTGCCCATGTGCAGACGGAATACTGAATGAGAATGAGGACGTGTGAATTATTTGCCCAAATGACACGGGCCCTCTGCGGAGCATTTTGAATGTCTGCATGACAGCTGTTAGTGTTAGTTAACATAACAATGTGTATGTTGTATCTCACAGCGTGAGTCCAGTCTTAGTTCATATGACAACTGACTCTTCATCACTGATCACTAGTATAAATGTCGCAAGTCACACATGACATAATGGAGTTAGTGGTCAGGCTTGAGATCCCCGGGTTCGAATGTTAGCGAAAGCTAGGGCAGATGTGGTGTTGTTCCTTCACTTAACATGCACTATTTTCCTCACTTGACCATGATGCAAATGGGTACAACAAGTACTAGTACTAGCTTGGGAGTAAAAATCTGCGTCAGACTAGCGTGCTGCCCAGGGAGTGATTATTATCACCTGTTCCACTTTACGCTATAGAACTATTAGAAACCAGAATATGCTTCGACTCCACCGGCATGCAAGACTGCCAACAGGCAAGATGCAAGACAGTGTTGTATCAAGGTGTTGAGGCTTGAGTCTTGTTGTAGAGTGTTGCAAGCCTCAAATAGTATTGCGATTACGATACAGCACACTAATCAGGGTTCTAGATCTATGTACGTACTGGTACATGATGTAGAGAGGGTGGGAAAGAAAGGAGTGGGGTGTCGCGTAGTGCATGTTGTCAAATGTCAAGCTAAGTGTTGGCCGGGGCACATATCGATGCCAATGCCACGCACGCATCCGGACAGGGGCGATAGGGGTTGATTAGTAAAAAATAGTATTGTACTTCCCTTACCCACACCCTATCGCTTCGTTTTTGACTTGCGATGCTGGTGTATTTTCATGCATCTTCACATGGCTTAAGCGTGTCTCGAAACAGGTTGGCAGAATTATTTTCTTTAGCACTTCAAGTAATGAATGAACCAATCCACTTTACACAGGTTGGATAGACACACAAACAAAAACAGAACAAACAAACAAAATTCCAAGTGCGTTAGCACACGATTTTGGTCCACCAACCAGTAGCTGGTTATCCCGCCGTCTCATTGCCGGTTATTTAAACCACTGTAGAGACACGTCGGATTCAACGAGAGCTCGGATTCAACGAGAACTTCAGGATGGTCTCGACGATCTTGTTGAATCCAAAGTTTATTCAGCCTCGCAGATACATTTCATGCACTATTTCTTGGCTGTCCACTGTTAGTTATGAGAGAACCATAACAAGGAATAGGGGTAGTAAAAGTCAAGTTCCTTCAAGGCCATTACAGCCTATAGAGCCAGAGTGTATCCCGGTTTCTATAGCATGAAGCGGATCAGGTGATAATAATCACATCCTGGACAGGACGCTAATCTGATGCAGGTTTTACTCCCAAGCTAGTGCTTGTTCCCATTTTGCAGTTGGGTCGAGTGGGGAAAATGCGTGTTAAGTGTCTTTCCCAAGGAACACAACATCGGGCCTGGCGTTGCCGGGATTCGAACTCAGGACCTCATGATCCCCAGCCCGGCAGCCTAACTGCCACATAGGGGCAGCAAGAAAGCAGAAAAACTTTTTTTACTCATTTTTTTATTAAAAAAAAAGAAAAAGTCAAGTCAAAACTCAAAAGTGGTCAACAGTACGACAAGATTTGTTATGGTGTCGAATTTTATTCAAACAAAATAGATGGAGAAAAAAATATTGGGAAAAAAAATGTGCTGGACTTGTTAATGTTATTCGTCATCTGCTGAGTCTCATGAGAAAGGCGTGATTAGAATCGGGGCTGTTCAGAGGGAAGTACTTGTAGTAAAAGTTCAAAATAAATTCCTGAGCTTGGAACCCAAATTTTTGATACATCAACATTGCAGGACTAGAGGCGGAAACGTGTAGCAAAACGTCTTTGCCCATGCACGTCTGTGGAAACACAAAGTAAGCAAAAACTTAAGCCACTTAAGGATTTATTTCATAACATTTGTTAAAAAAAATTTCATCCTTTGATAAGCATGTTATTTGGTGGCTTTAAAAATTAAGATAAATTTTTTAAAGATTTTGATTTTATTTTATTTTTGATTTACCCACATCCACAATTAAGGTGATCTTAGGGTTATTGGTAGGATTTTAAATTTTGCCCAGACTGCCCTATAAACAGCCAAGGGATCTTTAAAGTGTACAGAGTGTTGTGATCTGCACACGGGACCTCTTTTATCGTCCATCTCCGATGGGACTAGGTGTTGATCTACTTACCTGGACCAGTGGGGGTAGAAGTCACTAAAAGAAAATTGAGGAAAATTTTCAAATCAAGCAGGACTTGAACCCATTACCTTTTGGTTGAGAGACCTGAAACCTTGCCTCTGGACAAGCTAAATTATCGATGATTTCTGGAATATAATGGACCGTCGTGCAAGTTAGAATAATTAGTTTGCGCTGTCAGAGTCTGATTCTTCCGATTCAAAAAGGTTGATAGCTATGCTGTAACTGTAGTGTAACTGAAATACTTACCTGTATGAGATGATAGAGCATGAACGAGGCAATGCCAGCGTTGCGCCACTCAGGGTGCGTGAAGATGAAAGAAACGTACGCCTCGTTGAAACCCCTGTCTGGAACCATGAAGGCAAAGCCTATGACAATCTTTCTGTAAAGAGAACATGAGAGAATGAAGAAAACGGATGCAGACACTTTCTCTAAAAGTTACGAAAGGTTTATAATTTCTTTAAATATACGTACCACAGCCGAGACAACCAAGACTAGTTGGATAATAATACAGAAGTGTCTGTTAAAATGTATGGTCCACGGGTGACTAAAAAACATGCATTTTGGCAAAAGTGCATTTTGATGGACTTGTTGCACAATTGTCGTATGTACGTGTACACATGGTTAACATAGATCTAGATGACACACACACGTGTGCGCGCACACACACACAGGCATACGTGCATGACAGATTTTGTCACTGGAACAAGGCAAGAAATAGGTCATTAAGTTTAATGTTCATGGGAATTTACTCTTTAAATGCAACAAATTGAAGAGGGACTTACAAAAACCTATTGCATTTTGGTGAAGTCAAGTCAGCCGTTATTGCATTTTGATGGGGTAATCAGCAGTGTAAAATTTGGTTTTATAACGAGAGAAAGAAAGGTGCGATATGGCAAGTCAAGCATTTTGACCGCATGCAATTTGACAGAGACTGCTGAATAATGATATAGATTCAAATTCAATATTTTGAAGCTAAAACTTGACTTTAGGATGATCTCTCCAGGCACCTGTGCCTTCCCCTCTCATTAATATTTTAGCGCTTAGACTTAGAGCCTCTTTTAGCGGATAAAGTGCTCTATAAATGTTTATTATCATTATTAGATTAAAAGAATAAAAAATGAAAATTAATAGAAGTTTTAAAGAGAAACAACTATTCTCATCAATCAATTTCTCCATTACCTGTAAAGCACAACACAACTGAAGTCTGGATACTGTAGACATTCAGACACTGGGAAAGACACAATGTACATGACAAATTAAATACAGTATTGACATTGACATCAATAATAACAGTCACCGTGCTCTGTGTACATGATAGAGATGAATGATGTATGTGTAATGATACTAAAGCACTATTGACACATGTGTACTTGTTCCTATTTTGGGTTTAATCTCAGAATGATCACAATCAAGCTTACATGAAAACAAAACAAGAAAATGAAAAGAAAACAAGTTATTTATACTAATTGATAGACTATTGAATTCTTTTAAATTATTATCATTATTATGATTATTATCAATATTAATATAATTATTATTGTCATCATCATTATTTGAAAAAAAAAGTTATTATTGCTATTACTATTATTATTATTATTATTATTATTATTATTATTATTATTATTATTAGTATTATTATTATTATTATTATGTTATTGTTATTATTATTATTATCATTATTATTAGTATCATTATTATTATTATTATTATTATTATTATTATTATTATTATCATTATTATTGCATGTACCATCAAACTCATACAATTCTTATATTACAAGTAATTATGGCATTTAAGCCCAATGTAATGATAATATCTGGCAGACTGTCACTAAAACTAAATCTGAATGTAACCAGGGCAGAATTTTTTTGTGTAGAATTGTCAAAAATGCTTCAAAAACACAAAAACACGCAAGCCTGTAAAAATATGAGTAGCTTTACAATAACTTAAAAAAAACCAGACAAGCCTGTAAATATGAGTAGCTTTACAATAACTTAAAAACCCAGACAAACCTGTAAATATGAGTAGCTTTACAATAACTTTAAAAAAAACCCAGACAAGCCTGTAAATATGAGTAGCTTTACACTAACTTTAAAAAACACAGGCAAACCTGTAAATATGAGTAGCTTTTACAATAACTTTAAAAAACCCAGACAAGCCTGTAAAAAGACAAATACAGTGGGCAATACTTAAAAACAGCACCGGTTATAACAGGAAATTGGTGATAACAGAACCATCCCCATCCCCCTTCTCTTTCCCTCTCTTCGGCTCTATTAAAATAAACCTCATATAGCAGAAAGGAAAAAAAACGCTTAACTTATATATAACAGGACTCTGTCAACGTGGAAAGTACACAAGAGAAGTACAGATAAGTGTATACTGTAGATCTATACCTAATAAATCCTAATATTCTTTTTTAACACTGTGTATACTGAAGATCAATACCTAATAAATCCTAATATTCTTTTTTAACACTGTGTATACTGTAGATCTATACCTAATAAATCCTAATATTCTTTTTAACACTGTGTATACTGAAGATCAATACGTAATAAATCCTAGTATTCTTTTTTAACACTGTGTATACTGAAGATCAATACGTAATAAATCCTAGTATTCTGTTTTAACACTGTGTATACTGTAGATCTATACCTAATAAATCCTAATATTCTGTGTGTAACAAGATCAATACGTAATATATCCTAATATATTGAAGATGGTAATATATCCTAATATTCTGTTTTAACACTGTGTATACTGAAGATCAATACCTAATAAATCCTAATATTCTTTTTTAACACTGTGTATACTGTAGATCTATACCTAATAAATCCTAATATTCTTTTTTAACACTGTGTATACTGAAGATCAATACGTAATAAATCCTAGTATTCTTTTTTAACACTGTGTATACTGAAGATCAATACGTAATAAATCCTAGTATTCTGTTTTAACACTGTGTATACTGAAGATCAATACCTAATAAATCCTAATATTCTTTTAACACTAACTCAATGCGGGTGTTTGAAGCGCATGATGCACCTAAAAGAGAGTGTGTATCAAGTACATTATGATGGCTGGCCTACCATTGGCTAGTGAGCGCGGTTGGCGAGGCTGCTGGTAGATTCTACTTCTTTCTTTCCCACTTTTATTTTCATCTATCTTTCATCTTGCTGTTTCCTCTAATTTCACCCTGAGATCACCGCATAGGGTGGACTCAGTAATTTTCAATCAATCGATTGATCAATGAAACATTGGCTACTATTGTATGGCTACTTGAAAGGGCAATCAGAAAGGTGTGAGTGTGAAAGCTCAACCAGAACACTGAATATATTCATTCTCCAGCAGTGTCCGCTCCACACATCAGAACAGCGATATGGCAGGGCGGGCACCTCTCAAGAAAAACTTTACGGCCTATGGAGAGTCTGCAAAAAACTATGCATTTCACTGAGATAATCCGCATCTTGATGACCCGCTGGCAGAGAGATTGAAGAATAAGAAGAAGAAAAGAAAAAGAAGAAGAAAAAGAAGAAGAAAAAGAAGAAGAAGAAAAAGAAGAAGAAGAAGAAGAAGAAGAAGAAGAAGAGGAAGAAGAAGAAGAAGAAGAAGAACAATAGAAGAAGAAGAAGAAGAAGAAGAAGAAGAAGAAGAAGAAGAAGAAGAAGAAGAAGAAGAAGAAGAAGAAGAAGAAGAAGAAGAAGAAGAAGAAGAAGAAGAAGAAGAAGAAGAAGAAGAAGAAGAAGAAGAAGAAGAAGAAGAAGAAGAAGAAAATGAACTATGCACTTTTAGGGATATTTCCCTTCCAAACCGTGCTGTTAACAGGAATAAGTTATATCAGAACTGTAGTTTTCCATCCCACATCGATCCTGTTATAACCGGTTTCCACCGTGGTAACAGTTTTACACTTACTATCAATTCCAGGCCAGAAAACTCCCTGCAGAGTGCATTGACTGATGGGATGTGTTCAGGTCTCACGTAGCAATAATCTATAGGGGATGGAGGTTCTGGTGTCCAGGTTGGATCATTTCTGAAAGTTGTAAGAAAGAAAGTACATGGGTGCAACGAGACAAGAAGGATGCAGGGAACCGAACCTACTGAAAGGCATCAGCAGGGGCGGCTACATCCTGCAGTGATTTTATTTTATTTGATTTTATCCACATCCGCCACTAAGGTGGTCTCAGGGTTTTTTAAAAAAATAAAAAATGTTTTTGCCCAGACTGCCCTATAAACAGCCAAGGGATCTTTAATGTGCACTGAGTGTTTTAATCAACA
The DNA here is from genome assembly GCA_037039925.1 of Doris montereyensis. NCBI lineage: Eukaryota > Metazoa > Mollusca > Gastropoda > Nudibranchia > Dorididae > Doris > Doris montereyensis. Next base: position 473,792 of record JAXRKP010000016.1, read on the forward strand.
TATAGGGCCTCCCTTTTATCATCTGTCTCCGATGGGACTAGGTGTTGACCCACCTACCTGGTCCATGGGTTTTACTCCAAAAAAACTGGAGCAACTTTTTAAACATGTCAGGTACAAACCCATGGCCTGTTGATGGGAGGCCGACACCTTGCCTCTGAACGAGAGTCCACCATCCTGAACTGGATGGATGACATCTAATCATTACATCATCATCATCATCATCATCATACAACATGCATTTTATTAGTTTTAAGGAATCTTAAGATGTCTCGCATGTGCAATGAAAAGTATGAATACGAAGTAGATAGAGTGACTTGTTAAAATACTGTTAAGATTTGTGATTACTGTGTGGTAAAATCATCTTAACTTTATTTCACACAACAAACAAAAAAAAAAAAAACAGACTATGCCAAAGCATGAGCTTACTACTCTCTCACCTATGAGGATACGCCTTTGATTTCTTGAAGAAGTCTCATTTTGATAGGCTGACGTTCGGTCTTATAATTTCTCCAAATGAAAGGCATGAGAACTCTGAAAGTGAAAGTAAAATTTGTTCTCTCTGTGAGGATAACCGAGTATGTTTGTTTATGAATGTTGATTTTGTTTTAGACCCATACACCGGAACGAAGAATGGGAACTGATAAATAAATAAATAAATTTTGTTTTAGCCTGTCCGCAAATTTACCATTATAAAACATAACACGAATTATACATTATTGGTATCATGAGGTACGGCTTTGAATCCTGAATTGTTAGGTCCAACGCTGTGCTCCTTGAGAAAGATACTTAACACGCCGATCAGCTGAGAATAAAACCAGCGATAGGTCAGTGTCATGGTCCAGGAGGCCATGTGTTATCATGTCTAGTTCCTTCCTTTCAAAGCCCTTATTACCCATAGAGCCTGAGCATATCCTGGTTTCTAGCGTGAAGCGGAACAGGTAATAAACATCACCTCCTAGACAGGATGCTCATCTGTCGCAGGTATTTGGTCCCAAGCCCTTGTTGGTACCCATTTTGCACAAGTGTCTTTCCAGAGAAAAACCAATGTCGGCCTGATGATTTGAACCCAGGACCTCATGATCCCAAGTCTGGCAACTTTGCCACTAGGCCACCGATGCCACATCATCTGTCTAGTGGCTCAGAAAGTCAGGAGCATGGTATTCCCAAAGTCTGAAACATTCAGGTGATACAGGTAATACAGGTGACACAGGTGTTTCACTACCTGGACAGTGCTGGTGGTTAGTCAAAGGCTATACGGCTACAGCTGGAACTCACTTTACTTTTCTCTCCATAGGAAAAAGTGCTCAAATTGAAAGAACCAGTGATGTAATTAAAACAGCAAACAATGATAGACGCATGTTAATAGTAGTTTGTGCAACATTTCAATAGTGTTCCTATGTCCATTTTTGTGAAGAACGAGACAGAGAGATAATCCTACGGAATAAAAGGAAATCATGCTTCCTGAAAAGTGTGACAATGATATGATAAAAGTATATCACGTTTACAGCCGTTTGAAACTTAGAATTCCCAAAGCCAACAGTGCCAAAGTCCATGTTTTTTGGCATTTTTCTCTAAACGACGTAATTTTGATTTAGGCACACTATTGAAATGGTCCCTTCTATTTTCACTTGTAACCACCAAATACAATATGAAGAAATACGTCAAAATTCAAATGTTACATTATCATCCATAAAATAAGCTATTTCAAGGTTTTATTTCTAAAAAAAAATGATTAACGTTTTATTTCTCTCGTTTTGTTCCTCCTTTTTAATTGCTAACTGTTGAAATTATTCTCAATTATCATAAGAGCTACGCAGTTATTGATGTAAAAGATTTTTCTTCCATCTGAAGAGCGATCATTATCATCAAATCTGTAGTCTACACTCCATAGAACGAGTTGTCATACGAGGTTCAGTAGATAATTCTGAGAAATACCTTTCAACTTCTAACGTTATTCAAAATCTCTGTGAAAGTAAAGGCGTCCCAAAAAGCAATGGCAAACTAACACATTATGCCGTGTGCCTAGAAAAACCAAGGACTCTACTCTTGATTACCACACGGTCAAATCTGTGTATGGGACTTAATTTACTAGTTTATTAATAATTTTAAAAAGTTGAATCTAAATTTCTTTGGCAAGCTCCGACTCCTCTTATCAATATCAACCACCCGTATGGCTGTAGCACAGTCTGACTCAGTCTGACTCACCTTGTGGTGTAGGGGCTAACAAAGGGCTTGAGATCCTTGTCTTCTAGGCCAACCAATCTCTGATAAAACCTTGCATACGTTCTAGATTCCATCTTCTTACCTAGGTCTTTCATCTGAGAAATGAAAGTAATGATGTCAGTGTGCTAACAATACTAACATATCAATTTAAGCCAGACTTAGGCCAAAAATGAAACTGTGATTCATTTTAACACTCCACAACCTGTTATCTATTATCACAGTAAATGAGGATAAATGCACCGAGGCATTCCTGAATTATCACTGATGCATTTTTTGGCCTATGGCACTGGCTGAGTCAGGCCAGAAGAGTTTTTTTTTCACTTTTTCTCAAAACCATCAAAAACACAAGCATTATGACGAAATGGTACTTAAATTGTAGGCAAGTTTACCACAACACAGGGGGAGGACTCTGTAATTCTGAGGCAAAGTGTCAGCCTTTCACACCTAAGGTTGTGGGTTCAAGCCTTGTCCGACGGCCGAAAATCTTTTCTCTATTTCCCCCAGTAAAATCTATCCACCCCCACCCCCTCCCTGTCCAGGTGGGTGGATCGACATCCAGTTCCAATCAGAGATGGACAACAAAAAGAAGGTCTCATGTGCATATCACAACACTACTCTGTGCATGTATAAAAACCTCTTTGCTGTTAACAAGGCAGTGTGGGCAGAATTAAACATCCTGCCTCAAACCCATGAGATCAACTTAGTTGTGGATGTGGATATTGTAAAACAACGTTTTCAAATCTTGGCCCAATCTTTAGTCGCCTCCTATTATTTGGTTTTCATCGAAGACTCAATTTAAAATAACAGCATCAAGTTTCAAACTACGACTCAAACTCGCATGAACTGCAAGTTTTCTATAGAGTTAAAAATTGATTTCACTTGATATCATTTCATTTCAAAAACCAAGAGTTAAAAATTGATTTCCACTTGATATCATTTCATTTCAAAACCAAGAGTTAAAAGTTGATTTCACTTGATATCATTTCATTTCAAAACCAAGAGTTAAAAAGTTGATTTCACTTGATATCATTTCATTTCAAAACCAAGACTTAAAAGTTGATATCACTTGATATCATTTCATTTGATGATATCATTTCATTTTCATTTATTTTATTAATATCATTTCATTTCAGAAACTAAGAGTTAAAAGCTGATATTCAATCATCTTTATTGATCCTTTAAAAAAGGAAATTATACTTGTGTTGTCACAATTTCCGTTTGAAAAATAAAAGAATACATCAATGTATACATTCATTAACTTATCATAAATTATTCATTCACCATCCATCAACTTACATTTCTTAAACATTGTGAGTAAAACACCATTGTGTGCTTTCAAAGTAAGATATGGTCAAACTTTTCGTATGGCACTTGGAAGAAAAGATCTAAAATATCTCTCAGTGCAGGATTTTAAATGTATAAGTCGACCGCTTCTACTACTTGTTTTGGGTATGGAGAAAAGAGGGTGGGTGTTGTCTTTAAGTCTACTCCTGAGTTTGATCTTGCATTGATTCTCACACAGATAGTCAAAGTTCTCCGGCTCTACATCATTTATGAATTTCCCTATGTGTTTCAGTGTCCTATAAAATTTCTTCTTTTCTCTATCTGTTGTATTTCCTCCCCATGCAGTTATACTAAAAAGAATAATACTCTTTATGCAAGCTTGATTGAAAAGTCTTATCAGAGTGTTATCAATTTGAAACTTATAAAGTTTCCTCATAAAATACATTCTTTTGTTCACATTCTTTAAAACTTTATTTGATTGTTTTTGCCAGTCTAGCTTCTCGTAAAAATTATGCCAATATATTTATATTCATTAACTTTCTCAACTGTTTCATTCTTTAATAACAATCATTATAGATGTTATTTGCTTTCCTAAAATCAAAAATCATTTCTTTTGTTTTGTTAACATTAAGTTGTAAATAATTGTCATCACACCATTTTACAAACCTTTTGATTTCTTGAGCATAATTGATTAGGTCTACTTCTGACCTGATAAGAGCCTGGACAGATGTATCATCTGCATATTTTATCATTGGGATGTTTTCAAACGCAGTTTTACCATCATTAGTGTAGATAGAAAAGAGTATAGGTGCAAGGACAGTCCCCTGGGGTGCTCCAGTGTTTGTTACAATTACTGACCAGTCAAAAATGCCATTCTCCGATTTTAATCTAATAAATTGAGGTCTGTTGGTCAGAAAATCTAAGATCCAGAGAGTTACACTTTTTCCCAAACCCATATTTAACAATTTAGGAATCAGGATGTGTGGCTGTATTGTATTAAAAGCACGTGAAAAATCAACGAAAAGAGTTCTGACATAGCTTTTTGGAGTATTAAGATGATGGTACACGTTATTTGTAAAAAAATAGAATAGCGTGCCTTCAACGCCCCTTTTAGATTTAAAGGCAAATTGGTGTAGAGTAGGTCTACTTGTAATTGTAATTGTTTTTAACACAATCCTCTCAAGACATTTCATTAAAATAGATGTCAATGCTACTGGTCTTAAATCATTCATTTGTTTATATTACTGCATTTTGGGACAGGAGATATTTGGGACATTTTCCAAGTATTCGGTATTTCATTTAACGACAGTGATAAATTAAATATGTATGAAAATATACCTGAGAGTTCATTAGAACATAATTTCATGACACAGGCTTTGTTTATTTTAAAATTTTTGAAAAGTTTATTTACTTCATTTTCATTGACTGTTATTGGTGTATCTTCATTTTCTTTGAGGCTGCTTCTCATATCATCTATGTGATCAGAAAAGTCAAGTTGGTCAAATCTAGCGTAAAAAGTGTTCATGTCATCAACATACTTTTTTCTTTTTCCTCTATAAATATACAGATTTTCTTTTGTTCCTATAGCCTTCAATGTTTTTCATTCCATCCCAGACACATCTCAAGTTATTTGATCTAAATTTTTCTTCAATGTTGTTTTCACAAATAAATTTCAACATCCAAAGAAGTAGTATAGGAAACCAATATTCTAATATCACGGAGCAGGTGAGAAACCTGTCCTCGCCATATGAACAGCGCTGACTGAAGATGGTAAAAGACTTTGAACGGATTCGCCAACTTTACAACGGTTGCCTTGGTGGACAATTTGATTCATTTCAAAGTCATGAAGTATGCAATATGTAAAATGATCCATCAGAGGTACACATTGGGAAGCCATTTTAGGCCTTCTAAGTAGCTTTACACTTTGTCGGTATGTTTTTAGGCAAAAGTATAGTAGATAGTTTTACGTTCAGCAACATAGAAGGACCATTGAACTGTTAAGCCCTTTTGCAAATGTGATTATCAAAACATTCAATATTTGTTGAACCAGCATTTTCGACGGCATCATAGTTTTATGGATATCGAATATCGTCAGAATGTTGAATATGCTACAACTTACATCGATTTTAACGGCATATACGCGTTGATGGTGAACAAAATATGGCGGATAGGCTTGCTGTTTCTTTCTGTGCTCTCTCTGTGTTTTCCCGGATTTGTATTATTTCACCAGATATACGGTTTGGCTTTTTTCTTAATTTTTGTATCTGTTCACATATTATTAAACATATTAATCATGGATTTTAGATCTTCAATGACTCCACAATCATATTTTGTCTGATCACGTGTTTCCGTTCATTTCATTTCAGAAACCAAGAGTTAAAAGTTGATATCATTTCATTTCACTTGATAACATTTCATTTCAGAAACCATGAGTTAAAAGTTGATATCATTTCATTTCACTTGATATCATTTCATTTCAGAAACCATGAGTAAAAGTTGATATCATCTCATTTCAGAAACCAAGAGTTAAAGTTGATATCATTTCATTTCAGAAACCAAGAGTAAAAGTTGATATCATTTCATTTCACTTGATATCATTTCATTTCAGAAACCATGAGTAAAAGTTGATATCATCTCATTTCAGAAACCAAGAGTTAAAAGTTGATATCATTTCATTTCAGAAACCAAGAGTAAAAGTTGATATCATCTCATTTCTGAAACCAAGAGTTAAAAGTTGATATCATCTCATTTCAGAAACCAAGAGTTAAAAGTTGATATCATTTCATTTCAGAAACCAAGAGTTGAAAGTTGATATCATCTCAATTCAAAAACCAATAAAAAAAAATGGTTTGAGCATCTAGATTTATCTACAAAAAAAGAAGAAAAAAAAAGTTTACATGAGACAAGATTATAAGCTTAACAGTATGCTACATAGATTACCATAAATCTATCCAGATCTCTTGTTTCCTTGACTGTTGATGCCTGGGTTGTTATTTTGGGCAAGAATTTCTCCATTTGCATGTCCGCCCTCTGGATGACCTATGGATCATACGCACATAAAAAAAGTGCATAAAAATTAACGTGAAAAAAAAATCAAGAAAAAATGGATAAGAATGTAAACAAATCATAGCAGGCAATCACAAAGAGTAAAACTCAACAAAATAAAAATTATATAGGAAAAAAATAAAGGCTTTTTGGATGTCATTTTCTAATCAAAATTCTTTACTTACAAATACCCTTATTATCTGAACACAGAGACAATTATTTGACTCTTTCCTTATTGGTTTTGCTCTGCCACATTTATGAAAGATATAAAAAAAATAAGAAAACAGACTTTTGAAGAAAAAAAAAGACATGAAAAATAGACAACTCATTAAATTACTTAGGTTTTTCTCAATAGTTTGGTTTTGAATTGCCTCCAAACAATGTTATTTAATGTAATTATTTGCAGCAATTACTGACTTGACTCAATGCATTTTTCTTTCATCAATCTTTCCACTTGAGCATCAAGATCAAAGACTGGCAATCCAAATTCCCGATTGGTCTGTGAACAAACGGATATCAAGCTAAAGGGAAAGTTCTTGTGCATCTTTAATGGAAGTTCCTAATATTAAATTCACGTTACAACAAACCATCTAAATTTTATTTTATTCGATGCTTGAACTAGTAATCTAAGCAACTAAATCATAGCATTTAAGAAATGTTAAAAATAAAGCAAAAGATTGTTTAAAAAAAAAACAGCACTTGAATTAGAACCTTTTACGGCTTAAAAAATACTTGTCTCATTTCGAACCTTATGGAGCTGGTCACAACCCGTCTGAAAAGAAGTGCTGCAACTGCAAGCTTTCACAAAATGATAAAAAAAACCCCACAAACCAGAGTATAGTAAAGACAACAAAGACACTACAATTTATAAAAGATCAGGCATACATGACAATTTATGATCAGCAAGTGAGCTGAGCTGAGCTGGTGAAATGAGCACAAAGAGGCAATGTCCCTGATATGGGTAAATTTAAGTTTGACCTGGTTGCAAAGAAGTTTCCGTCTCAATTGGGCAAGTTCAGGGGTCAAGGTTTGCCTCTCAGCCATGGAATTCAATTTCTCCAGCAGTTCTCCTTCTTCAAAAAGGCTGACACGTTTAAGACTGTAAAAAAGGCATTACGACAAAAAGAGTCAAAACAATTGAAAATTGAGGTTTTAATTTTCTTTTTTTCAATGAAACGTTGGTTTTATCTACATGAAATCAGAATCGTAAAAAAGATAAAAACCCCTCCCCCCACCAAAAAAAAAAAGAAAAAAAAAGAAAGAAGATCCTTCTTTACATTGTGTTATAATAATATTGTACTTGAACAATTGCAGTTTGTGGTGTCTATAGACAATTCTCCTTATTTTCCCATTTCCTGTTTCTGTATTGACTTCCTGTTCCTGCATGTGGTTTTTGGTTCACAACACTCTATTGTTTGTATCTAAGCTTTGTTTTAAGTTGATTAAAGCCTGGATTATTTTATCTACTTTCATCACCCTTGTTACATCAATTTAATCAACTTATTCTCTGCACAAAGAATGGCATCAGGTCTGTAAATCAATTCCAAGAATTATTTTAGATTTAGAATCTACATCAAATCTATCATGGATAAAATTCCCTCTCTGTTCAAACCAACGAGGTTGGATGTTGATCCTAACTCACAACAGGCTGCCAAACAGTGGAAGCACTGGTATCGAATCTTTACTAATTTCATTGATGAGTGTGGAAACCAAGCTCCTGACAAATTAAGGACACTTACGAACTTTGTGTCATCCAAAATTTTTGAATACATTGAAGAATGCATAGATTTTGATTCAGCTGTCAAAATACTGGAAGGACTTTATGTGAAGACTCCTAATGAGATTTTCACTCGACATGTTTTGCCAACTCGTAAACAACATCCAGGTGAGACGTTAGACGAATTCTTACAGGTGCTTAGGAGCTTAAGCAAACATTGTAATTTTTCACCAGTTTCAGCTGAACAACACAGAGAAGAAATGTCACCAGCCATAGCGATCTGGTGCCCTGGATACTCGTGACGATGTACGTTGGACAACAGGTGGCGACGTTTCAGGATTGCGTTGAGGCATTTGGCATTCACCTGGTGGTGCATCATCATTATGTTCTGAAAGTTCTGTTGTGAGCTGAGTATTGTTATCCTCGGGAAAATAGTTGCCTTCTGGAGAGGTTGTATTTTATCGGAGAAATTGACAATCCATTTTGCATAGTATGCAAACAAACCTAGGATTCTACGGAGTGATTTGAGTGAGGTTGGAGCAGGAAGTTCTTGGAGAGGCTGAAGTCTCTCTGGATCAGGTTGGATGGTTCCATTACCAACGAGATAGCCAAGAATCTTGATGGATGAAGCTGATAGGACAGACTTGTTTTCATTTAGTGTTATCTTACGGCATTGAACAGTATCAAGGAACTTCTTCACATTTGCATCATGCTCTGCTTGATCCTTCCCAGCAATGGTAATGTTGTCAAGGTAAGGAAAAGTGTCTTTAAGTCCTTCTTCCTCCACGAGCCTGTCCATTGCACGTTGAAACACGGCCACTCCATTTGTCCCTCCAAAAGAATTCTACAAAATTGATATAGTTTTCCATTAGCCTCAAATGCAGTATATGTCTTGTCAGTATCTGAAATCTTGATTTGGTGGTAGGCACTTTTCAAGTCAAATGTAGAGAACACCTTGAACAAAGCCAGTTTATTTACCATATCATCGATGCGAGGCAATGGATATGCATCAAGGTCAGTAAATAGATTCACTGTTTGCGAATAGTCCACACACATGCGTTTCTTATGACGATAATTGGCATCCCTACATACTACAACATGAGCTCGCCATGGTGATGAACTTGGTTCAATAATGCCATCACTTAAGAGTAGAGTTACTTCGTCAACAATAAACGTCTGGTCCTCCTTGTTGAAACGTCTAGATTTGGTGGCTATGGGCTTACAATTTAGCTGAATTTAGCTATGAAATGAAGTACCGCCCTGGGCCTCAAAATGTTGCCCCTGATACCCTCACTCGGGCCTTCTGCGCATCAACCTCATCTACAAGACTTTCGGACATTCACGTTGGATTATGCCATCCTGGCATTACTCGCCTTCTACATTTTGTGCGGGCAAAGAACTTACCTTTTTAACAGAAGATGTAACACATGAGTGTGCTGACTGTCAAATTTGTTCGAAATCAAACCCAGATTTTTTCAGCCTCTAAGAGGCACTTTGATTAAAGCCACTCATCCCATGAAATGTTTAAGTACGGACTTCAAAGGCCCATTACCGACTTCTTCACGCAATCGCTACATTCTGACTGTTGTTGATGAGTACTCAAGGTTCCCGTTCGCTTTCCCCTGCCCAAATATGCATTCATCAACAGTGATTTAATAAGTGCCTTGAACACTTGTTTGCTCTTTGTGGGACGTTCATTTGGATAGGAGATCTTCTTTCATGTCCAATGAATTGAAAGAGTATCTTTCTCATTAGGGAGTTGCTACCAGCAGAAGCACACCTTACCATCCTGAGGGCAATGGACAAAGTTGAAAGGTACAATGGCATCATCTGGAAGGCGATACAACTTGCACTACGTTCCAAAACTATGACAGAACGTGATTGGGAATTTGTTATTCCAAAGGCCTTGCATTCCATCAGAGCACTACTCTCAACCGCCACAAACACAATGCCACATGAGATTCTTTGGCTTTCAACAGAGATCTACTTTTGGAATGACTCTCCCACCTTGGCTTCGACCAGGACCAATAATGCTACGAAGATTTGTCCGTCCTCATTCTACCAGCCCACTTGTTGACTCTGTTGAGTTGGTGGATGTAAACACCACGTATGCAAATATTCGTTATCCTGATGGTCGTGAATCATCCGTCTCACTCCGTGACCTGGCTCCTTGTCCACAGTCATCTGTCCCCCATCGTGACCTGGCTAATCGCCCACAGTTCTTTCCTGAGGATAACAACACTCAGCTCACAACAGAACTGTCAGAACATAATGATGATGCACCACCAGGTGAATGCCAAATGCCTCAACGCAATCCTGAAACGTCGCCACTTACATCATTACAGTATCCAGAGCACCAGATCGCTATGGCTGGTGACATTTCTTCAAGGAGGGAAGAATGTTATAATAATATTGTACTTGAACAATTGTAGTTTGTGGTGTCTATAGACAATTCTCCTTATTTTCCCATTTTCTGTTTCTGTATTGACTTCGCTATAGCTGGTGACATTTCTTCAAGGAGGGAAGAATGTTATAATAATATTGTACTTGAACAATTGCAGTTTGTGGTGTCTATAGACAACTCTCCTTATTTTCCCATTTCCTGTTTCTGTATTGACTTCGCTATAGCTGGTGACATTTCTTCAAGGAGGGAAGAATGTTATAATAATATTGTACTTGAACAATTGCAGTTTGTGGTGTCTATAGACAATTCTCCTTATTTTCCCATTTCCTGTTTCTGTATTGACTTCCTGTTCCTGTATGTGGTTTTCGGTTCACCACACTCTATTGTTTGTATCTAAGCTTTGTTTTAAGTTGATTAAAGCCTGGATTATTTTATCTACCTTCATCGCCCTTGTTACATCACATTGTTTTATAAACACATCAAAATCTGAGAAAGTGAGTACGTACGTACAAATTTTTTCAACATGGATTCATCACTATAAATGTCAGAAAGCTGTTTAGATTGCATAATATACTAACAAAATCAGAATATAAAAATAGTTAACAGAAACTGTAACTGTAAACAATAACCAAATACTCTTCCAATTCTTGACAGGTTTGTAAAATTCTTTACATCTACAAAAATACACTATTTTGTTTATTCTTGGGTAACATTAATGACTAGTGACTAGTGAGAGCTCAATCTCCAAAGATCAATATCTAATTACACATCTACAATCTAATTACGCAACCATAACCTTGCACTGTGTCTCTAGATGTTTACATATAGACAAGCAGTAAGAACGCATTGATAAATATCTAATTACACATCTACAATCTAATTACGCAACCATAACCTTGCACTGTGTCTCTAGATGTTTACATATCTAGACAAGCAGTAAGAACGCATTGATTGAAAAAATTTCAATTTTCAATCTTTGGGAAAGGAGGTAGGAGAGGGGGAGGTTATCTATTCTTATTCCTAGTAATCAAGAGAAACCCACCAAGACAGCGTTTATACCAGATGCTGAAGGACACTAGAGACATTCAAGTCAGAGATCTACACGGATGAGGACAAGCAAATGTGTTAACATGATGATTTGGACGAAATAGAAATCGTAGACATTGGACATAAGAAAACCATCCTCCACGACTGTCTAAAAAATCACAACTGTCTCCCCCCTGCCTGGGGATTCGGTGGCCAGAGGCAAAGTGCCGGCTTCTCAACCAATGGGTCATGGGTTCATGCCCAACATGTTTCAAAACATTCTCTAGTTTTTTCTAGTAAAACCCACTCCCCTTGGTCCAGGTAGATGGATCGATACCTAGTCCCATCAGAGACGGACGATAGAAAAAACGTACATGCACTGTATTCAGATCACAAACGCTGTGCGCGATAAAGATCCGTTGGCTGTTTACAGGCAGTCCGGGTAAAAAAAATTTAAACTCAAAGACCATCTTAGTTGTGGATATGGGTACAATGAAATGAAAATCAATTAAAAAATGCACCTCCGCATTCATTTCATTATGTTTAACTCTTACAAAACTTTTTAAGGGAGAAGATATAAAAGAGGTAATAAAACAAAGACATTTAACCTCACAGAAGGAACCGGAAAATGTAAGGACAGGGTAGCCTGGAGAAAAGATCATTTTGGGCTATCTAAACCCTCACAGGGGAAGGCAGAATGGGAATTGATAAAGAAAGAAAGAAAGAAAGAAAGAAAGAAAGACAAACCTTTGTGGTGGTGAGGAAGGGGGGAGGTCACTGACTCTTCTCCGTTTCCGAGGTCGGCCAAGTTTCTTTTTAGTGCTGCTCAGCTCTGAAGATTTGACTTTCATTTTAAACATATGCTCCTTTCCTGACTGAGAGTCTGTGTTTTCATCCTGACTGCTGGCTCTCTGTGAATCTTCCTCCTCCTCGTTGTCATCATCATCATCATCATCACCAACATCATCTTCCTCCTCCTCCTCATCATCATCGCCATTGTCTATATCGCTTTCACTGCAAACCTCATCAGCTTCATCTTCGTCACCTTGTGAATCTATTTCGTCTTCATCTGTGTCCGCCATTTTGGGATACTTGCACCCATTTTCACCGGCGATTTGCCATAATAGATGCAGTTGGCTGACCAATATCTACAAGTGGTAAAAGGAATACAAACGTAATTTGAAGAAAGAATAAAAATGTAACTTTCTACTCAATTGCACGTTAAACAAAAGATAAAATTCCACAGCAATGCTGAATATGAAGTGTTAAAATTATCATCCCATATCACCTTTTTTTTTTTTTTAATCATGAAGAAAACCCACTATTCACAAAATAAAGTTTTAACGGTCTGAAAAATTGAAGGTACATTATTTATTGGAAGCTTGAAATGTTGGGAACAATTTTCCTACAATCAGATCTCCATTTACATGCGGCTGCATGGTGTTGGGGTGTATTCAGGACAACATGGAGATATATCACAGAAAAGAACAAGAATAAAAAGGAGACAGACGGAGACAGAGACATTAACACAGAGAGAGAGAGGGAGAGAGAGAGAGAGAGGGAGAGAGAGAGAGAGAAAGGGAGAGAGAGAGAGAGAGAGAGAGAGAGAGAGGGAGAGAGGAGAGAGAGAGAGAGAGAGAGAGAGAGAAAGTGAAAAGCGAAAGAGAGAATGAGAGAAAGAGAAGGAGAACAAAGAAAATCACTGAGCCAGTACAGTACAGTGAAGTTTGTTTGTTTAATTGAAATTTACCACCATCGTAATGACCTAAGAGGAAAAAGCAAGATAAAAGAGAAATAAAGGAGGAAAAAAGGAAAGAAGTAGGACCTACCAGCAGCAAGCACCAACCGCCTGTGCACAGTGAGGATATACCTGCTAAAATAATCGGCAAAAGGGAAAGGAATGTGAGAAAATTCATGCGCAATGTCTCAAAGAATACATATTTTAAAGTGGGAGGCAGAACATGAGTCCTGTCCTGGCATTAATAATAGTATAATAGGACCACCCCAAAATTACCTAATAATGTGTTAACATCAGGTGAGCCAGGCCGCATATCACTCATATCAATGGGAGGCTCCATAACCATGGACTCTATGTCAATGTCAAGGTCACTCTCACTGTCCGTATCCGTTACCTCTAGTTTGAAAAATTTGATCAGAGAATCTGGAAATGACCACAGACAACTTAAGTGAATCAATCATGCCACCACAATGACATAATATGCATACCTTTTCAAACACGGCACGATTAAAAGTGGGGTGGGGGTGGGGTGTGTGGGTCCTCAGCATGTTTTTTTTAAAATTATTTGATATAGACAATTTTAACCACTGCCATTGTACTCATCATGTTTTAATTATCTGAAAAAGATTAATTTTTTTATCATATGGTTGCCTTAGGAATGTCGCCATCTTTAATTTTCATTGCGACAATAACAACTTCATTTCAAATAGGCTTTTCAGTTATAGACAAATTTGGCTATAACTTTGCACATTACGTTATTTGATTCAATATCTAGCCGCACCAAGTAGCTTTTTGGATAAATTTTAAAAAAATATTTTTTTTAAATGCATATAGCAACCTTTCCAACTTTTGGCAAATTTAATCACAAAAAAATTTGTTTTGCAAATATTTGAAGAGATATACAAAATCGCTACTGTTTGAAATTTCTTTTTGCATTATAGATGTTATATACCAAACTTGGGGGCAATCGGATAATAAATAAAAAAAGAAGATTGTATATCATTGTCAAAAAGTAACATTTTGAGAAAATCGCATTATAAAAAAAAATTCTATTATTTTAATGTTTTTTCACATATAAACCTATAAAAGAATAATATAATACTTTGAAACATCATACAATCATGAGAGACTATCAAAGACTTCCTGTTGACCCCATTTCAACTGCTCCAGATTCCTTATACTCATGTCGGGATGGCATTTTTCTTATAACAGGTGCGCAGAATGTTCGGCCGATTTTAGCTAATATTGACAATAATTCATCAAAAATTGATTTTTCGGATAGAATACTTTGTGGTAATTAAAATGAGTACAAACTTGTATTACTTTTGACAATATTTCCAGCTTTTATGGTACAACCGATGTATTGAAGGTTAAGTCATTTCTAAAAAAATCGTACAAAATAAAAGAATCGATACTGAGCCTTTGTTATGGTATGAATATCAAGGAAATGAATTGCTCCTTTCAGTAGTGCAATAAAAGAGTTTTGTCCCATTTGTGTTAAAACTGCCTTCTTAGGACCCCCCCCCCCCCCCCCTTAAGGAATCAAAGAATAGACATATGTTTTCCATATCTCATTCATATTACAGCAGAAAAGCAAAAGATATCAAGGTCAGAAAATTGTTTGCCTTCATTTCGGGGCTCATGTCAGATTTGGCACCAAGTGGCTTATTGAGATAAGTGGCTTATTGAGAGTTATTGACATGACCGGATATTGTTTTCAAAAGCATGTATGTAAGTTTTTTCCACTACTTACTAAAATTGAGAGAAAATGACACAAAGACTATACCTGCTGCAGTTTCCCTGGCGTGTTTTGAAATGAAGACTCACGGATATCGTCCCACTCAACCTCAGTCTTTATGGCACTTTGGGCATCAAGGGGAAAGGAGACATCTGAGGAAGATGCACTGAGCGATTCTCTTTCTTCAGAAATATGAGAAGATGCGGGAATTTCAAAGTCAGATTGAAAAGAAGAGCTAGGGGTTGGTTTAGCAGCTTTCCACATGGCAACTGGGTAATTCTGAACTTTCTCTTTGGTGTCATCAGGCATTACCTCTTCACTGTCATCATGGTGATCATTTTTCTTCCTCTTTTCCTTCGATTTTCCTGCAGTAAGGATGAAAAAATTTAAAAAAGGAAAGTCAAGTCTGCCTACTTTTGATAACCACCATGTAAATTTTCAAACGAGTTTTCACATTAATTGTCCTTTCAAAATTTCTAAAACCTTGCACTCACAAAAGGGTGACATCGCATTACTATTCTTTTTCCATTTTAGAGAGACAATATGGATTAAATGCTTCAATTTACAAGTTGCATAATTGAACACATATTTTACATTTGTATTAACTCAGAAAACAGGAAATCATATTTAATCTATAACCAGTAATGACAATTGTAACACAGCATAATTCTGACTCCCCAAGCAAGAGATCAGAAGTTTCAAATTCTGGTCCAAAGTTTACAGATTTTGGGTCTTTTTCCATCCGAAGTGGACAAAAAAAAGTTGGGAAGACCTAAGCAAGCATGTTGACAGTTAAGAGTTCAAAGTTGATGCCCTGAAAAAAACCCTGGTGAAACAACTACATCCCCCCTTTAAAATATGTAGGCTGACAAAAGAACACAAGAGTAAATAAAGGAAGAATATTGAAGATACAACTATAACTCTATTTGCAAGAAAAAAAATTCTGAAGATTGTGAGAAACTTACTGTCATAGTGGCTCTTTTTCTCTTTCAACTCAATGGCAGCAGCCAAAGCATTTGCTTTTGATTTGCGTGAACCCCTTTCTGAGAAACTGATATTGACAGGTAACGCATTTGTTGGGACGCTTGCGCTGTGACTTTTGGGATCTTTCTAAAACGAGTGAGTCCATTAAATTTTTGTCAGGGCAAAAGACAGAAAAAGTGTAAACACAAAATCATGATGTAAACTATGAATACTTGTCTACATCACTTGTTTTAAAAAAACTCTGTGAAATCCTTTCTTCTGATTAAAAAGATACTACCAAGTATTGAGATCTTTTATCAGACCTTGGCACTAATACCTACATTGTATTTTACAAGAAAACTTTATGAGTTCCAAACTGCACTTTAAACGGAACAGGTGACAATAATCAACTCCGGGCCAGGACGCTAGTCTGACGCAGGATTTTACCCCAAGCTGGTGCTTGTACCCATTTTCACCTGGCTGGAGAGGAAAATACGTATTGCGTGTCTTTCCCAAGGAACACAGTGTTGGACCTAGCTTTGCTGGGATTCGAACTCGGGACCTCATGATCCCCAGTCCAGCAGCCTAACCGCTTGGACATCAACGTCACTGGCATTAATATACCTACATTGTGTTTTACGAGAGTACTTTGAGTCCTGAATGGCACTTTAAACCTTCTTTATAAAAGATCTGTCAAGAGGTAAATCTTAAAATACACTCAAGTTAATTGGCTAATGAATTAATTTCAATCTTGAAGCATTCATGTATGGAGATTTTATTACTTTTGTCTGTGATTTCAATATATTTAATGTTATTTCCAGACGACATTTATTTACAACAAACTACATGGTGAAAGCAGGGGAATACCTCAGACTCAACTAGCCTGACTTGATAAAATTCCATTTAATGTGATTTTACAAATTCGTAACCTTGATTATAAGCTCTTTTCTACTCAATTCTTGAGAAAGAAGAAAAGCGGTAACAATCCTTTGTAAAACAAAGAAAGAAAAAAAAAGAAACCATTTTAAGTTCTCTAAAGAGATTATAAAAATTTTTTAGTGCCATCTGTGTGGGACACTCAAAGGTGTCACGCCTGGCATTTCAATTTCTTTAGAGAAAGGAATTTAGACTATCATCGAGCTTACACTCAATGCAACAGGCGTCATGCAAGTGAGAAAATAGGGTAAATTTTCTTGCCCAAGGAAAAAAATGAAATGCCTGAAGTAAAGCTTGAACCCGTACCAGTGCAATGCCTTCAACGACTCTGCCATCTCGTCCCTTTTAAAAGATCAGCAAACAAAGAAAAAGAAAAGAAAGCATATTGGATTTACACGCACATTTGCTTCAAATATAATAAGACAAGCATTGCAATGGAATCCGCAGGGAAGACAACAGGACACTTGGAGAAGGAGTAAAGAAAAGGACCAGAAGAGACTGAATGTCAGCTGGGGTGGCTGAAAGATCTCCCAAAAGAAGGAAAGATCTCCCCTTGTCTGTGGCCTATAATACTTTGGGGTGAAAGGCTTTCATGATGATGATGCAGACTTAGATTCAGGCCACTTCTTTAAACAAAATCACATGAGTTTTAAAATTGTCCCATGGAAATACCATACCTGCCTGACAACAATGTGATGGAAATACATGATACCTGCCTGACAACCATGTCATCATGGCTCCATGTCAAGAAACTGACGTAGCAGTGAATGATATTTTTAATAGAAAATAGAAACGTACCTTTGAAATCTGGCAAAGGAGGACTGACAGAAACAAGTTTCCAATAACCTTGCTCCACCACGGCCACGCCTGACTCAAAGAACGGAGGGCAACCAGCCGACAAAGTACCGGCGATCGTTCCAAACCATAAGCCCGTCTTTCTCCTGAAATATAATTATGGATCTTTAAATATTTCTTCTAAAATAATACAATGGGAAAGAAGAAAAAAAAGTAACTTCATAAAATAGGTTTGCATCTTTACAACATCCTATGTAAGATAAACATTACATTAAAAACTATCACACATGTTGACGGTGAAATATGCAGACCATGTAAGTCTAAAATTAGTCAAACTTCCCCATTTTTTTACAGTTTGTTTCGTCTAGTAAGGATTCTTTCATCTTCAATATAACAATTTATTGGGTCTTCATTTTTCCTTTCAATGATTAAAACCCTGCAATCTTTTCTTTTTTTCAAAACAAATTTACAGTTTGGCATCTTCAATATAACAATTTAATTTTCCTTTCAATGAAAACCCTGCAAACCAAAACAATATTAATAATAATAATAATAATAATAATAATAATAATAATAATAATAATAATAATAATAATAACAGTAATAATAATAATAATAATAATAATAATAATAATAATAATAATAATAATAAAATAATAATAATAATAATAATAATAATAATAAAAATAATAATAATAATAATAATATCATTTAAAGTGGTGAAAATAAAATATACGAAATACAAACTTGTGTTGCCCAAAGATGATTAACCAGTGCGTATCAATAAAAGCACAAATATGAGCTCGCCAATGAAAATAACCGCAACGGCCTTGACCAGTTTTGTGCAGATTGTAAAGGGTTAACATGACAGCTTGTCGCCTGAATGAAAGATAAAAATGATTTTATTAAATATTCTGGCAACGAAATTTAAAGACACCATCAATCTAATCTCCCATTCCTTCTGTACTTCATTTGGAAAGATAATAATAGAACAGAACCCCATCACCTAAACATTCAATAAAATTGATTCTAATTCTAGCAGATGTTATGTTGGAAACTTCTTTCAAAATGCCTTAAAATATTTTCATGTATGACTATGAGATGAGGTAGAATGATTTTCTGACAAATTTTAACCAATGCCAAATTTCAAAAATCCCTTGTGTAAGCAAATAAAGGAAAATAGAGAAAAAGATGTAAGTAGTGTGCGCAATTCTATGGAAATGTCTCATATACATATATGGAGGTGCCGGTAGCTCAGTCGGTAGAGCGTCTGACTACCAACCGGGAGGCCCGAGATCGATTCCCACTCTGGGCAAATTGTTCTGGCTCTCCTGTCGACCCAGCAACAAAATGGATAGCTAGGTCTTTTTAGACTCAGCGAAAGTAAAGGCGGTGTGGAAAGCAATGGCAAACTAACCACATTATGCTGTATGCACAGAAAAATAAGGACTCTACTCCTGGTTATCCTACGCTCAACGTTGAGTGTGGGGCTTGCTTTACTTTACACACACATATATATATATACAGGGATGTAAATAGCATTTGGAGAAATTCTCTGAAAACAAACGCCGGGGGTCAGGGGCCGCGCAGACCCCGGTGGGGTCGGGGGCAACGCCCCTGTGGAGGATCCAGGGGAGAAACCCCCCGGCCGAAATTGAATTTTCACACTTGTACAGCTTAAAAATGGCCTCTCCTGGGCTTAATTTAGTTAAATTACTAGGGATAAAGAGACTTTAAAATGAAGAAACAGAACTAGAACTGACATACAGTGGACAAAAAATAAATAAATGAGTGGTACCCTAGATCGATCTATTGTGCTCTTGCTCAATGTTTGGAGCAGCACCATAAGGTAAAGAGGATGGTAGAGCTGAACTAGAACTAGATCTAGGCAGTGATGGACTACTGATATCTGCAGTACCAGAAATCTTACTGCATGATTAGATTAGATAAAAATATGACGGTTTCAATTGTGAGCTTTAGATCGGTTAGCATGGTCCTTTAAACAACGCACCCCACCACTGCTGTACTTTATCTCGCACTTACAGTAACAGCACCAAGCAAATCCATCTTTGTCTACCTTTCGGAAATAATCTGAAAAAAAATCGCCGTTGTCATCTTTCAACAATAACCAATCCCATCAAAATGTGTTCCTACACTCTAGATCTATCGCATCAACTGTTGTATCTCGCTCCACAAAGTTAGGAGACCTTCGTGAACACGACGCCATGTTGTGTTTACTAATTCTAATACTTACCAATGAGAGTTACTTCCCTTATACCTACCATCTATTTCGCCGCTTCGGCTATTTATATGGGTCAGAGAATTTTTCTCTGAATCCTCGGAGAATCTCGGACTAATGATAGTGAAGGAAACTCGGCCGTCAGAGAATTGTTCTCTGAAAATTCGTCTTACAAATAGCAAACGGATATCGTGACAATAGTATTAATGTAATTGTGAAAATAACTTCCTTTTGTTCATAGTTTTTAGGTTTCGAATTCTTACAGTCGAAAAAATATAATAGATCTATCAGTGAATTAAAAAAATAATTATCTGAAATAACAAATATATTAAAAAGAATCAGATCTAGAATCTAGATCTATTTCTAGACTAGAAATAGAGACTAGATCAAGGAATTTATCCCCAAATTTCAACACAATCAAATAATCTGAAATCAGAGAAAATCTGAAAGATTTACATCCCTGTATATACATGTATAATAAAACATGATTAAATTACCATGATATATTCATGCGATGAAATTCTTCCTTGTTTTCATCACCGCAAGCCTGACATTTAAAGTAATAAAATGAATCTCCGAGTAGAGGTGAAGGCTGAGGGCTTTTGATACACTCTGAGGAAAAAAATATCAAAAGACGATCACTTCTCTGAATGTCATGTCCTAAAGGAGAGATTTCATTTGAGAATGAATTCTTGAAGCCATGACTCATAGCTGCCAACCTTTTCAAATCGAAAAAGAGACTCTGATGCCACAAACTAAATACTAATTCTTCTAACTCGCTAAACACCAGAAATATTCCAGAAAGCATCGATAATTTCACTTGAAATAACCCCCCTTCCTTTAGGGTAAATAACAAAAAGTCTGCTAATCGCAGGCCTTTCTAGCAAAGCGTGAGGGTAGTCCTGCAAACTTAAAATGGCTTCTCGAGACATTCATCCCATGTCTCTGTCTCTGCCATTAACTCAGGGTTTAGTTAAAAACAAAACACAGTTAACCCTCTGAACCCTGAGCTCCTGAACCTTATTTGACCTCGCACCAAATGAAAGAGAAACTGGAAACTGGAAACAAGTTTAAATTTTAAATTTTCTGATTGGTTGAAAATACAGACTAAATAGTCAGCGCAAAATGTAGGGGATGTGTCTACCCGCTTGGGCTTGCATACGCTATATGGGCAATTTACGTTCTGCCCACTTGAACTCACGTACGATATACAGGCAAGTTACGTTCTGCCCGCTTGAGCTCGCATACGGGTTCAAAGAGTTAACCTTCATATACATATGTTTCAACTTCAAGGTAATTACAGACTTACAACTCAAAAGCCAAAACAAACGTTTGTTACATTGAAATTTACCCCATCCATCAATGCGGCGATCTCATGGTGAATAAAGAGGAAACAGCAAGAGGAATGATAAGTGAAAGAAGAAAAGCAAAGAGTGTATATACCCTATACTGGTAACTGTCCGTTTTTCATCCTTTTCAAATCACTGATCACGTCTAAAGGCCTCATAAACTTTGTTACTCTGTAGTTTTGAAAACACTGCCAACACATCAATAACTAAACAAGATTATCTCTACCTCTCATAAAATTGTTGTCTTCTCCATAAACTTTCTCATTTCAAATATCCTTAAATCCTTTATTTCAAATCTTGAACTCTTTTAACTCTATTCCTTGATCTTTTCATAAAATAACTTACCATAGTGAACTCGTTTCCCACATCCGTCACATTTGTAACAAAGCAAAACATCCCAAGTTGTTTCCTCTTTCCAACAATATGCACAGGAAGAGAAAGTGGACTCCATCATCTGTAATAAAAAAAGATGTAAAAGCATAAAAATACAATTTCTTCATAATAAAAAAAAGCGGTGTCCGTGGCCAAGTGGCTAGGCTGCCAGACTGGGGATCATGAGGTCCCGGATTCGAATACTGGCAAAGGTAGGCCCGACGTGTTCCATGGAAAAGACACTGAACACAGCATTTTCCCCACTGACCCAGGTGTAAATAGATACAAGCACTAGCTTGACAGTAGAAACCTGAGTCAGACTAGCATCTTGTCCGACAGCAAGAAAGCGAATAAAAAAAAAAAGCATTCAGAAAAACCTATTGTCAGTGATGACAAGGTTAATTATAATATTAATGGTTATCATTAAAAACAATCAAACGAGTCGAAAAAATTGTATGAATGGATAGCTCTATTCTCTTTCGGATGATGTATACCTATCCCCTTAAAAAAGATTTACTTTGATTGATTATCCATTGAATGTCCTGGGCCGAAATGATGCCGCTATTTTGCTTTTTCATGAGTGAGGTGGCATTGCAATGTGCTTGCTTTGGCTAGCCAGCAACTTGCCGACCCCTTGGCTACAGAACCCATCTCACTTTCAACAATGTCTCAAAAAGTCAATGCTGACAGAATGGTTGGCATCAGTCCCATGTAACACTGTCTGATGTCTCCATCTTGACCTGAAGAGTCATATTCAGCAACGAAAGACTGTTGCAACTGAAGTGAAAGCAGCCTCTCAAATACATCTGCCTACTTTTTTTCCCCTTTCTTTTATCCCCACCAAAAACTAAGCCCCAACTTTTTATCTCAACCCCTTCTTCAAATAGTCCCTCTTGATCATGTCTTTTGACTAATTCAGAACTCATTCCTTAAAAAGATCTCCACTTAATGTAATCTTACTCAATATATATACATATAGATAATAGAGCTGGATAAAAATGTAGGCCTAATTCATGAGGTCCATGAGGCGTTTTTGAATGAGAGTTTTAAAAACAGTAAAGTAAGATGCCAGTGAAATAATGCAAACATTAATTTATTCATTTAGTCATCAGCAAATTTCATCGTTCTAATGGCCAAAAGAAAATCTAAATCTCGCAAAGACAGTATCTGTCGTAGCTTATATATAAACATAATCATAATAATAAATAATTGGGAATAAGAAAAATGTCTTGATTCATAACACCAAGTTGGGAATAAGAAACATAACTGCATCTTAATGGATTTCCAATACTCATTTGGGAATAAGAAAAAGCAGATCAAGTAGTATTCCCAACACCCGGTAGGCAATAAGAAAAAGTGGTACATGTATTCCCAACCCGGTTGGGAATAAGAAGAAAAAAAGTAGTGTTCACAGCAGGGTTGTTCTTTTGTTCATAAATGAAACTAATAGGCCTAAGACTAAGAGATCTAATAAATTCAACCTTTTGAATCACTGAAAATAAATAGGCCACACTAGATGTCTACTCTACATCTTATTTTGAGCCAGTATGCACATTTTGAAGATTTTCGATTGCTGTATTATAAAATCTGCTTATTAAATGCGGTAGAGCTACATAATATGGCCCTTGTTATGTTTAATGAAAAACAGGCTTACAGTCAAATATTTAAATAGATCTCTACATCTAGACAATTTCTTTTACTTAAGCTATCGGATGAATAGGATTTGACATATAAAACATATTATTCAATAAAGATAATACACTCAAACCTCATTATACCACCCCTGTTATACTGCCATTCTTGCTTTGCCAGCTTTACACCCTTGTATGGGGTGACTCGGTAGTCCAGAGGCAAGGTGTCAGCCTCTCAACCAATAGGTAGTGGGTTCGAGCCCCATCGACGGTTGAAACATTTTCTCAAAGTTTTTTCGAGTAAAATCTATCCCCCTGGTCCAGGTAGGTGGATTGACAGTCCCATCGGAAACGGACGATAAAAGAAAGTCTCCTGTGCAGATCGCAACACTTTGTGTATGTTAAGGATCCCTTGGCTGTTTACAGGGCAATCCGGCAAAATTTTTAAAATCCTACCAAAATCCTTAAAAAATCCCCTTAGTTATGGATGTGGGTAAATCAAATCAAATTAAAACACCCTTACGGATCTGATACTATACAAAAACAATGAAATACCTCGTTATACCGCCATCCGCCAATGACTTAGCCGAATGAAGAGTAGCATCAGCATAGGCCCAGATCGAGTCATCCTGATAATACCTTGGCTGGGTAGGCATGGCTATGATTGGGTCCAATTGAGTGGCAATAATTAGGTAATCCAATTTGAGTAAGAAAGGGGTGTTTCTGTTGATGTTTTTCTAAACTACATAAGAGACGGGGTGATACCATTCCACATGCATTAGGCCTACATTGCCTTATAATTATCAATGATCGTTTTCTTCTACTCTACTGGATTAGTCAAATATTAATTATTTCCTTCCATGTAATACCTGAAAAGGGATGTTTTCTTATAACGTAATTCCCCTTACAACGCGAAATTACCACTGGACAACACTTGGCAGTATAACATTTAACGAGGTTCGAATGTACCTTGTTATTACTGAGAGAGAAAAAGGAGAAAGAAAAAGAGAGAGAGAGAGAGAGAGAGAGAGAGAGAGAGAGAGAGAGAGAGAGAGAGAGAGAGAGAGAGAGAGAGAGAGAGAGAGACAGAGACAGAGACAGAGACAGAGACAGAGACAGAGAGAGAGAGAGAGAGAGAGAGAGAGAGAGAGAGAGAGAGAGACAGAGAGAGAGAGAGAGAGAGACAGAGAGAGAGACAGAGAGACAGAGAGAGAGAAAGGGGGAGTTGGATGTGTGTGTGTGTGTGTGTGTGCATGCATAGGCTACATGTGCGTGTGTGAAATAGAAAGTAAAAGAGAGAGATCTGAGATAAATCTAGAATCTAAACATTCTAGCATCTAGATCTAGATCTAGACCTAGCCAGATCTTTAGGCCTACATCTAGATTTAGATATAATATCTAATATTAATATATCATCCACCTCTGCCAGTTTACATCAGATTCTGCTGGTACTGAAAAAGTGAGCTTGATATGGATAGTGGGACTTTTTTCTTTCTTTCTTGGGATATCTGCGGTGTCTTTAAGATCACCGGTAACTCTTAGTTTATATCCAGATTCTGCTGATGCCCGAATCAATGAAAATGAAGGCTTGAACTCGCCTACGTGTCCGTTCCTTTTGTTGCACTGTCCTTTTGTCTCTGTTAGTCAAAAGCCAATACATTTACATGTTTTTTCTTTCTTTCTTGTGGGCATGAGTAGTATCTGCGGTGTCTTTTCGCTTGTCAACAAAAGTGTTCGGGTGTGTTTGGTTCACTCACCATAAGGTAGTGTCTGTATCAGGTTCGTTTCCAAAATTTAAGGTCAACAAGTAAAATGTAAAAAATCAGTTTGGGGTTTCTCTTTGATCTTTTGCTCATAAATGAAACTAATAATAATATCATATTTTCATCCTTGCTTGAATCAATGAAAATGACATCCAGGAACAAACATACATCAGCAACAAAAAATATCCCTCAAACTCTCCACCTAATGTTGAGCCAGTGACACACATTCTTTTAAGTTTTTCGGTTTGCCGTTTTTTATGGTGTTTAGGGAAATCTGATTATGTTTTTTCTTCTTCTTCGTTTGGTTTGGTTTTACATAATATTTTAATATGTTTATGAAGAATGTGAGGACCGTGACTTATATCTTTATATAGGCCTCAAGGACTACTTAAAAGTAGTCCTTGGATATATATCTCATTTCTATTTTTTCCCATGAAAATGCTCCTTTCACACCTAGTAATAATGAACTAATGCATGGCAACAAACTAATCGCTTAGCACTGAGCCTATACTATTCTTTTGTATCTTAATTTAAGTACCGATGACATACAATAGCTTTTTCAATCCAATATTCCATTTGAATTATTTTTTATCCAAGATACTATTTTTTCCAAATCACCAATAATGTTAACGTAACGGTAGCACTAGGAGCCCTATTCATGAGCACCGATATGTTTCCAGGCCTATCACTTTTTCAATCCAATATTCCAGGCTTGTCAATAAAATTGCAATTGAGTCTACATGAATATATTAGAATAATATCTCATCACCCATCTCTCTCTCTCTCTCTCTCTCTCTCTCTCTCTCTCTCTCTCTCTCTCTCTCTCTCTCTCTCTCTCTCTGTCCCCTCTCTTTCTCTCTCTCTCTCTCTCTCTCTCTCTCTCTCTCTCTCTCTCTCTCTCTCTCTCTCTCTCTCTCTCTCTCTCTCTCTCTCGCTCTCTCTCGCTCTCTCTCTCTCTCTCTCTCTCTCTCTCTCTCTCTCTCTCTCTCTCTCTCTCTCTCTCTGTCCCCTCTCTTCTCTCTCTCTCTCTCTCTCTCTCTCTCTCTCTCTCTCTCTCTCTCTCTCTCTCTCTCTCTCTCTCTCTCTCTCTCTCTGTCCCTCTCTTTCTCTCTCTCTCTCTCTCTCTCTCTCTCTCTCTCTCTCTCTCTCTCTCTCTCTCTCTCTCTGTGTCTCTCTCTGTCTGTCTGTCTGTCTGTCTGTCTGTCTGTCTGTCTCTCCCTCTCTCTCTCTCTCTCTCTCTCTCTCTCTCTCTCTCTCTCTCTCTCTCTCTCTCTCTCTCTCTCTCTCTCTCTCTCTCTCTCTCTCGCACACACACACACACACACAAACACTCACTCACAATACTCGCTCGTAAGAAAAATAAAACCATACAATATTCATTTGGTTGTATGAAATGATGTGAATACAGTTGAACAATTTCAGAGGAAAACAATGTCGAAATCATCCAAAGTAAGTAGGCCTACATTATAATGAACTATCATTCATGACAACAAACTAATACACATGTATTGTGGTAGCACTGAGCCTATACTATATACATCACCACCAATATGTTAACGTAACGGTAGGTAGGCCTATTCAATCCTTGTTTCCACATCACTGAACTAAGACTTGAGACTTAGTAACTGATATGAATACATGTATGACATTAAGATTATGCTGTGATGTTATTTTTCAGATTCAAATGGTCCTTATTCATAGCAGCAGCAGCAGTA
Source organism: Doris montereyensis (assembly GCA_037039925.1). Lineage (NCBI taxonomy): Eukaryota > Metazoa > Mollusca > Gastropoda > Nudibranchia > Dorididae > Doris > Doris montereyensis. The sequence continues at coordinate 500,730 of JAXRKP010000016.1, forward strand.
GTAGTAGTAGTAGTAGTAGTAGTAGTAGTAGTAGTAGTAGTAGTAGTAGTAGTAGTAGTAGTAGTAGTAGTAGTAATAGTAGTAGTAGTAGTAGTAGTAGTAGTAGTAGTAGTAGTAGTAGCAGCAGCAGTAGTAGTAGAAGTGGTAGTAGTAGTAATAGTAGTAGTAGTAGTAGTAGTAGTAGTAGTAGTAGTAGTGGTAGTAGTAGAAGAAGTAGTAGTAGTAGTAGCAGTAGTAGCAGTAGTGGTAGTAGTAGTAGTAGTAGTAGTAGTAGTAGTAGTAGTAGTAGTAGTAGTAGTAGTAGTAGTAGTAGTAGTACTAGTAGTAGGCCTAGTAGTGGCAGTAGTGTGCCTGTTGCTATACTTATTAGTGTTATAATTGATATTATTGTTATGGTTATTATTATTAATCCTTATTGTCATCATTTTTATATTATCATAATCATTATAATTATCAGTATTCTCATCATCATTATATTATCTATTTAGTATTTGCTAAACCCATCCTGTCGAAGTCAAAGCCTTCACTTTGACCTTGAGCATTTTTGGGACACTTGCTAAACATGACTCCTCTGATTACTTTGAAGCCATGTGGTGCTAAAAATAGAACGAATGCAATATTATTCTTGCTTGGCGCCTGCTCAAAACTCCAGCCACGTCACGTCACGATGCCAGCTCATTTCTCTTTTCTCATCATTCTCATCGTCAATGAGCAATGTTGAGTCTTAACGTTAACAGTGAACAATTATGATTTTTGCTATTTAATTAATTAAAGCTTCAGTACAGAGCGGAGGGAGGGGTGGTTGGGGGGGGGTGTGGTACGTGGTAAAAAGAAGGGTTAACTGATGATATTTTATTACGATGCAGTACAAAATATAGTGTAAGTTTCCCTTTCTAGCAACATTGACTTACACTTCTTATCATCTGCATTTGCAGGTAAAATACATGTGTGTATGTAGTAAACTATGATTTAGATGTAGATCTAGACATAATATAGATGATATGTATATCTTTTCCCAAGGTGGCTTTGTAAATTCTCTAGAGTATTGACCTCGAAGACAGTCATTATACAAGACGTAAGACGGATGGCATTACTGATCGCACGTTGCCTCTAATAACGGCTATTGATATGCGTTCAAGTAGCCATGTAGTCTCTCGAGGGTCCTTCGTTGAATCAGTAATTTTTCCTCCCAAAGTACGCAGGAACGAGTTGGTCAGCGGGCCAAGCACTCCTGAAGTTTTGACGGCCACTGGTTGAATAATGTGCCGGTCAAACAATAATTCATACTTTCTCAATTTGCGCTCTTCGACTCGTTGGGCGATTGTTCCGGGCGCCGTGGCTGCGATAGAGAGATAGCTTGCAGAGAAAGTATCGCAACAAGTCGCATCCCAAACTAGTGACCTTCCCCCTCGAAAAAGGGAATAGTGTAATTTCGTCTGGGCGCTTGCCGTCGCCCCGGTCGAGTCCTACCGGTTCTAGCCGAGATGGTACACCGGACGCGTCGAGACCTCTTAACGATGTCGTTTAGGACAGCGTGGCGTGGTAAGCGGCCTGAACTAAATTTACAGGATGAGGGATGAACCCCAAATTCATCGATCATCTTGCCACATCTACAACGTTGGGCCGCCACACTTAAACCCAGGGGTTGGGCGATGTCTATACGAAGACACTCACTGCTGAGTAGAGTCCCAAATGGCAGGCGAGGGGAAGGCGTTGAGCCATGAACCACTGCCAGGATGAGCTGCCGCTACAAAACAAGCCAGTCGATGCTGGTTGAGTGAATGTTTTGTAGCGGCCACGCAAGCGATATCATCCCAACTGCGTTGTTTATGAGGCTGTTGTTTATGAGGCTCCCTGTGGATGTCGAGATTCGTATCTAGCCAACAGAAGAATTGTTCACTCTGATCGAGTGCCAATGAATCCGAAATGTTGGCGAGTATACCCGCCTACGAGTTCTTGACATGCAGCCGTTGAAGAGAGGTAGGCGGGCAGCGAAAGGTCCAGTGCCGTGCGGAGAGCGGTCCCTCCGTGTGGTATTGGTAACTGCCCGTTTCCACCCAGTGTCATCAAAGCAACGTTGCATATGTTCTCAGCACACGAATGGAGTACTTCGTCATACAGAGACAAGGACCCCTTTCCTTATAGCAAGGTGGTGAGCTTCGAACAGTGAACAAAACTCCGGGCGATGCAAAGCTGTTTTTTAAGAGAAACAGGGCTTGGTGCGGTTCTAGTAGGGTTAGTCTATTTGCCATGGACTTAAGTTTCGACATCTTGAGCTCAGATTCCTCCGGACAGCGGGGGCAGAAATAGGCGAACCGAGTATCTCGGCACTGTCGATGGGTGTATTTTGGTCGCACCCAGAACCGATTGGATCGCATGAAGAACGGGGTCAAATGTGTCTGATTCGAGGCCGAGATTGATTATCTCAGATTTGGCAGGATTGACGATTAAACCAATTTCAGCAAGCGCCGGTAGGATCCTGTCTAGATTTAGGTCGCGAACTACAGTGTTGACGTCATCACCTATAATTGCATCATCCAGATACCAGACGGAAACTTGATTTCAGTCGGCCAATCTTTAGCATTTATGTTCATCATTGACCCTGTGCTCATTTAGGAATCATTATTGGCTTAGATTACTTAACGCGCAAAAATTAATTTTAAAAATACATAAATAAATGGCACATAAGCCTATAGGGCCGTAATTCTAAAGTTGAAATTGTCTTCAAATTTAAAGATAAGAATGTAGGGGTTCCATCTGAAGACGGGGTTTTGTTTGTAAATAACAAATATGATAATAATAATAATAATAATAATAATAATAATAATAATAATAATAATAATAATAATAATAATAATAGGTACATTTCCATACATTTTTTTCTTTCACAACGAAAATCAATGGATGAAAAGAGGCGGAGTTTCACTCGGTCCACCATGGCACCACGCAATGACGATGCACAACGGTGTGTGAACGTCTGCACGCCGCGAAGCATTTGTTACTATTAAAAGAGTGTGACTCAGGTGTCTGGTTGAAATCCTGACAACAGCGTGGCCATGTTTACACCACGTGAGAGGAAACGTCAGTGTTACTATTATCTGCGTCATTATAAAAGCAGGACATGGTTAGAAGTCGAACATTCCATGACCCTCAGCTATCGGATTCACATCGTGGTTGCATTAATGATGATATAGCAATTTTAGACTTATTACTGATGAACACATTGCTGTGACAGTTAATTCAAAGCTAATTTTCTTGTGCTGAAAGAGCATTCATACTCTTCCTACGATTTGTGCCCAAGGTAAGTTATCATTTATAAGTCCTAAGAGACACATTTTCAATCACGATTTCTAAATTGTTTGTTCTAGTCTAGATCTAAATAGATCTAGATCTAGATCTAGATCTACGTAACAGTAAACCGGCGTGATTAAGTTTTTCCCAATATGATATATAATCTCATTCTTTTTACTATTAAAGTAAAGTTTTCATGAGTTAAGCTGACACTTTGCTACCTATTGTGTGTATTTGTGTTGGGTTTTCTCTTATATAAATTTGATTTAGTTTAGTTTTTGAGTTATAAATTTATATAAGATAGGCTAAGTGTTGTCCTGTCACTTTTAGTTTTGTTTCTTTTTTCTCTCATAGACTAGATCTAGATCTAGATCTAGATCTATTACTTTTTTCGCAGGTGAAGGGGAAGGGGTTTGGAACAGATTTTTTATACCTTGCTATGAACGAAGATTCTAGATCTAGAACCAGTATGGTGTGACTAAATATTTCTGATGTGACTGTGACTCGCTAGATCTACATCTAGATCTATATTTAGATTGAGATTGCAAAAAAATGATGAAATCCTGGATAGATCTCTTGTAATGTTTAAATTTAGATCTAGATTCAGTAAGATTCTAGATCTAGATCTACACCTTTTGAGATTCAGATATAATCTAGATCGAACTCTAAATCTATCCAGATTTCATAATTTTTTTTACAATCTTTAGATTTAGAGTTCGATCTAGATCTAGATATATGTAGATATATCTAGATCTAATCTAGATCTAGATTAGATCTGAATCTCCAAAAAGGTGTAGATCTAGAATCTCAGTGAATCTAAATTTAAACAATACAAGAGATCTAGGTGTGTAAAAGTAGTAAATTAGGCTACATTATGATTATTTTGGGGTTGCTTGGTTTGTTTGGATTTGTTTGTTTTTTTCCTTCTTTTTTTTCTCTCTCCTAAACTGTAGATCCATACATTACGATGTCAGTGCCATAGAACACATTTTATTTTTACTCTGCTTTGTATTTTTTTCTGTTTTTATTTTAATCCAAAGATTTAGAATCTATACATATGAAAACAAAGGTGTAGAATCTAATCTAGATCTAATCTAATATTCTTATAAATTGTGAAGTATAGATCTACTAGATATATACCATGACATTAAAAAAAAAGTTCCTTCAGGGGGGGTCATTATGGCCCACAGACAGGAGCCAATCCTGGTTTCTGAAGCATGAATGGGGAACATGTAATAATTATCTCCTCTTTTTTTTTTTATCATGATGCTAGTCTAAGTCTGATGCAAGTTTTTACTCCCAAGCTGTAGGCCTATCCATTTACACCAGGGTTGAATAGGGAAGATGCATGGAAAGTGTAATTTTTAAAAGACTGCTATTAATTTCAAAACCCTATTCTAACCTGTCATTGTTTTTTTTATCTATCCCCAGGTTTAAAGATTCACAATCAATTCGCAGACACTGGCATACCTTACCAGAATGGCATCCTTGAAGAGATATCGACAGACAACTGACAATAACGCTGCTGCTCGTTTTAGAGACCTACCTCCACGATTCAAACGACAAAAATCAATTCCTTCCCCCGAAAGCAGCACTGTTGACAATCATAAACAAAACCAAAGTAATAAATCAAAGAAGTCATCACAGAAAGATTCAGTTGTTTTAATTGGAAATAATAGTGCCATTCAGTCACATTCAGAAGTCATCCAGCCAATTGAATTATATTCCAAAGACAAAAAAAGGTTTGAAGAAAAGTACTGGAAACAGGCCTCGTTTGATTGTGGACCAAAACTATTCAAGGAAACTAACCCAACCAATTGTTTTATCACCCATGGATAACAAACTGTTTGATTTTACCAGAAATGATGAACAGGATCATTATATTACGCTAGTTTCGGACAATGGCAATCCTTTCTCTTGGCAAAATCAAACTCAATCAACATGGCCTAATTATTCACGGTACGAACAAGCAGGTCTTGCTGAAGCGAATACATCTTGGATTTCCGATTCAAATCCGCATGAGACTGTAGACAGCCATCACAATACTAATAATGGTAATAGCCAGGCTACAACATTGCCAACAGTCAATCTACCATTACCATATGATGAGACACAGCCCAAAGATTACAGTGAAACAGACAAACGCATAATTGAAATGTTCAAAGAGCTTGAAAGAGTTGCAGATCAGAAGGAGAAAGAAAGAAGAAGATGAAAATGGATCTGATAGAAAGTCTCTTGTGTCCCATCATTTGCGGATGCTCATGTGTGCTATTGATATAAGTATACAGAAGGAATTGACGATGAGGAAGAATCTGAAGGCAGCGTTGATGAAACACCAATACAGGACAAACATTGTTCACCTTTGGCTACACAAACTACAGCCAAAACATTCACACCAAGCAAAGGCGCTGCAGACTCTCAACAGCCTGCTCCTTTCTCTGGTAGCAGTTGTCATGCCATTACGAATTCTGAGGTTCAAACATTTCCTTTGATTTATACACAAAATTTTCAAACAACCCATCCCCTCAATCCTTGCACTACCACATATCAACAAATTCCATACTTTACAGATTCTTTCACTGCTCTGAATGGAGGAAAATCATTTGAAATGCCCACGAAGTTCAAACCATCTTTTGCATCGATTGAAACGCAGCCATGGGATTTATGGTCTAGCCCGTCCTTCAATGGATTAGATGTTTTCAGCAACTGGTGAAAGGGCACAACTCTTTCTGAAACAGCTGATTCAGCTTTTGCGCTCTTCGATCGGCTTGGGATGGAAAATGATTACAACCCTAGGACAGAGGAATGTTTGACTAGAACTCCACTATACAAGCGCTGAATCTACATGATAAACACTTCTCAAATTATAATTGTATTACTGTACCACAAAAATAGTCCACTTTTTGATTTAATCTTATGAAGATTTGTTAATTTTTTCTGGTTAGTTCTTGTGTGTTAGTTGTACTTCATTTTTACTGCCTGTGGAAATGAAATTCATTCATCATAAACACAAAAGAAATTTTTTTATTCACTATCAATAGATAACTGATTGAGTCATGGGTTTTAAATTGTGTTGTATTAATATTTATTACTATAAAGTATGTAGCCTAAAAAAAGGTATAATCTACAGTCTATATTTTGTACTTAGATATTGTATAATTAAAGCCCGAACCCAAATCCTCATACCATCTCAACTGATACTATTTCACCAGATTCCTCCTTTCTAATTCTATGGATCGATGATCCCTATGAATTTGAGTATGTAATAATATAATGTATATATAAATTTTACATGTATAGACATTGTTTGTATTACTAATATTATTATTATTATTATGCAGTTCATCTAGTCCATAGACATCAATACGAGTAGCTGCTGTTTACTGTTTGGTCCTTTATTTTCATTTGTAGCATTAGATTTGTGTAAGAATAGTACAACTACTATTCTTTCAACTGCTGGCCTTTTTAATGACAATTGGCAATGCCTAACTACACAGGGTGCAAAGTCACTTTATTGAAACACTCAAAACTGTGGCATGCTGGGTTTCTTTGGGCCATGCAAAGACGTATTTATTTATCTATGTAATCTCATGATGTTTCTGACTGGTGCAAGAACGAAAATACTGATTGGATATATCACAATTCAATTTTAATAGTGCACACATAAATGTATATATGTACCTAACTGTATTGCCAATTTGTTAAATTTCCTTTCCTTTGAACTTAATGTCTCCAAGATGGCAGGATGAAAAAAATACATTGTATGAACTCATTTGCATGATGTTTTGAAATGATTGTTCAATTTATTTAACTACTGTAAAAATGTAAAAAATGATTGAAACAAGTTTAAAAAGGTTAATGAGGCATGATATTTGTGAGAGAGAAAAAGTTACATACTTTTGACATAACATTAAACATACAAGTTTGCAAAGTGTCTGCTTTGTTGCTTGTCTTTGATCCCATTGTAATCAATTGTATGGAATGCAAATCATTAATGATATTCTTACTCAAATTTTATATTTAATTAAGATTTGATGACGTTTTGAGTTCTAAATCAGTATCAAACTACTTCATTTACACAATTAATAAACTCATATTTAATGTATCATTTTATCCCAATATTTCGAGGACTCAGTAGTACAGAGGCAAGGTGTTAGCTTCTCAGCTCGTGGTTCAAGCCCAAGGCCCGCGGACAGTTGAAAAACATTTCTTGACTATTTTAATAAAATATCCCTTTGGTCCAGGTACGTGGATTGACACATAGTCCCATTGGAGATGGACAATAAAAGGGGGTACATGTAACAAGTGAAGATCACAACATTGTGCAAGTTAAAGATACCGTGGCTGATTACAACTTAAGGCACTCCAGGCAAAATACAAAAATGTTGTTATTTAATTTACTGAGAATGTGTTCTAATATACACTACATCCTGCATAAGGAGAATGAGAGAGAACAATAGAACAACGCATTGGTAGATAACATGTTACTATTTTTACTGTTACAACACTAAATGAGAAGCTTTCTTCATTTCATGTCAGTCAATGACACAAATCAGAATTACTATTTTTAAAATTGTTTTTTAATCCCATCATTTCAATTAATTCAATTCATTTTAATAATTTAATTTGTCTGTTTTGCTGTTGTTTTCATTTTTTCTATCACAATCTTTCTCTTCCTTTGGTTAGAGAAAGACACAATTAGTGAGTATTATATCACTATTTTATCCAACCATTGGTACATCAAACTCAAAGGCAAACATTACATTTTTCAATGTCAGAATTATAATGTTGTAGCTCAATTATCATTCTTTGTAAAGAAAATTTTGTTGAGAATGAGACTTTGTTTACTTCGGATTTCATGGTCTTATATTTTTGAAGATTATTGGAAAGGTATTCCAGCCATCATAAATTAAATTTTCACTCTTTAGGTTTCTGATTTTGAGAAGTAATTTTAGAACTTATTATTATAATATATATGTATTATTATTATGACATGCATTATCAATATCATTGATTCCCTTGTTTACCATGGTTTAAGAGTAAGTTTTTCTGTTGTCAGATTTTTGCTCTTCCAAAATTCCCTTTACTTTGATTGAATGATAACAATTCAAAGAATAGTCATGCGCATTCTTGAACAAAGGAAAATATCGCATGTACTAAATAGTGATATGGCCGGATTGCTATACATATAATACAGTAGTCGCTGGATAAAAACACACTCTGCATAAACACACACATCTGCTGACCAAATTTTAAATATATAATAAAAGCGTTACCATAAACTATAAACACACAGTATGCTTAAAAACATGCACCAAAAGGGCATGCGTTTATCCAGCGATCACCGTGATTGTAACTGAATAAACCTGTGATTTTTTTGTATGTGCCTTTCTCTTTCTGTATCTATAATTTTATCTGTTTCCTATCTTTAAATCCATCCTCATTGATCTTTATATGTGTCTCTCTCTCTCCCCTTTTTCTACTTTTTCTGGATTCTTAAAAAAAAAACAATTTAGAGAAACACATGCCAATTTATTTTCATTTTTGTTGTGAGTTGCTTGTGCTAAATGGTTCATAACTTATCATTCAATGTCAGCGATACTGATGGATCATGTTGTTTTATTAGGGTTTTGTTATGTGTACATTATGTGGACGATTGTCTTGAGGTAGGGGTTTTAAATAATTAGAATTTAAGGTTCGGCTAGCTTTACATACATGCATATTATATGTATGTGTTTAAATAGAATTTGACTTGAAATGCTATCAATTTAATCATCTCAATAGCTTTCTAACTTAAATCTACTAAGTAAACTTCTGGAAAGGACATACATGTATTTAATAGTATTACAATGACAGTACTATTTACCTATGCTACAACGTGTACATGCAATATAGTTAAGTACAGTACATGACATGTTTGTATAGTTTACAAAACTATTATACATGTAGTAATACTAGTGACTAAAGTAAGGTATTTTATAAGACTAAAACATCAGCATAGAAAATCTAGTGTAGTACAATGTAATAGAAGAAAGCCCCGTGGAAGTTCATAAATTCTTTGTAGATGGAATAAAGTTCACTCATTTTCAATGTTATACTTTATTATACAGTACATTGAAGTGTGAAATTTGAAATATCTAGTGTTCCATTTTTTATCTGTCCATGTCATGTTCAATTTAATCCCATATTGTAATACATGTAATAATATATATTGTATTACCAAACTTTATGTGCAATTTTTTTCTTCTCTATAACAGAAGTCTTTCAAAATACATCAACATGGAATGCATTGCTTGCACATGTGTATTTAAATTTTGTCAAAAGTCATGCAATTCCTAAACTAAAAGTTTAATAATTGATTGGCTTTTAGCTGAAAACCACTGTGATGCTTTACTAATATATATTTATATATATATTATATATATATATATATATATATGTATATATATGTGTATATGTATATATATGTATATATATATATATATGTGTGAATATATTGTGGATGCATGTTTTTGTTTATCATTTGGACTTTTTTACATGCAAGCAAACTTTTTACCAAATTTGATCTGGGCAAAACAGTCACCTACATTACAAATTGCCCCTTTGTTCTTTTTGTAACCAGTGTAATTTTTAAGCAGTTTTTGTGGTGTGAAATTAATTTTCTCTCTCTCTCCCCGTCTCTGTCTCTCTCTCTCTCTCTGTCCGTTTGTCTGTCTGTCTGTCTGTCTCTCTGTCTCTCTCTCTGTTTGTCTCTCTCTCTCTCTCTCTCTCTATCACTGTCTCTTTCTGTCTCTCTCTCTCTCTCTCTTCTTCTCTGTATGGTCATTATCTCTAACCTCTTTCAATGTCATTACTTTCACATCTCTCTATCTTTCTCATAATCTATTTCCAAGTAACTTTTCCATGTCATTTATTATGTATCAATCAACCACACAAAATTGTTTTCAGGTTCTATTCAAGATATTAGAAAATCTAGCTACAATCAACATTATGTACACAAAAAGGTGTTTCAGGTTCTATTCAAGCATGAAATAGTTCTCTAGACAAATCCAACATTATGTACACAACCATCACACAGAACTGTAGTAGGTTCTATTCAAGATGAAATAGAAAAGGAAGACAAATCCAACATTATGTACACAACCATCACACAGAACTGTACTAGGGTTCTATTCAAGATGAAATAGAAAAGGAAGACAAATCCAACATTATGTACACAACCATCACACAGAACTGTTCAAGTTCTATTCAAGATGAAATAGAAAAGGAAGACAAATCCAACATTATCTCACAACCATCACACATAACTGTACTAGGTTCTATTCAAGATGAAATAGAAAAGGAAGACAAATCCAATATTATGTACACAAACTCTGTTTTAGGTTTTATTCAAGATGAAATAGAAATTTTGTTCGAGTAAAATCTACCTTCACCCCATCCTGGTTCAGGTAGGTGGATCGACTCCCTAGTCCCATCGGAGATGGACGATAAAAAGAAGGTCCTGTGTAAAAAAAATCTCTTGGCTGTTTACAACTACATGTACTACAAGACAGTCCAGGCAAAATTCTCTTCCTACCAAAAAACCCCTGAGATCACCTTAGTTGTGGATGTGGATAAACTCAAATCAGTTGAATGGGTAGAGTTCTGTAGCGTGCCTCGTCTATAGAGTATCAATAGAAAAAATAGATTTCTAGTACATGTACAGTACAAGTTATCAATATCAACATTCTTAACATTTACACGACGTTGACTTGATACTATAGAGGGGGAGGGGGTGGGGTGAAAGATGAGTTACGTAATGATTCATTTCTCTAGCTAAATAATTTGTTACATAATTATACATGTATACATCTATTCGTGTTGAAGGACCTCTAAACCGATCTGAAGAGCTACATGACTACCGGTACTAAAAGACAAATTGATTTAATTAAAGTTAAGGTAAATACTTTTACCAAGCAAAACAACCTTCAACTACACGGCCTGCTATACTACTACTATGATTATAAAGTTATAAATATGATTACATGTATTAGGTAGGCCTACTATACTTCTTCTATTATTATAAAAGTTATAAATATGATAACATGTATTATGTAGGTCTGTCTGTATACTAATAATAATATTACTATTATTATAAAAAGTTATAAATATGATTACATGTATTAGGTAGGCCTACTATACTATTACTATTATTATAAAAGTTATAAATATGATTACATGTATTATGTAGGCCTACTCTACTACTACTATTATTATGAAAGTTATAAATATGATTACATGTATAAAAGTTAGGTATGGCCTATGTACTACTATTACTATTATTATAAAAGTTATAAATATGATTACATGTATTATGTAGGCCTACTCAGTACCAGCTCCAACCAAGATCACCATCCCATAATCTTGTAACATTTGTGATACATAAAGTTGTATTACGCAACTCTCTATATCAATGATTTACAAAATTCATTTAGAACACA
>JAXRKP010000016.1:520000-540000 GCA_037039925.1 Doris montereyensis
TATTCAGATAGTTTGTGGAGGGTAAAATCAAATAGAATATAAAAATGTTTGAATGTATGTATGAGAGAGAGAGAGAGATCAGAGAGAGAGAGATCTTTATCACTGTCAGAATGCAGAGAGAGAGAGAGCGTAATGCGAAAAAAGAAGGAGAGAGAGAGAGAGAGAGAGAAGAGAAGAGAGAGAGAGAGAAGAGAGAGAGAGAGAGACATACAGACAGACAGACAGACAGATAGACAGAGAGAGACAGAGACAGACAGACAGACAGATAGACAGAGAGAGAGAGAGAGAGAGAGAGAGAGAGAGAGAGAGAAGAGAGAGAGAGAGAGAGAGAGAGAGAGAGAGAGAGAGAGAGAGAGAGAGAGAGAGAGAGAGAGCGACTGACAGATAGACAGACAGACAGACAGACGGACAGATTTAGACAGACAGACAAATAGACGAGAGACAGAGGGACTGACAGACGGATAGCGGACGAAAGAAAGATGATTAGACCCAGCAGTAGCGCGAGGACTTCAAAACTAAAATTGATTACATCACTTTTTTCTTTCTTCTTTCTTTATCAGCACCACCATTGTTTCAGCTAATCCTGACTCTGTTCCATTTATAGCCTAATATTTTCCTGTTCCAAAAATCACAGTCCGTGTTCTTTTCCAGAGTCGTTGTCGAAAGTTCCAAGCCGCGTATATCATCATATTTAGTACTTTGAATCACCTGCTGGTTTGGATAAGTAGGGATAAGCCCATTGTACCCTAGGTAGATGGTGGCTGCCACCTTGAGGCTCCTTACCGGGCCTTGTTATTCTGTCAGGGTTAACTCCCTTAGCCTTTGAACTGTCCCAAACCATCCTGCAGGGCAGCATGTTGTTATTTTCTGTTAGGTAAACTCCGTTAGCCTTTGGTCAACCAAGACCGGCCTGCAAGGCAGCAATTTGTTTTCTGTCAGGGTTAACTCCCTTAGCCTTTGGTTAACCAAGACCCGCCTGCAAGGCAGCAGAAGACTTGTGGAGGGCGGGACCGCCAAATCCCCGCACAGGTGCTTAAGTGTTCACTGCCTGGATTACATCACTTTGAAATCAAAATCTGATATTTGTGGGTGAATTCAAAGTATATGAGCTTGATAGAAATAATCCGAAATGCTCAAATATTGAGTTGGGGGACTCAGTCGTCCTGAGGCAAGGTGTCAGCCTCTCAACCAATAAGTCATGTGTTCAGGCCCAGACGATTGAACATTTCGTTTCGAATAAAATCTACCATCTCCATGGTCCAGGTAGGTAGATCGACACCATAAAATCTACCATCTCCCATGGTCCAGGTAAGTAGATCGACACCATAAAATCTACCGTCTCCCATGGTCCAGGTAGGTAGATCGACACAATAAAATCTACCATCTCCCATGGTCTAGATAGGTAGATCGACACAATAAAATCTACCATCTCCCATGGTCTAGGTAGGTAGATCGACACAATAAAATCTACCATCTCCCATGGTCTAGGTAGGTAGATCGGCACCATAAAATCTACCATCTCCCATGGTCCAGGTAAGTAGATCGACACCATAAAATCTACCATCTCCCATGGTCCAGGTATGTAGATCGACACAATAAAATCTACCATCTCCCATGGTCTAGGTAGGTAGATCGACACAATAAAATCTACCATCTCCCATGGTCTAGGTAGGTAGATCGACACAATAAAATCTACCGTCTCCCATGGTACAGGTAGGTAGATCGACACAATAAAATCTACCATCTCCCATGGCAGATGTAGGTAGATCGACACAATAAAATCTACCATCTCCCATGGTCTAGGTAGGTAGATCGACACAATAAAATCTACCATCTCTCATGGTGCAGGTAGGTAGATCGACACAATAAAATCTACCATCTCCCATGGTCTAGGTAGGTAGATCGACACAATAAAATCTACCATCTCCCATGGTACAGGTAGGTAGATCGACACAATAAAATCTACCATCTCTCATGGTACAGGTAGGTAGATCGACACAATAAAATCTACCATCTCTCATGGTACAGGTAGGTAGATCGACACAATAAAATCTACCATCTCCCATGGTACAGGTAGGTAGATCAACACAATAAAATCTACCATCTCCCATGGTCTAGGTAGGTAGATCGACACAATGAAATCTACCATCTCCCATGGTACAGGTAGGTAGATCGACACCATAAAATCTACCATCTCCCATGGTCTAGGTAGGTAGATCGACACCATAAAATCTACTATCCCATGGTACAGGTAGGTAGATCGACACAATAAAATCTACCATCTCCCATGGTCTAGGTAGGTAGATCGACATAATACAATCTACCATCTCCATGGTGCAGGTAGGTAGATCGACATAATAAAATCTACTCTCTCATGGTCCAAGTAGGTAGATTGACATCATAAAATCTACCATCTCCCATGGTACAGGTAGGTAGATCGACATCATAAAATCTACCATCTCCCATGGTCTAGGTAGGTAGATCGACACAATAAAATCTACCATCTCCCATGGTGCAGGTAGGTAGATCGACACAATAAAATCTACCATCTCCCATGGTCTAGATAGGTAGATCGACACAATAAAATCTACCATCTCCCATGGTCTAGGTAGGTAGATCGACACAATAAAATCTACCATCTCCCATGGTCTAGGTAGGTAGATCGACACAATAAAATCTACCATCTCCCATGGTCCAGGTAGGTAGATTGACACCATAAAATCTACTCTCCCATGGTACATGTAGGTAGATCGACACCAAGTCCCATCGGAGCCGGATGGTTTAAAGGAGGTCCACTGTGCACGTTAAAGATGGCTTGGCTGTTTACATAGCATTCCGGATACGATTGAATATCCTACCAACACCCCAGTGATCACTTTAGTTGCAAAAAAAGTTCCTTCAAAGCCATTACAGCTCATAGAGCCGGGGTTATCCTGGTTTTTATAGCGTGAAGCGCAGCAGGTGATGATAATCACTGTCTGGACAGAACGCTAGTCTGGCGCAGGTCTTTACTCCCAAGCTAGTGCTTGCATCCATTTGCATCTCGGTCAATGTGTTAAGTGTCTTTTCCAAGGGAAACAACGTAGGAGGCTTAGCTTTGCTAGGATTTGAACCCGGGACCTTATTATGATCCCCAGTCCGGTAGCCTAACCACTCGGTCACCGACGTCATCATAGTCGTAGATGCGAGTGAATCAAATCAAATAAAGAATTGAGCTAGTCAGTCGTTACGAAGGAGAAGAACGAGAAGGAGACACTCGTTAGATAATGTACATAAACGCAGACATTGTACAAATACGCTCCGTGCAATCGAAGTTATAAAATACCGTACGAGTTTGTCACATTTATTTGTGACGTAAACAGCAAGATCTCCATTGTGTGGGTTGATCTATTTATGTTGCAGGCTTATGCATCGAGTGCAAAATGAGGTCATAACATCGTGACCAATGTACTATCGTTTCTTTTCTTTCCTTTTAACAATGAAGATTGCCGTTTACAAGATAAAAGTAAGTCAGTCCTATATTAAACGTATGCTTACGCTTACACAAAGTTAGGTCCTCAAATATTTGATAGTTTTCCCGGATAATCAAACAACCTTTAATGAACTGTTTTCCACGTTACCTGGACTTAAATGCCTCAGTATGCGCTCCCTTTTCTGTGCTTTTTCTTTCTTTTTATTGGCAGTTGGTTTCGTTTTTAAAACAGATGTTAATTACACAGTCGTCTCGATCAGTCTTCCATTCCTACCCACCCATTTATCGAAAGGTAGTCAAATCGATACATTCGCCGCTCTTACCCCGTCATTTCTTCATACCGACAAATATGCAAACATTCATTGATGATATGTAGATCGACATAGTATAATCACAATGTGGTGTACAAGTTACTATAGCTAGCACTTGTAAACGTGGTAGTGGTGGTATACGTACATCTAATAGTAATAGTAACCAGTAGTAGTGGTTGTAGTAGTAGTAGTAGTAGTAGTACTACTACTACTACTACTACTACTACTACTACTACTACTACTACTACTACTACTACTACTACTACTACTACTACTACTACTACTACTACTGCTGCTGCTACTACTACTACTACTACTACTACTACTACTACTACTACTACTACTACTACTACCACTACTACTACTACTACTACTACTACTACTACTACTACTAGTAGTACTACTACTAATACTACTACTACTACCACCACTACTACTGCTGCTACTGCTAAAGCTGTTACTATTACTATTACTGCTACTATTACTACTACTACTACTACTACTACTACTACTACTACTACTACTACTACTACTACTACTACTACTACTACTACTACTACTACTACTACTACTACTACTACTACAACTACTACTACTACTACTACTACTACTACTACTACTACTACTACTACTACTACTACTACTACTACTACTACTACTACTACGACTACTATTACTACTATTCCTTCTACTACTACTAATACTATTACTACTACTACTACTACTACTACTACTACTACTACTACTACTACTACTACTACTACTACTACTACTACTACTACTACTACTACTACTACTACTACTACCGCTGCTACTGCTTCTGTTACTATTACTACTACTACTATTACTACTACTACTATGCTACTACTATTAGTACTACTACTACTACTACTACTACTACTACTACTACTACTACTACTACTACTACTACTACTACTACTACTACTACTACTACTATTACTACTACTACTATTACGACTACTATTACTACTACTACTACTACTACTACTACTACTACTACTACTACTACTACTACTACTACTACTACTACTACTACTACTACTCATTCTGCTGCTACTGCTGCTGCTGCTACTACTACTACTACTACTACTACTACTACTACTACTACTTCTTCTTCTACTACCACTACTGCTACTGCTACTACTACTACTACTACTACTACTACTACTACTACTACTACTGCTGCTGCTACTACTACTACTACTACTACTACTACTATTACTGCTGCTACTACTACTACTACTACTATTACTACTACTACTACTACTACTACTACTACTACTACTACTACTACTACTACTACTACTACTACTACTACTACAACTACTACTACTACTACTACTACTACTACTACTACTACTACTACTACTACTACTACTACTACTACTACTACCGCTGCTGCTGCTTCTGTTACTATTACTACTACTACTACTACTACTACTACTACTATGCTACTACTATTACTACTACTACTACTACTACTACTACTACTACTACTACTACTACTACTACTACTACTACTACTACTACAACTACTACTACTACTACTACTACTACTACTACTACTACTACTACTACTATTACTACTAATACTACTACTCTACTACTACTATTAGTATTACTACTACTCCTGTTGCTGCTGTCCACTACTACTACTACTACTACTACTACTACTACTACTACTACTACTACTACTACTACTACTACTGCTACTGCTACTACTACTACTACTACTACTACTACTACTACTACTACTACTACTACTACTACTACTACTACTACTACTACTACTACTACTACTACTACTACGCGAGTAAATGTGCATCAAGTGTCAAAGAGAAACAGTATGTGTTTGACTACCTCAGATTAAAGCATTGGCCGAGTTAAGACGGTCAACAAGATAGATCTACATGTACCAAAGTCAAAAGGACTTGAACCCCATTGCATCATCTAGCCGGTGTCACACACTCTCGGTTGATCCACCTGACTTGCACGTAGCATTGTACATCATCGGGCCACATTTGCCAATACACGTCATTTGATTTCTCGTTTTATCTTAATGTATCCACCAATATTACAAAGGGTTTAAGGACTATACTATTATATTCTTATTATGTTTTCTTGAAGGGGCGGGGGTGTGGGGGGGGGGGTAACGGTTGCCTTTAACGGATTGCTCTGGTAATTTCAAATCAGACATTTTATTTAGGTGAGATGGAAGAGAATACCTTTTAAAAATAAATGAATATTACTTATCAGTGCATTGCCGTAGATGGCCTTGTTATTAGACTGGCGTCATATCCAGGAGGTAATGAAGTACGTAACCATTGGTCCGTTTAGCCCTACAGAAACCGGGATAAGCTCCGCTCATATATGTCACAAAGGCCTTGAAGGATCATGCAGTTCAACATAGTTGACAGATTGGAAATTGGTCACCCCTCTCACCTCCTTTCTTTCGATTCCATACATTCACACTCCAATCACTCTTTTGGACGCTTTAGCAATTATATGTACCACTTTGACAGGGTTTATGATACATGATAATGTACACAGTACAAAGCCATTGAACACACAACTGTTGATGTCATTCTATTCAACGTGGAGGGAGGTTGGGGGGGGGGGGGGGGGCGGGGGTTGTAATCGGTAGTCCAGAGGCAAGGTGTTGGCCCCTCAACAAAAAGGTTCTGGCTTCAAATCCCGACGGTTAAATAAATGTACTCGAGTTTTCTTCGGGATAAAACCACCACTCCCCCCCCCCCCCCACCTCCCTGATCAAGGTAGGTGGACCGACCTCTATTTCCATCGGAGATGGGCGATAAAAAGGAGGTTCCGTATGAAGGTCACAACACTTGGTACATGTAGACAAAATCCCATGGCTGTTCACAGGGCAGTCCGGGCTAAATTAGAGATGCTACCAAAACCCCGAGCTCACCTTAGTTGTGAATTTGGGTAAAAATCAACTAAAATCAAAATCCTTTCAACAGAGAAACCACAAGATTTCAATTGCATCACTGTAACGAATTACTCTAGATGGATGCACACTCTATGATTGAACGTCTAGATTACCAATAAGAGACACACCAGTTGAAAAGAAGATGTTGGTATTGCGCAAAGTGTGTGTACAATGTTGGTATTGTGTAAAGTGTGTGTACAATGTTGGTGTTGTGTAAAGTGTGTGTACAATGTTGGTATTGTGCAAAGTGTGTGTACAATGTTGGTGTTGTACAAAGTGTGTGTACAATGTTGGTGTTGTACAAAGTGTGTGTACAATGTTGGTGTTGTACAAAGTGTGTGTACAATGTTGGTATTGTACAAAGTGTGTGTACAATGTTGGTGTTGTACAAAGTGTGTGTACAATGTTGGTATTGTACAAAGTGTGTGTACAATGTTGGTGTTGTACAAAGTGTGTGTACAATGTTGCTGTTGTACAAAGTGTGTGTACAATGTTGGTGTTGTACAAAGTGTGTGTACAATGTTGGTGTTGGTACAAATGTGTGTGTACAATGTTGGTATTGTACAAAGTGTGTGTACAATGTTGGTGTTGTACAAAGTGTGTGTACAATGTTGGTATTGTACAAAGTGTGTGTACAATGTTGGTATTGTACAAAGTGTTGGTAAAGTGTTGGTGTTGTACAAAGTGTTGGTAAAGTGTTGGTATTGTACAAAGTGTTGGTAAAGTGTTGGTGTTGTACAAAGTGTGTGTACAATGTTGGTATTGTACAAAGTGTGTGTACAATGTTGGTATTGTACAAAGTGTGTGTACAATGTTGGTATTGTACAAAGTGTGTGTACAATGTTGGTATTGTACAAAGTGTGTGTACAATGTTGGTATTGTACAAAGTGTGTGTACAATGTTGGTGTTGTACAAAGTGTGTGTACAATGTTGGTATTGTACAAAGTGTGTGTACAATGTTGGTATTGTACAAAGTGTGTGTACAATGTTGGTATTGTACAAAGTGTGTGTACAATGTTGGTATTGTACAAAGTGTGTGTACAATGTTGGTGTTGTACAAAGTGTGTGTACAATGTTGGTATTGTACAAAGTGTGTGTACAATGTTGGTATTGTACAAAGTGTGTGTACAATGTTGGTATTGTGTAAAGTGTGTGTACAATGTTGGTGTTGTGTAAAGTGTGTGTACAATGTTGGTGTTGTACAAAGTGTGTGTACAATGTTGGTATTGTACAAAGTGTGTGTACAATGTTGGTGTTGTACAAAGTGTGTGTACAATGTTGGTGTTGTGTAAAGTGTGTGTACAATGTTGGTATTGTGTAAAGTGTGTGTACAATGTTGGTGTTGTGTAAAGTGTGTGTACAATGTTGGTGTTGTACAAAGTGTGTGTACAATGTTGGTGTTGTGTAAAGTGTGTGTACAATGTTGGTGTTGTGTAAAGTGTGTGTACAATGTTGGTATTGTGTAAAGTGTGTGTACAATGTTGGTGTTGTGTAAAGTGTGTGTACAATGTTGGTGTTGTACAAAGTGTGTGTACAATGTTGGTGTTGTGTAAAGTGTGTGTACAATGTTGGTGTTGTACAAAGTGTGTGTACAATGTTGGTGTTGTACAAAGTGTGTGTACAATGTTGGTGTTGTACAAAGTGTGTGTACAATGTTGGTGTTGTGTAAAGTGTGTGTACAATGTTGGTGTTGTACAAAGTGTGTGTACAATGTTGGTATTGTGTAAAGTGTGTGTACAATGTTGGTGTTGTACAAAGTGTGTGTACAATGTTGGTGTTGTGTAAAGTGTGTGTACAATGTTGGTATTGTGTAAAGTGTGTGTACAATGTTGGTGTTGTGTACAAAGTGTGTGTACAATGTTGGTGTTGTACAAAGTGTGTGTACAATGTTGGTGTTGTACAAAGTGTGTGTACAATGTTGGTATTGTACAAAGTGTGTGTACAATGTTGGTGTTGTACAAAGTGTGTGTACAATGTTGGTATTGTACAAAGTGTGTGTACAATGTTGGTGTTGTACAAAGTGTGTGTACAATGTTGGTGTTGTACAAAGTGTGTGTACAATGTTGGTGTTGTACAAAGTGTGTGTACAATGTTGGTATTGTACAAAGTGTGTGTACAATGTTGGTATTGTACAAAGTGTGTGTACAATGTTGGTGTTGTACAAAGTGTGTGTACAATGTTGGTGTTGTACAAAGTGTGTGTACAATGTTGGTATTGTACAAGTGTGTGTACAATGTTGGTGTTGTACAAAGTGTGTGTACAATGTTGGTGTTGTGCAAAGTGTGTGTACAATGTTGGTATTGTGTAAAGTGTGTGTACAATGTTGGTATTGTGTAAAGTGTGTGTACAATGTTGGTATTGTGTAAAGTGTGTGTACAAGTGTTGGTATTGTGTAAAGTGTGTGTACAATGTTGGTATTGTGTAAAGTGTGTGTAAAGTGTTGGTGTTGTACAAAGTGTGTGTAAAGCTTTGGTGTTATGCAAAGTGTGTGTAATGTTGGTTGTGTGTGTAAAGTGTGTGTCAAAGTGTTGGTGTTGTGTAAAGTGTGTGTACAAGTGTGTGTGTGTGTAAAGTGTGTGTACAATGTTGGTGTTGTACAAAGTGTGTGTACAATGTTGGTGTTGTACAAAGTGTGTGTACAATGTTGGTGTTGTACAAAGTGTGTGTACAATGTTGGTATTGTACAAAGTGTGTGTACAATGTTGGTATTGTACAAAGTGTGTGTACAATGTTGGTGTTGTACAAAGTGTTGGTAAAGTGTTGGTGTTGTACAAAGTGTGTGTACAATGTTGGTGTTGTACAAAGTGTTGGTAAAGTGTTGGTGTTGTGCAAAGTGTGTGTACAATGTTGGTATTGTGTAAAGTGTGTGTACAATGTTGGTATTGTGTAAAGTGTGTGTACAATGTTGGTGTTGTACAAAGTGTGTGTACAATGTTGGTGTTGTACAAAGTGTGTGTACAATGTTGGTGTTGTAAAAAGTGTTGGTAAAGTGTTGGTGTTGTACAAAGTGTGTGTACAATGTTGGTGTTGTACAAAGTGTTGGTAAAGTGTTGGTGTTGTGTAAAGTGTGTGTACAATGTTGGTATTGTGTAAAGTGTGTGTACAATGTTGGTATTGTGTAAAGTGTGTGTACAATGTTGGTGTTGTACAAAGTGTGTGTACAATGTTGGTGTTGTACAAAGTGTGTGTACAATGTTGGTGTTGTACAAAGTGTTGGTAAAGTGTTGGTGTTGTGTAAAGTGTGTGTACAATGTTGGTGTTGTACAAAGTGTGTGTACAATGTTGGTGTTGTACAAAGTGTGTGTACAATGTTGGTGTTGTACAAAGTGTTGGTAAAGTGTTGGTGTTGTACAAAGTGTGTGTACAATGTTGGTGTTGTACAAAGTGTGTGTACAATGTTGGTGTTGTACAAAGTGTTGGTAAAGTGTTGGTGTTGTACAAAGTGTGTGTACAATGTTGGTATTGTACAAAGTGTGTGTAGTATGTTGGTGTTGTGTAAAGTGTGTGTACAATGTTGGTGTTGTACAAAGTGTGTGTACAATGTTGGTGTTGTGCAAAGTGTGTGTCAATGTTGGTGTTGTACAAAGTGTGTGTACAATGTTGGTATTGTGTAAAGTGTTGGTGTTGTGCAAAGTGTGTGTACAATGTTGGTGTTGTGTAAAGTGTGTGTACAATGTTGGTGTTGTACAAAGTGTGTGTACAATGTTGGTATTGTGTAAAGTGTTGGTGTTGTGCAAAGTGTGTGTACAATGTTGGTATTGTGTAAAGTGTGTGTACAATGTTGGTATTGTGTAAAGTGTGTGTACAATGTTGGTATTGTGTAAAGTGTGTGTACAATGTTGGTGTTGTGTAAAGTGTGTGTACAATGTTGGTGTTGTGTAAAGTGTGTGTACAATGTTGGTGTTGTGTAAAGTGTTGTGTACAATGTTGGTGTTGTGCAAAGTGTGTGTACAATGTTGGTATTGTGTAAAGTGTGTGTACAATGTTGGTGTTGTGTAAAGTGTGTGTACAATGTTGGTATTGTGTAAAGTGTGTGTACAATGTTGGTGTTGTGTAAAGTGTGTGTACAATGTTGGTGTTGTGTAAAGTGTGTGTACAATGTTGGTGTTGTACAAAGTGTGTGTACAATGTTGGTATTGTGTAAAGTGTGTGTACAATGTTGGTGTTGTACAAAGTGTGTGTACAATGTTGGTATTGTGTAAAGTGTGTGTACAATGTTGGTATTGTGAAAGTGTGTGTACAATGTTGGTGTTGTACAAAGTGTGTGTACAATGTTGGTGTTGTGGAAAGTGTGTGTACAATGTTGGTGTTGTACAAAGTGTGTGTACAATGTTGGTGTTGTACAAAGTGTGTGTACAATGTTGGTATTGTGTAAAGTGTGTGTACAATGTTGGTATTGTGTAAAGTGTGTGTACAATGTTGGTATTGTGTAAAGTGTGTGTACAATGTTGGTGTTGTGGAAAGTGTGTGTGTACAATGTTGGTGTTGTACAAAGTGTGTGTACAATGTTGATGTTGTACAAAGTGTGTGTACAATGTTGGTGTTGTGTAAAGTGTGTGTGCAATGTTGGTATTGTGTAAAGTGTGTGTACAATGTTGGTATTGTGTAAAGTGTGTGTACAATGTTGGTATTGTGTAAAGTGTGTGTACAATGTTGGTATTGTGTAAAGTGTGTGTAAAGTGTTGGTGTTGTACAAAGTGTGTGTAAAGTGTTGGTGTTATGCAAAGTGTGTGTAATGTGTGTGTAATATGTGTGTGTAAAATATGTGTGCAAAGCTTTGGTGTTATGCAAAGTGTGTGTAAAGTGTGTGTGTGTAAAGTGTTGGTGTTATGCAAAGTGTATGTAAAGTGTGTGCGTAAAGCGTTGGTGTTATGCAAAGTGTGTTTTAAAGTGTGTATGTAAAGTGTGTGTAAAGTGTGTGTGTGTAAAGCTTTGGTGTTATGCAAAGTGTGTTTTAAAGTGTGTATGTAAAGTGTGTGTAAAGTGTGTGTGTAAAGCTTTGGTGTTAAGTAAAGTGTGTGTAAAGTGTGTGTAAAGCGTTGGTGTTATGCAAAGTGTGTGTAAAGCGTTGGTGTTATGCAAAGTGTGTGTAAAGCGTTGGTGTTATGCAAAGTGTGTGTAAAGCGTTGTTGTTATGCAAAGTGTGTGTAAAGTGTGTGCGTAAAGCGTTGATGTTATGCAAAGTGTGTGTAAAGTGTGTATGTAAAGTGTGTGTAAAGTGTGTGCGTTAAGCGTTGGTGTTATGCAAAGTGTGTGTAAAGTGTGTATGTAAAGTGTGTGTAAAGTGTGTGTGTAAAGCGTTGGTGTTGTACAAAGTATGCGTACAGTTTTGGTGTTGTGCAAATTTTGACGAAAAGAATCCCAGTTGGGTTCAAAACAATATCTCTATACATGTACATATTTCAAATTTGTGCGTGCTGTTGTTTTTCTTTGGTGTGCGCAGACATTTCTCAATCTTGCGCACCTTTCCTCTCTGGTGTGTGCATGCACAGACGCCTTTTAGAGGGAGCCCTAGCCTAACCGAGCTAAGCAGTAGGTCTAACTATAGTAGAGTCTGCATAAGAAATATAAGATCCAATTACATTAAGCCTCAATGAGAAATATAAGTTGCCGTAACATAGGGGTGTACAACCGTATATCAAAGCTGTCAAAACTTATATTTATTTGTTAAATATAGGACTTCGACTTTAAAATGAATGCAACTAACCGCCACCCCCCCTCTCCTTCTCTAACTTCCATCCAAAACCCCAACAAAAACCCCAACAAAACCCAACAACAACATCATCATCATCATTAACAACAACAGCAGCAACAACAACAACAACAACTACAAAACACACACTAAAATAGCCTCTCCCCCTTAAAACACACAAATAAATGCAAAAAAAACTCCATCAATCCCTGGGAAAGAAAGAAACAACAACAAAACGCACACTAAAATAGCCTCTCTCCCTTAAAACACACAAACAAATGCAAAAAAAACCCACCAATCCCTGGGAAAGAAAGAAACAACAATAAAACGCACACTAAAATAGCCTCTCTCCCTTAAAACACACAAACAAATGCAAAAAACCTCCACCAATCCCTGGGTAAAAAATAAACAACAAAACACACACTAAAATAGCCTCTCCTCCATAAAACAGAAATAAATGCAAAAAAACTCCACCAATCCCTGGGAAAAAAATAAACAACAACAAAACACACACTAAAATAGCCCCCCCCCCCCCACCAATCCCTGGGGAAAAACAACAACAATCAATCAACCAAAAAAAAGCTGCCACTTATTAAACGTATGCAGTTATGGCTATCAAATATCGTGTAATGAATGCCCCTCCCATAAATTGATTAACCAAACACATGTTGTTCCTACTGTTTGTTGTATTTTTCTTTTATTGTTTACATATTGTAGAGAGTACATAGCATGTCATGCGTCCAGATTTTGCGATTGAAAATTTACATTGGCGCTTCAATCATTCTGAATAGTCAGCAAATGTAACACTCTAATAATTTTCTATTCTATTTATATTAATCTACATTATTTAGAACTCATAAGTACCAACTTAATTTAAAACAAAAAATAAAAAACAAAAAAACAAAAAACAAAGCCAAACTGTCTGGTTCGCTGATTGAAATCGGCCACAGCGTCTATATTTTGTTTTTCACTCATATAAACCCGATCAACGATAGTGTGTAAGTGTAAAGCCTGAATCGATCACACACAGAGGGGAGGTCGATATGTGACAAAGTCATCGATAACTGGAAGAACAAGTGAGCATAAGAATAATCCACAACAATAATGGTGTGGACACGCTTAGTGAAGACAGGTTCCTAGGTCTGGTGTGTTTGCTGATGTGTTCGCTTGCAAACTTGCCAACCCCAAGATAGTCTTGCTGCCCTGTACGAGTTCCTGTGTTGTTTGCTGTGTCAATAGATAATACTAGTGCTGTGAAAAGATACACTCTCTATACATGTTATTATTTACACGAGTTTGAGATCTGAAGAAAAAAAAGTGGGGTGACCAAAGAGCACTAGATCTATGTATCACCCCACAGCCGTTAGAAGAATATAATATTATTATCATCTTTTCAAATGATATACTACTATGAGCGAGGCAGACATTGCATCCTTAAGACAGTGTGGATATTCTCGATGGTGTTGACCACAAACACAACTCTACCAAGTTCAAGAAGTTAGAGAGCGGCTGTGTCAACCTCATAATATTGTTAAGACGAACAAAGTTGGCTGATGAGACAAGGTTTGTTAAAATATGTACATCTCTGATTACATTCTTCTAATGCTGAATATCAATCGATCGCATCCTATTCCTATTCAGTCTTGCCAATGTCATTTCTTTTGCTTACCTTATTTTGTCGCTAAAAACGTTTCTGGTATATTAAGAACATTCAGTAGTAGTAGTAGTAGTAGTAGTAGTAGTAGTAGTAGTAGAGTAGTAGTAGTAGTAGTAATAGTAGTAGTAGTAGTAGTAGTAGTAGTTGTAGTAGTAGTCGTAGTAGTAGTAGTAGTAGTAGTAGTAGTAGTAGTAGTAGTAGTAGTAGTAGTAGTAGAACTAGTATTATTAGTAGTAGTGGTATGTAAGAGCCAATTACAAGTAAAAGCCTGAACGGAATAGTAGCTGACCTAATACTGACAGTTTCATAAGTTTCACGCATGGCTTGTCACCTGTCAGGCGATGAAAAAGGGGGTCCAGGGATTAGTTTGTTTTATGTGTCACAATATCTCCGATGGCTCCAGATCTACTTTGTGTGTGTGTGTGTGTGTGTGTGTGTGTCGAATGGTGTCGATGTACATGCGTGCGGTCAGGGATCACTTACCAAACAAGCCACCGTTGATGTTCACGGTAAGAAAATGGGTTTCTTCTATCCTAGAGCCTTCCCCTCACTTACATTCCATCATGACCACTTGCGAACTAGATCTAAAGTGACTGTCTTGACATGCTGTTTCAAACTGACCACACGAGAAAATAATTTATTATTATTATTATTATGGGCCTAATATATTATCATTATATGGGCCTACACGTTACAGTGTAAATAGAAGCTTACAGATAAACTATGACAATATGGTGACGTCATTAAAGGTTTGAAATACCGATGGCACGTTTGCAACATGATTGTGAAACATTTCATGGCTGTTTCGCAAACAACAATCAAGTAGATCTACTTCCAAGCACTTCTTGACGATAGGTATGTATGGTATATGAATATATTATAAGCGGCGTTATCTAGTTTTCGTTTCCATTGACTGCTTTTTTTAAATATGTCGTTCTGTGTGCCCAGTTCATATGCTTATTACACTTTTTTGTGTTATTTATTTAACTGAATAAATTAAATTCTTGACCAAGACCAACTCTCTTGTATTGGATGGGAGAGCTCCAGCTGTCGGCAAAGAATAAGTTTGAGGAAGAAAAAAAAGCCACTGAGGAGTGACGTCGATGAATGTCACGGATTGGTAACGTTTGTCACTTCTTGGAAGGTAATCCTCTCGATGAGGAAATAACTAGATAGCCTACATGTGCACATTGCATTAGGCAAGGAGTAGGAACGACGGCTTTATTTCCCCAACGATGATCTAGTCCACTATGTTTAAACCACTTTGATCAATTAATGTCTTCTTCTTCGTCGTGTTCTTCTTTTTCTTCTTTTCATTCTTCTTTTTCTTCTTCTTCTTCTTCTTCTTCTTCTTCTTCTTCTTCTTCTTCTGCTTCTTCTCCTTCCTCATGATTTCTTACACTTGATAATGGGCGTATAATGATTACAATCGCTGTGATGAGGATAATTATAATGATCATGATGATGGCGACGATGATGCTACTGCTGCTGCTGATGATGATGAAAGGGGGTGGTAGCGATGATGGTGCTGGTGATGGCTGGTGATGACTCTCTTATGTAACCTTTCCCCCATATGTATTATATTATAGCCAAAAATTTTGAACAGTTTTATCCCCACCCTTGTTTAGTTGGGGGGGGGGGGAATGTTGATAGAGGGACGTGTTTGGACACAGGAGGAATAGACGCGAGAGTGGAAGGGGGTGTGGGGGGGGGGGGGGGGTGAGATACAGCTGGCTGGACGGAAGGTGAGAAAACTAGAACTGAAATGTTTTTGAGTAATTTTTGCTTGTGTTTAGTTGGTTGGTTTGTTTTGTTTGTGTGGTTTTGTTTGTTTGTCTTAGATTTTTGCTTACTTGTTTTTGTTGGCTTTTGTTTTCTTGTTGTTGTTTGTGTGTGTGTGTGTGTGTGTGTGTATGTGTGTATGTGTGTGTGTCTGTTTTGTGGGAGGAGGGGGGGGGGGGGGGGTTGCAGAGTATTGTTTTTTTTAAAATATTTTTGTAAATGTTTCTTTTTCTTTTGGGAGAGGGGTGATAATATCTTTGTCTCTTGTAAGTCTGATTTTTTTTTCAAACTGCGAGTAGATGCAATGTTTGGATTATCAGGCGTTTAAGATGGGGCAGAAATGTCAGGATATTCTGTACGTCACCATAATACTTTATGCGAATAAAATGTTTCTCATCTTGTCAAGTTGGCAAATGACACAATCGCATGTTTGCATAGAGGAGTTGTTATCTTCACCGTTCTTTACGATTAAATTCATTCTCATTCTGTTTTTCACACAATATTTGATTACATTTTTATTCTAGCGAGCTTTGAGAACGCACCAAATGACAACAAATCTGATTTTTCAAGTTGACCCCCTAGTTAACAAAATAGCCACACCAATGCCCGAAACATTAGTTAAACCAAATCTTTGGTTAAACCACTGTATGCCACAATAATCCGTCAAACCATCAGATAGAAACCAAACTTGATGGATTCACTCACACTTTCACACGTAATGAAGAAAAGGGTGGTGACATGTGATGCACAGTTGAAAGGGTGGTGACATGTAATGCACAGTTGAAAGGGTGGTGACATGTAATGCACAGTTGAAAGGGTGGTGACATGTAATGCACAGTTGAAAGGGTGGTGATATGTAATGCACAGTTGAAAGAGTGGTGACATGTAATGGACAGTTGAATGGGTGGTGACATGTAATGCACAGTTGAAAGGGTGGTGACATGTAATGGACAGTTGAAAGGGTGGTGACATGTAATGGACAGTTGAAAGGCTGGTAACATATAATGAACAGTTGAAAGGGTGGTGACATGTAATGGACAGTTGAAAGGCTGGTGACATGTAATGAACAGTTGAAAGGGTGGTGACATGTAATGAACAGTTGAAAGGGTGGTGACATGTAATGGACAGTTGAAAGGCTGGTGACATATAATGAACAGTTGAAATGGTAGTGACATGTAATGAACAGTTGGAAGGGTGGTGACATGTAATGGACAGTTCAAAGGGTGGTGACATGTAATGGACAGTTGAATGGGTGGTGACATGTAATGCACAGTTGGAATGGGTGGTGACATGTAATAACAGTTGGAATGGGTGGTGACATGTAATGAACAGTTGGAATGGGTGGTGACATGTAATGGACAGTTGAAAGGGTGTTGGAGTTAATATAGCTCGCTAGTATAAAATCCTTTCTTTCCGCAAGAATAGAGTGTCATCTTCTTTAGCAGATCTCTAATACACGTTCCATATACCGTAGCTGTTGTTGCGTTCAGGCTAGCGTCCAGGCTGTTTGATAGCTTTGTGGCCTGAGTTTATTTATGTGTGTTACTGTTAGTCCTAGGTGTAGGTCCAACATTTTCGTCGATGTCGTCGCATTTAATTGTGTTAGAACGTTTTTGGTCCCTTGTGATGTGTTGACTTTCTTTTGCACACATCTGGATACAATGGATCCGTTTTCAATTATGTCTATAGATTCAGTTAAGCCAACGATGCCTATAGATGCGAGCCATCGATGCCTGAGATTCGGCTGTCACCATGCCCGGCAGATGCTCATCGATGTCGCAGATAGCTGGCGTCATCGATGCCCATAGATCTGTTATTACCATATTTATAGATCAGTAAGTTTGGTCGATGTTTGCGACGAAGTTAAGTCATCGATGTCCATATGATCTGAAGAAGTCATCGATGTTCATAGATCTGTTAAGTCATTGATGTCCATAGATCAGTTGCTTCGTCGATGTTCATATCATTACGTCATCGATGCTTGAGGTAGATTCAGTTACGGCTTTCATCGATGTTCATAGATCGTTAAGTTTATCGATACCATAGATTTGTTAAGCCATCGACGCTCATAGATTCAGTTGTCATCGATGCCCAGACATTCAGCGCTCATCATGCCCATGATCTGCGTGGATTACTCGATGCCCAGATCATTAAGTCATCATGCCTAGATCTGAAGGTCATCGATACCATGACCCAGTTAAGTCATCGATGTCTGGCAGATTCAGTTGCGATCGATAATAAATACCTGATAATAATTGTGCGGCAATGCTGAACATTATCTTGTCTGTAAAAGTAATTGATTACTCTATTGGATACACCATCTTGTTCAGCGTAATTGATGATTTCAATAGAGAGCATCATTCATTGTGTACTTTCGATATCAATGTTGAAGAGTACCATCTTGTCTGTGTATCGATATCAATAGAGATATCATCTTTGTCTACATGTACTGATACTTTAATAGAGAGCACCATCTTGTTCGTGTACTGATATCAATGAGAGTACGTATCTGGTGTGTGTACCGATACTTCAATAGGAACACTATCTTGGCCTGAACGATTTAAGAGAGAGCCAGACAGTGAGACAGACAGACAATTATACATATGTTTTCTAGTCTCAATGCTGCAGTAGAGTAAAAACACAGAGGTCATGAAGCAAGCCAATGTACTGACTGACTTTGTTTAGACAAAGAATGATTCCTCCGCAATATATGATATAATCTTTTTGTTCACAGTGACCATCGAATCTGTCGACCTCGTAGAAATTCGTTCTGGGTTGTTCCTCATTCAGTCAGTCGATTCCAATGATATACGAATACCTACCATTGGCACATTCCAGCCAGCCACGTGGGACAAAGTTTGACTGTGGACAGGAGTGAGATGGCAGGAATCGATAAAAAAGATAGTACATGTATTGATGATTTATAAATGTTGACATTGATGAGATGCCTGACAACAATATAAATTCGTACATTAATCGTATTGATGATAATTATGACTGATGGGGATGGTTATATTGGAGGTAGGGAGTAAATATAACATATATGATGATGATGAATGTAAGCAAGAAAAGAGATCAATAGTATTTGTTATTATTCATTTTGATTTGCACTTGTCACAGAACTAACTCTTTTCGGGAAACTAAAGAGATCTTAACTTTATCTTATCTTATTATCTTATCTTATCGAATTTTAATATTTATAATCATTATCTAATTCAAGGTGTCTCAGTATTTAACTTCGTTCACTAATCATACAAAAGAACGATGCGTCGCTATTTAGGCTTG
The DNA here is from genome assembly GCA_037039925.1 of Doris montereyensis. NCBI lineage: Eukaryota > Metazoa > Mollusca > Gastropoda > Nudibranchia > Dorididae > Doris > Doris montereyensis. Next base: position 539,171 of record JAXRKP010000016.1, read on the forward strand.
CCCTCAATTTTGACATTGTTACTGACATTGTTACCTCTTGATGTGTTGTTTTACTGCCGTGCTCGAAGCGTTGGCCTACAGTTCTGGTGCTCCGGCTTCAAGTGTAACTCATTAACACCTGGTCACCCAGCCATGGATAAACCTACCGGGACCCTACCAGATCGTCTTGCCGTGAACATGTATGGCCCTTTTCTGAATCTTACGTGTAGGTTTGTTAAAGGTGCCTTCACCCATCATAATGATATCATTATACTATAATAAAATGACATTGACTCAATATTAAAAACCACATATGAACAAAGACGACAGATACAAGGAATAGATATGTTCCCTCTCCCTCCACTTGGCGCAACTATGAAAATATTACTGCGACGACCCATCGTCGCCATGAAAGAAAACGTGCTACTAACTTCACTTTTTCATGGCGAGGTGATGGCACGACGCAATGGTGTCTGTCACGATGCTAATTTTTATTAGGGTTTTTCCGTTCATTTGTATATTCCGTATTTGTTCATATTTTGCTCAGTGGTAGTTTTACATTATTCAATGCCATTTCCTTTTGTCGTTCCATATTCGGTTTGTACAGTTTAATATTATCTAATGTCATTTTTATATTTATTCAGAGTTTAATTTAATATATTTTAATATTATTCAATTGTTGTACTTTGTATTTTATTCTATACGGTTTCATAGTTTTGGCTATTATTCAATGTTATTTCATTTATATTCTTTAATACACTGTTTTCTTTCTTTACCTTTCATACTAATAATATAGTAATGTAATGTATTTTTCTTGATCAGAAATCGCATTTATTCCTCCTTTATGTGTA
>JAXRKP010000016.1:542500-547500 GCA_037039925.1 Doris montereyensis
TCAAATTAGACATGTTCAGCTTTATATATAGAGATATGTGAAAAGAGTTCGCAATCGCAGTGCCTCTTCCCCCTTCACCGTTGTCGGCGTAAACACAACGAAATGGGGCGTATCCTGCCCTTAGTACAAACGGACATTTATATCTTGTAAAAGTAAAAACAACTTTTAAGTACGATGCGAAGATGACACTGAAATACTGGGACAGGGATTAATCTATTCTACGTCAAATTAACTGTCACTCGTCACCAATACTGTCAATACTAATATGCATCACTGTAAAATCCTGCCATGTTTGTATATTATGAAAACAATGACAAAAGGATTGTAAAACAGCCATAAACAAGTATCAGCTCTTGAAGATTAATAAACAAAACAACCAAGATTTAAGAAACAAGACACACAAAGTGAAGTAAACTATAAGACAAGACAATTAGAGACAATGAAACATTAAATGCTTAGACAAAAGCAGACAAACAAACAAACAATACCACTCAACACTTACTTACACTATCCGGTCTGGTTTCCAAACACAGTGATCAAAAAATGGCTTCTATTTCTAATACATTAGTCTTAGCATGAAGTTTTAACGTTGCTTATTTGCGTTGTTCTGAGGCTTTGTTTCATGGCGTGATTTCTAACTACATGTATTCTGAGGTCTTTTGTTTCATGGCGTGATTTCTAACTACATGTATTCTGAGGTCTTTGTTTCATGGCGTGATTTCTAACTGCATGTATTCTGAGGTCTTTGTTTCTAACTACATGTATTCTGAGGTCTTTGTTTCATGGCGTGATTTCTAACTACATGTATTCTGAGGTCTTGTTCATGGCGTGATTTCTAACTACATGTATTCTGAGGTCTTTGTTTCATTGGCGTGATTTCTAACCAGCATTGTATTCTGGAGGTCTTTGTTTCATGGCGTGATTTTAACTACACGTATTCTGAATGGCGTGATTTCTAACATGTATTCTGATTGTAAGTTCGCGGTGGATTCTTTGTCTGTAAGATATAAAATGACCACAGAAGTAGGCATGCTACGGTCACAGTCCGGAGACTTGATAGTCTATAGCTGGACATCTGAATGTCGAGGTAGGAGGGGTACCTAATCCAGAGGAGACGGACAATAAAAAGGATGTCCCAAGCAGATCACAACACTATATACTATATGCGCGTTAAAAATCCCGTAGCTATTTACATTACAAGGCAGTCCGGTCAAAATTAAAAATCCTACCAAAACCCCGAGATCACCTTAGTTGTGGATGTGGGTAAATCAAAATCAAAATCAAATTGAGAAGCACTGCTCTAGATTGACACAATTGATGTACATGCTATTGAAAATTTGATCGACTTACGCCACTTTGCGGCAAGCATATGTTTAAAATTTGATCGACTTACGGCCAGCATATGTTTAAAATTTGATCGACTTACGGCCAGCATATGTTTACAATTTTCGTTTCAGCATGGGCTGACTCACACCTCAGCAGACTTGAAAAATGTCCAAACATTTCAATGGAGGGCGCTCTGTCAGGATTAACCGATGTTGTATTCAGGTAAAGCTATGAAAGTATCAAGGATAATAGCTGGACGTCACTTCAAAATAAACTTAAGGCCTACAAAAGATTATTTGACTTTTTGTTTGTACAAAATGGTCGGCACTGATGATTTTTTTTTGGGAACGGAGCGGTGGGAATGGGCGTACGGGAGTCGGTCATGAGATACGGCCATTGCAGTTGGAGAACAAGATAATCAAATTATGGTCGAAGACAACCCGCCCTTCCCCCCACCCCCTCCACCTGTCAATGAAAGCACCCTCGATACGAATGTGACTAGTTTTAGCATTCACTCGCCAATTATTATTATTATAGATAGATGTCCCATGTAGATCTACGCATGGTCATTTGATGCCCGTGAAAAAATTCCCAGGTATTTCAACTGCCTGCCAAGACAAAAACCATTACGTCATTCTCAAAATCCACGTGGAACATAATATGTGTGAATAAGTCGACGCACCAAAATCAACATACCCATATCATTATTATAGTGTGTATAGTATGTCTTTCCTATTTGGAATTGCACAGTCTCCGTTGTGTTACTGCTGTACAGAATTTTATTTTAAAAAGTCTCTTGTCAGCTTGTTGTCATAAAATACATGGGAATAGCTGATGTAGCTAGTGAAATGTTTTACTTTTAAGATCACGACGTGTTCTATGCAGAAGATAATAAGAAGCAAGAAAACAACAACCCCCAAACAAAAACAAATAACGTCTCCCCTTCTTCTTCCCATCCCTTAATACAACAATGCAAACTCAACCCCAAAACAAGAGCAATGACATACAAAAACAAATCAACATAAAGAAACACCAATCTACAACAAATGCAACGGAACAAAAAATCGCAAAACCTAGAAAACACATAAGAAGTAGAGGCCGAAAAGAAGATGATGAAGAAGAAGATAATGGTGGACTAGTTTTGATTTAAAAAAAACAACATTTTCTGAGAAAGTAAAATTATTCGAATTTAAAAAAAAAAAAAACACGAAAAGAAAAGAAAACGAAACACTAGGTCTTTCGGGAAGAGCAATTTTCAATCATAATTAATCAATCTTTGTTTTCATTTAAAACCCTTCATCATAAAAACAACAACAACAACAACCCATGTTTCACGGGGAATTAAAATTTACTCCTTTGGGATTTACTGGCGATTGACACGATGTGCCTTCTCGTAGATAGCTGCTTATTGTTTTAATACTTTCACGCAAAATCATGGTGTGTAGTGTAATTGTTTAAAAATGTCCACCATCACGTGGTATTAACCTGTCGTTCTAAGTAATCAATCAGAATACACTGCTTAAAAGAGGATAAACGCAACTTAAAGAATGTATATCTCACATGACACAAAAATAAGGACCACATTTCAAGAAAGAGTGATTGTAAAGATGAGGCTTTGTTTTAGCGGATTCAAATGTAAAGTTTGGTTTTGTTCCCCAGGGCGGCCATCGTAAAGGATTACTATACTTTCTACATTGATGTCCGGTCTGACGTTTTGAGGGTAGCACAGCCGACTACACCACCAACTACCTCCAGTGTTGCATCGCTATCGTCATCGTCTTCGACACTGACGTCTCCCCTACACAGGTGTCATCGACAGAAACTCTCCCCAACGTGGAGTCTAGTTCTAGTTCCTCATCACCTCGTCCACCAGTATCGTTTTAACCACCAGCTCGATCTCTCTATCTGCTACATCCCCATCCGCATCGCTTCTACCACAACGCTTCCGAACATCCAGATATCGTCCAGAATACTTACAGCATCTTCCTCCTTGCTTACGACGTCAGCCACATCACAAATTATGACATCAAAACCAGCAAATCCAGACTCATCACGTAGCAACATATTTCCTTCATCGGTTCAGGTAACCCCATCGTCAAAGTCTTCAATACCTGGGAATGGCTCAGGAGAGAATTTAGAGGTAAGTTTATGTCGTTGTTTGTTTTAATGAAATTTACTCCGTCAACCATATTGCTATCATCTCAGGGCAAATGTTGAAAATATATTTGAAATATTATCAGCTCAGAATGATATCTATTTATATTGTCCTCACTACACATGTTTTGCGCGAAAAGGCCGTACGTTTTCAGATAGAAACAGAATCTGAATTTAAGGCAAAAGCCTCCGCATCACGTGACATGTGTGACAAACATAGACAGACTTTTGTTTCAATTTCTTTTGTGAGACAAGACACTTATTAAGTGACGACTGTGAATCGAGGAGAGATGTATGAGAAGAGTGTTGAAGATCAGCTCAGCTGCAAAGAGAATGTCAGTGTCAGAAACGTGTATATAATATGGAGACGAACGGGGCTCTCCAACATTGTTCTGACGGCCAAGAGACGTCGCTGGAGATGGTTTGGTCATGTCCTTCACATGACAAAAAGATAGGCATCCTCTCGGGGCATTGTAATGGGCGCTCCTGGGGAAGGGGAACACAGGAAGACCATTCAGTACCTGGTGACGTACTATTGAAGATGAAATAAAAGAACTTGGCAAGCCACACTATTGAAGATGAAATAAAAAGAACTTGGCAAGCCACACTATTGAAGATGAAATAAAAGAACTTGGCAAGCCACACTATTGAAGATGAAATAAAAGAACTTAATTGAAGATGAAATAAAAGAACTTGGCTATTGAAGATGAAATAAAAAAACCACACTATTGAAGATGAAATAAAAGAACTTGGCAAGACACACTATTGAAGATGAAATAAAAAGAACTTGGCAAGACACACTATTGAAGATGAAATAAAAGAACTTGGCAAGACACACTATTGAAGATGAAATAAAAAAGAACTTGGCAAGACACACTATTGAAGATGAAATAAAAGAACTTGGCAAACCACACTATTGAAGATGAAATTAAAGAACTTGGCAAGCCACACTATTGAAGATGAAATTAAAGACACACTATTTGGCAAACCACACTAAAAGAATTGAAGATGAAATTAAAGAACTTGGCAAGACACACTGGAACTGAATGTTAACTATTGAAGATGAAATGTTGGCAAGACATGAAGATGTTAAAGACTGAATTTAACAATGTTACATGGTTAAGGACAATTTTCATCTTTTTATTCATTGAATTATCTTTCATTTAAACTGTCTTTCTATTCCTTCTAAAGGGCAACGATAACTCCAGTGACGACGACTCATTAGATGGTGACCTCAAAGTGACCTTGATCATCGTGTCTATGGCCGTGTGGGTGGCAGTGATTGTGGGTGTTGCTGTCCTCAAATGCCGTCGTTCTGGATGAAGGACTCTCTTTCTTCGTGCTGTACAGTCATTACAATTATGGATGATAAGAGTTGAATTGCGTCATAACGTTCGCCTAGAATTTAGCCTGTTTGTACATGATGCCCATGTGTTTCGTAGAATGGACGGTCAGACAAGTTCTCTTCTCCTGCACGTCCAACGGATCCCTGAGTGGGGTTCAATTTGAAGCTGACACGA
>JAXRKP010000016.1:552500-675000 GCA_037039925.1 Doris montereyensis
CGCGATTCCTTACCGATCGCATACGCTGAATTCCGAAACCCAGTCAAAGCGTTCAAGTCAAAATTCAAGCAACCGCGACAGGTCATTCAACGTCACACCTGGCAACTTGTTCTCAAACTGCAAAAGGTTTTCTCGGACTTTTTCATCATCATCATCATTGTCTGTCACCCTTGTCGATGGTATATGTAGGCAACGAGCAAACATTTTTAATCCTTGTTGTCTTTTGCCAATTTTGATATCATACTAGTTGACCTGCCGATTCTCTTGAAATAAAGTCTTTCTCGATGTTTCGTCACCATGTGGTCCCAAGCCTATTTTTCAGTTTTGCTCATTATACATGCATATTATATATTCCATTTTTATAATATTGGTGTCTCTGTCTGTTCTTTTTTTTTTTTTTAGGATGTGGGTTAACCATTTCCATCTCTTTCGACCATTTTCTAACTCCACTCCTCTCTGTATTGTTCTTTGCCAGAGGTCTCATTCATTACTGCTTCCAGCCACCTGAGTCTCAGACTATTTCTTAGACATATACATATTTAAAAAGTTGTTTGTTGCTGCACGTTTTGGATACGTTTCATGTTTCCATTCCATTGGAGGACATATTTTACGTTTTAATTCTTTTCTTCTTATTTTCCTCTTCTTCACCTGCCTTTATAGCTCACTGGGAAGCAAACGCCATCAACAGACAATCTCCAATCACTTCTCACCTGGGTCAGCCTATCCATAGATTCCCATGTCTGTCTCATCTTCTTCATCTCTCCTTTCAGTTCTCTTCTGCACGTAGCACTTGGCCAACTCCTCGACTTTGTACCCTGTGGGTTCTAATTCTATGTTTATTGTTAGGCTCTGTCTTGTTATTGTTCATAACTGCTTTCAGCCACTTGATTCTCATGCTATTTCTAGACATGTATTTACAATAGTGTTTGTAGCTTTCTGCTGCAAGTTTTGGATATTTTTGTTATGTATCCATTTTTATAGAAAAACCTGTTTTACGTTTGAATTAGATAATTGTATTTATGGTATAATTGACTTATTTCTGTCCTTCTAAATGCTGTAAGTTAAGATATAATAAGTAAGTGTATGTAAGTATGTAAATAAGAAAGTAAATGATTAAGAAAGTAAGTAAGTAAGAAAGTAAATAAATAAGTAAGTAAGTAAGAAAGTAAATAAGTAAGTAACTAAGAAAGTAAATAAGTAAGTAAGTAAGTAAGAAAATAAGTAAGTAAGTAAGTAAGTAAGTAAGTAAGAAAGTAAACAAGTAAGTAAGTAAGAAAGTAAGAAAGTCAATAAGTAAGAAAGTAAATAAGTAAGTAAATAAGTAAGAAAGTAAATAAGTAAGTAAGTAAGCAAACAAATTACAATATGATGATTCTAATGGTTGTACCGGACGCTATTTCCACCGTCTCTCATGAAATGATAACCTTGATCTTCCTCTACCACTACACCACCGTCTTACTCTCAATGCTGTGGCAGTGGCATGGAATTGAACCAATCACAAGCATCGCTTTTTCACCAAAACGAGGCGCCAAAGCTCTACGGCGAGACCGTCGCTAGGCAACAGCACGGTCCCGTTGATGGAGACGAAGGGGGTGACTCTCTTGCACAGCAAAAACCTCCTGGCCATCAGAACATTGCGAGAAACCGAAGCGATGGCCAATGCAAGGTTCTGATACTACAACAAGAGCAGGTTAACGGATTTTGTTAATCTTTATACTTACGTCGGGTTGAGCTCATTTTGTTTTCTTTCTTCTTGGTGATCAGAGAAACTTAGGTTGGTGATAATTTTATGTATACCGGTACGCATCGCTTATCGCTATCACTCAAGCGCATGACGCTGTGACTAACAATCATAGTAATGTACGACGGTGGGTTGAAAAGTAGTCTAATGCCTGTTGTGTTACACTATAATGTTTTACATATCTACCATAGAATAATGAAAATTGATACAAGTATTTTCGAACCACTTGACTACAGAAAATTGCAATGCTATATGACGTCACTCATGCTCAAAATTATACGTCACAACATATGTGCGGGACCTCCGGCAGAGCTAAAATGGCGACGACAACCTCTCTCCTCCTCTTCCAATGTCGGCCACGTGCTGAAGCGCTTTGACCTCTGCGGGACATTGAAGTATGCTTCTATGCCCCGATTTTGCGATACATGTACCCACTTCATTATTTTTTCTTACAGGCACTTTCGTCCGAAAACTCCAATCCTCTTAAACTATGTAGCCGTGTCGAACTTTTTCCCATTCGGTTCCCGGACCTTATCTGTAATTTATAACTTACCAAGTCGACATAGATAACTTATTTTTTACTTTTGACATTTTCTGTCACTCTTAATACTACAAGGCGTTGAGGGCACATGCAATTGTCGGGCGTGGGCCAGGTGTGTTGCCTTTTGATCGACATGTTGTTCTTTTTTTTTTTTTTTTGGAGGGTCTCTTTGACTCGGTCGATCCATCATTTCCTTGGTCTTTGCCATGCCTTGAGTCCATTATATTATACTTCATGTTGTAGGCCTTTGGGGCTGGCTGTTGTGGCCCCATTCTCATGACGTGTCCAGACCATTGGACTTGTTATTGTTATCTTTCACTTTCAATAGACTGCATGCTTAATGCTTGGTTCTATGCCCACCTGTTGTCTTAAGTATTTATTTCTTCTTATGTCTCTTCTGAGATGTCGGGTGGTTGGCGGGCGGTACTGGTAGATCTACTTCTTTCCTTTCCTTCGTTCACTTATCTTTCATCTCGTTGTTTACTCCTAACCCCCCCCCCCACCCACCCTCCTCTGAAATCACTGCTGCTATCGTGGACGGGGTCAATTTCAATTAACCAAACTTCTCGTGAAGTTTAGCGTCTTTCTGAGACATTTCCTTTCGCATGCGGTGATCTTGCTTTGCTGTGCTTCATTGAGGGTCCAGGTTTGGCACTGGTAGCAAAGAGTTGGAATGAAAATCGATCTAATGATTTGTTTCTGTGTCTCCATTGGGATGTTTTCATGGGAAAGGATGCATGTTAATTGGTAGGCGACCGCATTTGCCTTTTGTATTCGGGTTTCGATTTCTCTGTCCATTTCCCCATCTGATGTAAACATGCTTCAAAAAGTACCCGAATTCTTGAACTTGAACTCGTTTTAAATGTGTGTTGTTGACATAGATGACCTCGACCTAAATTACGAAAGACCTGCTCGGAAAGGGTCAGCGGGGTAAATATCAAGTGTTTTAAAACAGTATGCTGACATACCATGTAAAAAAAAGTAAGATCACATCTGGTTAGTCAAGTATAGTCTTATCTGAGATAGTAGCTGTGAAGAAAGGCGTATTTTCCCACTTGAATGAAACCGTTTATAATCTGTTTGGTGTTCTAATAATATCTCTTACGTTACATCTGTTAGTGTTATCCCCTAAATCATCCAATGTGACGTAGTAACAATTGACTTATTCAAAACAAAAGGAGATAAGTGATTACCGCGACTTTAGAAACATACTACCACATCAGATAATACCCATTAGATCTAGTTGTTACATTTCTATTTCATTTCTGCTTTTTCGTTGTTTTTCTTCTTTTGTTTGTATCATTCTTTAACTCTGAAAACAAAAAAGATATTCAAACAAGATGACAACGACTACGACAACAACAAGAACAACATCTGCAACAAACTCATTCGTTATGAACATTTTACTAACTCCAATCTTTCGAGTTGAACCAGGTAAGGGGGAAATGTTCTATGCTACTACTTAATAGTTAATACGCCAATACGGTTTATCATCCTGGTAAAATAGCAATGATGAAAGGAAGCTCATTCAACAGAACGGCTACTCCAAAATGACTGTAACTGTAAACGTACATTATTGTTAGATCTATCATTAAAAAAACAAATCTGATTATTATTATTATTATTATTATTATTATTATTATTATTATTATTATTATTATTATTATTATTATTATTATTATATCATTATTACTATTATTACTATCATTATTATTATTATTACTATCATTATTACTATTATTACTATCATTATTACTATTATTACTATCATTATTACTATTATTACTATCATTATTACTATTATTATATCATTATTACTATTATTACTATTATATTATTATTATTATTATTATTATATTAATATTATTATTATTAATAGTAGTAGTATTAGTAGTAGTAGTAGTAGTAGTAGTAGTAGTAGTAGTATAGTAGTAGTAGTAGTAGTAGTGGTAGTAGTAATGGTAGTAGTGTAGTATTAGTAGTAGTAGTAATAGTAGTAGTAGTAGTAGTAGTAGTAATATTAGTAGTAGTAGTAGAAGTAGTGGTAATAGGGTTGTAGTAGTAGTAGTAGTAGTAGTAGTAGTAGTAGTAGTAGTAGTAGTAGTAGGAGACTAGTAGTAGGAGTAGTATTAGTAGTAGTAGTAGTAGAGGTAGTAGTAGTAGTAGTAGTAGTAGTAGTCGTACTATTATTATTATTATTATATTATTATTATTATAAATATTAATACATGTATTATTATTATTATTATTATTATTATTATCATTAATATTATTATTATTATTATTATCATTATTATTATCATTATTATTATTATTATTATTATTATTAATATTATTATTATCATCATCATTATGATTGTCATTATTATTGTTATTATTATAATTATTATTAGTATTATTTTTTATATATTTTAAAATAATTGTTATATTATTTTATTATTGTTATTATTGTTATTATTATTGTTATACTATTTTATTATTATTATTATTATTATTATTATTATTATTATTATTATTATTATTATTATTATTATTATTATTATTATTATTATTGTTGTTGTTGTTATAACATTTATTATTATTACTACTATTGTCATTACGATTATAGTTTTAAGATACCGTAAAAGCAGTACCGGCAGTAAGGAGAGGAATTATGACGGCAATGATAATTGTTGTTTAGATTGACACTATTGACAGTACAGTTGTCACACAAGAAATAGGCCAATAGCGGATATTTAACCTTTCTTCTTTCTTTTGGTATTGTCTACGGAGTCAGTTGCAACCAATTACTGAAGGCTGAACTGTAGAGATAGATAGATAAAGACAGAAATTTATCCAAGAAAACACAGTCCATAGTACTGATACCTTCTTGAATTTGTTTTCTGCTGCCTACTTTTCAGGGTGGATCAAGGCTTTGAATTCAAAGATCAACGGTGAACACTATTCGTTGGTGTTTTCTCTCCTGTCTTCTCTTCTGGCCCATCGGCCTTCTGGCTATCTACGCTGTCAACATGGTGAGACACGTAATTCTCCATCCTAATCTAAAGTATCCGAAGTAAATAAGAACCAATGTGGCGGGAGGTGGCAGAATGGTTAGGCTGCTGACCGGGGATCATGAGGTCCTGGGTTCAAATCTTAGCAAAGCAGGCCCACCGTTGTGTTCCTTGGGGGAAAGACACTTCATTCATATTAACTCACTCGACCCAGGTGCAAACGGTACAATCATTGTTTGTGAGCAATTATTATCACCTGTTCCGTTTCCTATAGAAAGGTGATTAGCTTATTACTTGGGCCATAATGGGTTTGAAGAAACTGGACTTTTTATTATTAGTTATAGAATTATAAGCTGTAGTAAGAGCCTTTAAAGGAATAAGTAATGAATAGTGTAAATGAATAATTTGCCCATTGCTGTTCCAAAGACGACGATTACTACAACAAAGGAATCAGGAACTAGACAGAAAAAGAGATCTTTGGGCACAAATGGAATCGAACTCCTGATTCTACCGTCGGCCACATCGTCTGGGTTTTAAAAAGAGCGAAATGACTTGCCTCCCAGGAGCTGCCTTATCCTGACATTTTTTTTTCTTCCTTGATTGCTTTAAATTTATTTGTCTTTTGTTGTCCCATAGTCATAGTCATTCCCACTTTCTCCGGAGGTCTGCCTTTTCATCTTTTGTCTTGAGAACAGTGCATATGATTTAGCTATTATATTGTCATTCATTCTGTTAACATGTCCCAACAATATAATACATTGAGAGACAGAGAGATAGAGGGAGAGAGAGATAGAGATAGATAGAGATAGAGATATATAGAGATAGAGAGATAGAGAGAGAGAGAGATATATGAGAGAGAGAGAGAGAGAGAGAGAGAGAGAGAGAGAGAGAGAGAGAGAGAGAGAGAGAGAGAGAGAGAGAGAGAGAGAGAGAGAGAGAGAGAGAGAGAGAGAGAGAGAGAGAGAGAGAGAGAGAGAGAGAGAGAGAGAGAGAGAGAGAGAGAGAGAGAGAGAGAGAGAGAGAGAGAGAGAGAGAGAGAGAGAGAGAGAGAGAGAGAGAGAGAGAGAGAGAGAGAGAGAGAGAGAGAGAGAGAGAGAGTTTATGCTATCTGCTTTGTTTGATCTTTTATTGTTGTGTTTCTATTTGTCTCGGTTAGTTTATATACTATAATGTAGATATTCTTTTTTTGTGCTAAATGTACTGTACTTTTGGTAAAAACACAGATGGCAATGTTACACAGCTTTCACTGTCTTACTAGAGGAGCTAGTGCAGTTATTACATTGATTTCTTTTCTATTATATAATGAAAGGTCATATAGCCTATTACTATTAGGTCTAACACAATGATAACAAAACACATGATCTAAAAAAATTGAATATATTTTCCTAATAGAGATGGAGCTACTCAAAACCATAAAATGTGCTTGAACTTGTTGCCCGGAATTACTTGCCTAACAAGAAAATAGAAGCTATGTGCAAATGATAGCAAGTTTTTGTTAATTCAAAGACACGGTAAATGCATTATGTAAGTGCAAGTATCCATTCAGGACTATGTTTAATCTTTGTGGAGGAAATCAACAAAACCTTCTTGGTAAAATTACACTTACAGCGTAGATCATCAGACCAAGCGCCTCTGCCTTATAAACCTAAATTAAGTTTGATCTTCCATGTTCTGGATCATTTTCAAACAGACTTTGTGATGGGAACTACGGAAAATATAAACAGATAAACTTAGGATACAACCATGATTGAATAATAAATATCTAACATTAATCAAAATCAATCAAATAAAGGGTTTATGCATCGTCCATACGGTCACGTGACAATGTTGGTTTATTGGTTGGCAATGTAATGGTTTACTGTTTGTTAGTACAGGCCTGGAAGAAGACTTACAGTTTGTTCTACGTTGACTGGTATTATTTGTTTCGCTTTGCGTTGAGCTCATTCGAAAAAATGCCAAGGCATTGTACTGCTTTTACCTGTTTTAACTCCTCTGATCAGGATGAGTGTAACAAAACGTACGATTTTGAAAAATGGGTTGCATGTATAATAGACTAAATCTAGATGTAGATATACATTTCAAGCTCACCAAGTACAGTGTCTTATGTTAGTAATTTTACTGGTAGGTGGATTTGGTGCCTATTGTTTCATTGGAGATTGAAGGAAAGTAGATCTAGATTTAGTAGTTATGGCTTGTAACCATAAAATAATAGGATCTATTATCATATTAGATCTAATCTTGCAGGGAGTTTGTGTCAGAGGTGAGAACACCATACATGCCCAGACTTCCCTGTAAACAGCCAAAGGTTTTTAACTTGCACGGAGTGTTTTGATCTTCACACTGGGACTTATCCACCATAAATGTGATGATCTCAGGGTGTTTTAAGTTGACAGGTGAAGGAGTGAAAGTGAAAACAAACCAGCAGCCCCATCTCAACCATCCTGTTATTCTTAATAATTGATAAGATCATATTGTTTGATATATAGCCCTACATGTAACGACTAATTGCCTTGAAAATACTTTCTCCATGTTTCCATGACCCACCCAAAAACAGACAGTGATTACTTAAATTTGATGCTATTCCCACAAAGCTTGATGCACATTCAACCAGAGGAACAAAGAAAGAGAACGTCAGCAATTGAGGGAGACTGAGAAGGGGGAAGGAGAGAAGGGGGGGAGAAGACTTGAGGAAGGGGGATTTTGAGAGCAACACACAACCATCGTCGGGGTCCAAATCCTGAAAGACACAGATCTCTGAGTCAACACAATTAAATGCTTTTGCTTGCAGCAAGCAGAATCTGCACTCTACCCCACACTTCCTTGTGCAATCACAGACTTTGGTCAGATAATAAGTCCTAACGAAAGTCAAAATGAAAAGCTAATAATATAAATAATTTGAATTTGATTGCAAGCCACATTACTTAGAGATCACACAATTATTTCTTTGGTCTTAGTGACTTGATGTTCTCATTCCACCATGCTGAGAGAGAGAGACCTCCTTTAATTTGTTTCCTACCACAGACCTCTTCAGAGACAACTGAGGAGTGTTTCTTTATACATTTGAGGACTTTTCTTCTATCGTACTTTCCCTTCAGATCCATCTGAGAGAGAGACTGATATATCTTTTTATCCTGATTGGTAGATCTGTTTTAATATTGGTTTATTTAGTTCTTCTATTTGAGTTTAGTAGCTTTCTTTCTTTCCTTTTCTGTTTGTTTTCTTCAGTTAATAATCTCATTTTGGCTTATCACTAGGTGAGAGAGATCACTAAATATTTCAGAGAGACAGCTTACTCTAGCATCCATTAAAGAGAGAAAGGGAGAGAGCTAGAGAGAGAGTCTATGATTGACTTTTCACATCTGTCTTCATTTACTCTTGTATATTTGTGGATATCATTATGAGGAAAAATGTAGTTAGTTTATTTCAGAGAGAGAGAGAGAGAGAGAGAGAGAGAGAGAGAGAGAGAGAGAGAGAGAGAGAGAGAGAGAGAGAGAGAGAGAGAGAGAGAGAGAGGGAGAGAGAAAGAGATAGAAGAGAGAGAGAGAGAGAGAGAGAGAGAGAGAGAGAGAGAGAGAGAGAGAGAGAGAGAGAGAGAGAGAGAGAGAGAGAGAGAGAGAGAGAGAGAGAGAGAGAGAGAGAGAGAGAGAGAGAGAGAGAGAGAGAGAGAGAAAGAGAGAGAGAGAGAGAGAGAGAGAGAGAGAGAGAGAGAGAGAGAGAGAGAGAGAGAGAGAGAGAGAGAGAGAGAGAGAGAGAGAGAGAGAGAGAGAGAGAGAGAGAGAGAGAGAGAGAGAGAGAGAGAGAGAGAGAAGAGAGAGAGAGAGAGAGAATATCAGTGATTAGCAATACATTTCATTGCTCCTTAACAATGACAAAATTAAACTGACTTTGTTCTCATAGTCACGAACACGATTTAATTTTAATTGTATACATTCCATGTTCCAATAAAAGGTATTTTGTTTCAGAGTCGTTTTCGAAATTAGGAGGTAATGTATTGGATACAAATGAAACGATAGAACATGTAGTTTTGTCATCAGCATAAGCTATAGTTAAGTCTATGGCTCGGCGGTGGAGCCACGATGTCATCACCACTGCCACGTGACTTGGGAGAATGAATGTGTAGTGATGCATTAACCCCATTCGTTCAAAACCAACTTCCACACCCTGATATTTTCTGTTAGAGGTCAAACCAACCTTTGGTCAGTGAACACAAATTTGATCACTAAAATCGTCGCAAACTCTTGTTTTTATTAAAAGAATAATCACAAAAGACATTAGATCAAGAGCAGGACCTTTTCAAGCATCGCATCCCAATAGCTTTGTTGGACAATGACATTAGCCGGATTATAGATCTAGCATGGTACCGGAAGCGCGAATGAATATAGTTGCCGTTGTAAACAATTATTCAACATGGCGGCAGGTCGGCTCGAGTCTTGGATTGTTTCTAAATCAAAAATCTATTTTTGTGAGAAAAATGACATATCTATCACCAACCCCTACCTTCGACCCCAACTTCTCCCACCCCACCACGTTTCCCAGATAACGTATTCCTCTCCCCCCACCCGAGGCAAGGGGATTGTAATTCGATACTATGCAAATAGTGTTGACCTGAGCAACATATTGGAAATACTATATTTCCAAATAAAAGCATCAATATCTTAAACGTAATCATTTGCAATGGTTGCAACCATTGCAAACATGAAATTCATGTAACACGGATAATAATCTACACCAACAAAAAAATCATATTCAATTCCTGAGAGCAACATGGGAGTGATAGTAAAAAGATGCTCATTAATCAATCACAATCAGTCAATCAATAATCGATAAATATATGAACAAATAAATAAGTAAATGAAATCGTTTATTTTTACTTCCTTTTCCTCAGACATAATATCTAATATCTCTGGGTCATTTCAACTTCTGGGTGGATATAAAATACTTTCAGCACTGAACAAAGAGATGGATAGCAGAAATGTTTAATATGTCTAATCCAGAGACGCCGAGGAACCTGAATTACATTCATGATCCAGACTCGGAAGATTTAACTTCCGCTTCTGGTTTCGAAAAGCTCAGATTGGAATTACATTCAACCCGCCAGAATCTTCCCGCAGCCACTCAACAAGACGTAGGCACTGATAGATATAAAGGGCCAGGATCAAATATTTCTCTGACACCTCAAGATGACCAGTTCAGTCACACTGTGCTCAAGTTGTCTCCTCCATCCTCATCATCACCTGTAGTTCAGACAGAGCCATTTATTGTGATGTTTTGCCAAGCTGATATGCGACCAGGCGATGTTTTTCTCAGATCGAATTTAACAGATATTGAAAGATTGTTGGAGATGAAAAGCAAAGTGGATCAAATGTCGTTGACCATGCCATGACCTCGAAACGAGGCAAGCTCGGTTGTAGTAAGTTGGTCTTGATGAGTTTGATGTTCCTAACAAATATGGCAGCGAGGGCCAGTGACGTTTCAGTCAACACAAAACCAGCGTTTATATGACTATGACGGAGTTAGACCAAGAAATCAAAGAAAATGTTGACGATCATAATATCACACGATCTTCCAGCAGAATTGACTCTACATCCAGAAAGCGGGCCAAACCGGAAGTGTTGTACCGTCGTCTCAAAGATCAAGAGTCACAAGTAAGCGATTCCTTGCCGGTCGCATACGTTGAAAACTCTGACGATGAATTCAGAAACCCAGTCAAAGCAGTAATCAAGTCAATATCCAAGCAACCACGACACTTCGTTTTGTCACACATGGCAACTTGTCCTCAAACTGCAAAAGGTAGAATTTCTCGAGTTTCAATTTTGTTTTTTTTCATCATCCTCATCATCGCCTGTCACCCTCGTCGATGGCACATGTAGGCAACGAGCAAAATTTTACTCAATCCCTTATCGTCTTTTGCCAACTTCTTTGATATGATATCAATATAATCTCCATTGACCTGCCGATTCTTTTGAAGTCCTCGATGTTTCTGCACGATTTTAGGGTGCGGGTTAACCATCTCCATATCTTTTGACCATTGTCTAATTTATCTTACCATACTTTCTGTACTTGTTCTTCGCCAGAGGTCTCATTCATGACTGCTCCCAGCCATTTGATTTTCAGAATATTTCTTAGACATATACATATTTTAAATGCTGTTTTGTTGCTGCAAGCTTTGGAAACGTTTCATGTTTCCATTCCATAGGAGGACCTATTTTACGTTTAAATTTGAATAATTTATCTCTGTTTTAATTGAGATAGTTCTGTCCTACTAACTTTTGTAGGACACGATAAGTAAGAATATTTCGGTTGCGTAAGTAAGTAAGTAAGTAAGTAAGTAAGTAAGTAGTAAGTAAGTAAGAAAGAAGTAAGTAAGTAATCAAGAAAGAAAGTAAGTAAATACGTAAGTAAGAAAATTTCAGTATGATATATGTAATGATTGTAGCGGGTGCTATTTCACCGTCTTTCAGAAAAGGACAACCTTCCGCCACCACCGTCCTACTCTCAATGCCAGACATGGAATTGGAATTGAACGTTCCAATTCGCTGTTTTGAATGGTTCCATTCTTCCACCAAATGTATATAAAAAGATCACATCCGGTTAGCCAACAGTCTGAGGAGCAAGCACATTAACTAACAAACAAATTAAGCAAACGCAGAAGAAATCAGCAATGAAATGAGGAGAAGGTGGTCATGGATAGGCCTATGTGGTGAAATACGGAAATTTTTGTGCTGCTACTGCCTTCGGGTGGACATCAGTACAACATATAATTGAGAGAGAGAGAGAGAGATGTAGATCACAAGCTCTTTTCTTTTTTCAGAGAGACAAGTTTTTTTTAGAGAGAGAGAGTCAAGAGAGAGAGAGAGAGAGAAGATCAGTGGAGAGAAACAGAGACAGAGACAGAGACAGAGACAGAGACAGAGACAGAAATTGAGAGAAAGTGTGTTGTGTTGTGTGTGTGTGGGAAAAGAGAAGAGACAGGAAGAGAGAGAGAGAGAGAGAGAGAGAGAGAGAGAGAGAGAGAGAGAGAGAGAGAGAGAGAGAGAGAGAGAGAGAAGAGAGAGAGAGAGAGAGAGAGAGAAAGAGACAGAGACAGAAGGTTGAGAGTGTGTGTGTGTGTGTGGGAGAGAGAGAGAGAGAGAGAGAGAGAGAGAGAGAGAGAGAGAGAGAGAGAGAGAGAGAGAGAGAGAGAGAGAGAGAGAGAGAGAGAGAGAGAGAGAGAGAGGAGGGAGAGAGGGAGTGACAGAGAGAGAGAGAGAAAGAGAGAGAGAGAGAGAGAGAGAAAGAGAGAGAGACAGACAGACAGACAGACAGATAGACAGACAGACAGATATTGAGAGAGAGACATATATATAGATATATAGAGAGAGAGAGAGAGAGAAGGAGATGTATATATGTTTGATGGATTATATATACAACGAAAACAACTCTGAGAAAAAAAGCTTAACATGGGGAGGCGGTGTTAAATATAAATGTCTTGACTGAGGAGTGAGGAAGTGGACGGGCTCGAGAAGGGAAGAGGAGGAGGAAAGGTGAGGGAGGGGATGAATGTAAGAGGACTAAGGGGCTTCCTGGCACAGAAGTCAGAGAGGGAGGGATGACTAGTAAGGAGTTTGTCGATCTGAAATCATAATGGAGATTATGGGTCAGAATGTTGGAATGAAACACACGAACGAACGATGCATTTCCGCACTTAACTGAATGAAAGCGATCATAATTACGTTTTGATATTGAGATATCTCTGACGAGGAGGGATGATGTAAGAGCTACGTTACTTCTGTTATCACCCACTCACATAAGTTAACGTGGTAAGAACTGACTTATTCGGAGCAGAAGGAGATAATTAGTGGCTACTACTAAAACAACAACACATCAGATAATACTTATCAGGGTTTTTTTTATTGTCCTTTTATGCTCTGTCGTTGTCTTTCTGCTTTTGTCATTACCGGGACATGTTACTTTTAATTCTGAAATATTTTTTATAACTCCAACACAAAATGACAGCGATAACAACGAGAACAACAACAACAACAACAACAAACAACAACAAACCCATTCGTAATGAACACTTCACTAACCAAACAACGTCTTCAGATTTGAAACATGCGAAGAGGGAAATCTTTCATTGTATAAATACAATGTTCTATGCTACTGGTTAATACGGTAGACTATCACTGCGGCGATGAAAAAGCAATGATGAAATTGAAATGAAAGACATTCGATAGGAAAGGCTACTCCAAAATGACTGTTAAGTTAGAGTGTTAACATGTATCGTCACTAGGTCAAAGTTCTTAGTTCTTTAAAGATAGATAGATAGTTTAATTGAAATAACCCCCGTCCATCATTTGCAGTGACCCCAGGGTGAATTAAAGGAAAGCAAGATGAAAGTGAAATATGAGTGCCCATAATAGATACATAGATATATGGTTGGATATAGATAGATAGACAAACAGAGAGAGAGAGAGAGAGAGAGAGAGAGAGAGAGAGAGAGAGAGAGAGAGAGAGAGAGAGAGAGAGAGAGAGAGAGAGAGAGAGAGAGAGAGAGAGGAGAGAGAGAGAGAGGGAGGGAGGGAGGGAGGGAGGGAGGGAGGGAGGGAGGGGCAGCCAACAACAGAGACAGATAAACTTGAGTGACGCATTTAACAAACAAAACCTGATCTACAACTTCTGTTTTCCACTGGTCAGGGTGGAGCAAGGTCACAGAATCAGAAGGCAGTGGCGATCACCACCTGTTGGCGTTTCTGTCCTGTTTGCTGTTCTGGCCCATTGGCCTTCTGGCGATCTACTATGCCAATATGGTGAGACATATTCTCGATCCTGACCCGAATTATCCAAAGTTACTAAACGCCAAGTAAAGAATAATATCATATGTGATAATATTTAAGTCCCATATGAACAGAACAAAGACAGAGACAAATACAAGGAATAGACTTCTTAGGCCACTATGCGGATCACCATGTCTACGTTCATATGGGGCTTTAATTATTCAATGTCATTTCCTTCACTTATCATATGTTGTTTTATTTTACTCATGTTATGTGTCTATATGAAAAGTTAACAAAGTTACTAAGAGCGAATTAAATACACATACCAATGTAATAGTAATATAATATGTTGGCTAAAACATAAGATATATTAGTACTTATTTCATGTGTCTATATGAAAAGTTAACCGACAGGTGTAAGGTTTAAAACTATACACATATGCACATACAAAATATAGTGGCGTCGGTGGCCTGTTGGCTGAGTTGCTGGACTTGGGATCAACAGATCTTGGGTTCAATTACAGTACATGTATGTGTATAGCAATGATAGACCCAATGTTGTGCTCATGAGAAGGAACACTTCAGATGCATTTTCCTCATTTGACCCAGGTGCAAATGGGGACCAACAACAGCATGTGAGTAAAAACTTACGACAGACAAGTGTCCTGTTAAGGATGTGATTATTATCTCCATGCCCGCTTGGCGCTATAGAAACCGGGATTGACTCTGGTTATTTGAGCTGTTAGAGCCTTGAGCTTTACACATGTTGCAGGAACTTTACACATGTTGCAGGAACATTTACACATGTTGCAGGAACTTTACACATGTTGCAGGAACTTTACACATGTTGCAGGAACTTTACACATGTTGTAGGAACTTTACACATGTTGTAGGAACTTTACACATGTTGTAGGAACTTTACACATGTTGTAGAAAACTTTACACATGTTGCAGGAACTTTACACATGTTGTAGGAACTTTACACATGTTGTAGAAAACTTTACACATGTTGTAGAAACTTTACACATGTTGTAGAAACTTTACACATGTTGTAGGAACGTTACACATGTTGCAGGAACGTTACACATGTTGCAGGAACTTTACACATGTTGTAGGAACTTTACACATGTTGCAGGAACTTTACACATGTTGTAGGAACTTTACACATGTTGTAGGAACTTAACACATGTTGTAGGAAACATGTTGTAGGAACTTTACACATGTTGTAGGAACTTAACACATGTTACAGGAACTTTACACATGTTGCAGGAACTTTACACATGTTGTAGGAACTTTACACATGTTGTAGGAACTTTTACACATGTTGTAGGAACTTTACACATGTTGTAGGAACTTTACACATATATATCACGAGTTAAGTCCTACATCCCATTTTTCTAGTATAGAGAAATGAGACCACAGACAATCTTCCCTCCTCTTCTTCTTTTTCTTCATTAATGGGACTTGGGTCGCTCGTGTTTCTAAGAACCCTTGGTACGGCTTCGGGGCCAGTTGTGGGTCCCTGCAGCTTAATCCTACTTCAGCGATTGAGTGAGTCAGTGAGCCACATTAAATTACAACAAAACCCTCAATGACCAACAGTAAACCTGCTCCCGACAGGGAGCTAAGCGAGCTTTGGCGTTGATAGGGTAGCCCCTGAGCCTCCATATGTAAGGAGGCTTAAGGTAGCCCCTTTCTTACCCAATATTCCCTCTAAGACTAAGTTCATGCTAAACCCGGCAAGTTGCCGTCAGCCAGCTGCCATCGGCAACTTACTGCCATGCAGTGTTTATGGTAGAGCCGGCAGTTGCTGTCCGGAAAATTGATGCCACACTTGGAGAGAAAAACATGGCGCTTTCCAGGAGGAAGAAACGAATATTGCTGTGGGGGATTTTACAAAACCGATTAATGAAACGGAATTCTCGAAAATATGGTGTTCACCCAATTCACCGCAATCGTAGCGTGCATGGGGAATACCATCATTTAATTCCGCAAGTGATGGACGATGCCCAGAAATGTGTAGATGACATACGGATGCGACCAGAGACTTTTCGGTGCAATGGACGGAAAGCATATTCACCTAAAAGTGCCATTTAATTCCAGGTCGAAATACTACAATTACAAAGGATATCACTCCATTGTTTTGATGGCAATCATAGATGCAAAAGGGAGATTTCTTGTGGTAGATGTAGGTGCAAGAATATCCTGCAAGAATCACCTTTTGGGAGATTGTTGTCAGAAAACAAACTTCAGCTACCAAAACCTGCAAAGATCCCAAACACTAACATTGACCTACCCATTGCATTTGTGGGAGATGAAGCTTTCCCTCTACTCCAAAACATCATGAGACCATTTCCAAGACGCAATTTGACTTATGAAAAGCGCATTTTTAATTACAGACTTACACTATACAGAGACAAATGGAACACTTTTGGGGTGGCTTCTAGCATGTGACGCGTTTTGCGGAAGTCAATAGAGGTGCAAATAGACTTTGTTATTGACATTGTGAAAGCTGTCTGTGTACTGCACAACTTTGTTCAAAACAAGGAGCCTGACCGCACACTGCTTCCAGATGGCGAGCAGAACAACTTCAAATTGACAGAACTGCCGGCAAACAATGCAAGATCAAGCTGTCATGCAACGTCAGGGAGAGATACTTTGATGGTGTATTTCACATCACAATCTGGGAGTCTGTCTTGGCAGAATGACATGATCTGAAACTGGTGTGATGGTGGACACTAAATATGTGACATATCAGCCAAACAAACATGACACATTATCAAAAAGATGTTATGATTACAATGTGCCACTCATCTGACTCATTCGCGGTGCACACACACACACACACACACACACGCACACACACACACACACACTCACACAATTATTGACTAAGTACATAAATGGTTGGTTGTTATGTTTTTTGTTTGTTTTGTTTTTTTGTTTTTTGTGTGGATTTTTGTTTTTTTATTTTTTGTTGTTGTTGATTAAAGAGTTTGGGGATAGAAGAATTTCGACCTTTGTCAACCTGTCCTTAATTTTTTATTTGTCTCTTCTTAATTTTTATTTGTATCATTTTATATATAGATCTATATATACAGTGGAAACCACTTATAACAGGATCGGTTATAGGAATCCGGGCTTTTTCCAATCCCCGTTTTTTTAATTTCTCTTTGTCTCTATTAAATCTTATCGGCAATAACATGGAGTCAAGAGGGCTCAATCGGTTATAGTAGGGATTTTGCTTTGGTCCCGTCATCCCTGTTATATCAGGTTTCCACTGTAAAGAATTTATAAAATCATTTGAGTTGGATAATTGCATATTATATAATTATCATATACAGATCTAGATCTAATAGATTTTTGAAGAACTTTCTCCAAAGCAAACACACACAAAAACAAAAACAACCGGACTGTACCTAGATCTACAACTACGACCCTGTATGTTGTCAGTGAAGTTATGTGTGTGTGTGTATGTCGTTTTATTCAATAAAATGAAGTTAAATTTAAATGTGAACTTACCATCAGCATCGACTTCTTTGGAAATGCCTTCCCAAGTGATACTTATGACATCTCGGTTGTGATAGGTTTTGTCCTCTTTGTCGTAGATCACCGATCTCCGTTGGACAGCTATGATAAGCTTCTCTTCGTCCATTTTGGCGGGAATTAACTGCGAATCAAGGGCATTGGCTCTGTTGGTTTGGTGGGAAATTACTTCCCTTGGACCATCCAGCCGTTTGTTTTGTGTGCACACGACAAACCAAATTGCTGGCTGACGGCAGCTGGCATGTGCTGACGGCAGCCTGAGCAGCCTGATCACCAGCTAGAAATCTCAGTCCAAATCGCCAGCTTTCATGGCGGGAAAGAAGATACGACTACGGGCGTGACGACAGATTACAACCGGCTGCTGACGGCTGCTGCCAGCAACTGGCTGGGCTTAGCGTGAACGTAACCTAAGTTTAATACTAATTTGTTCTTGTCTGTGTGCGCACATTTGTTGGTGTTGTGCAACGTTTGACTACAAAATCTCAATGGTGTACACGAAAATAAATGTTAGATAAAAATGGGTTTTTTTCTATTTGTGTGCGCAAATATTTTTCAACTGTGGGCACTTTTCTCGGTGGTGTGCGCGCGCACGCGCACATCTTAAAGGGACCATTGCCCACAGATGTTTCGACTTCTCTGCAAAGTATAGATGGACTTGCAAAATGCATTTTCCATAACTCGAATTCGAAGAGCTTCAGCGAGATACGTGTATCATTACATTAATAGAGATTATGACCCTTCTTACACAAGGTAATGATAACAATATCATCTGCTGTAACAAACGTGCAGACCCGGAGACAGGACGAGATAGCACGGAGCTTGCGATATCTTCAGCTTATTACGTCACAATGGATTGCATTGTCATGTTATTCTTCTAGTTCTGGGACACTCGGTCAGTTTTTGAGTGTGTGTATGTGTTTTTTAAATTTTTTGGATTTTGATTTGATTTTACCCACATCCATAGTAAAGGTTATATTATTTGATTTTGATTTGATTTTACCCACATCCACCGTAACGGATATATTATTTGATTTTGATTTGATTTTACCCACATCCACAGTAACGGATATATTATTTGATTTGATTTGATTTTACCCACATCCACAGAAACGGATATATTATTTGATTTTGATTTGATTTTACCCACATCCACAGTAACGGATATATTGTTTGATTTTGATTTGATATTACCCACATCCACAGTAAAGGTTATATTATTGATTTGATTTGATTTACCCACATCCACCGTAAAGGTTATATTATTTGATTTGATTTTACCCACATCCACAGTAAAGGTTATATTATTGATTTGATTTGATTTTACCCACATCCACCGTAAAGGTTATATTATTTGATTTGATTCTACCCACATCCACCGTAAAGGTTATATTATTTGATTTGATTTTACCCACATCCACAATAAAAGTTATATTATTTGATTTTGATTTGATTTTACCCACATCCACCGTAAAGGTTATATTATTTGATTTGATTTTACCCACATTCACAGTAAAGGTTATATTATTTGATTTGATTTTACCCACATACACAGTAAAGGTTATATTATTTGATTTTGATTTGATTTTACCCACATCCACCATAAAGGTTATATTATTTGATTTTGATTTGGTCCACAGTAAAGGTTATATTATTGATTTTGATTTGATTTTACCCACATCCACAGTAAAGGTTATATTATTTGATTTTGATTTGATTTTACCCACATCCACAGTAAAGGTTATATTATTTGATTTGATTTTACCCACATCCACAGTAAGGGCTATATTATTTGATTTGATTTTACCCACATCCACAGTAAAGATTATACATGTTTCACTATGATCAGGTTTTTAAAATTTTGGTAGGATTTTTAATTCTGCCTTAACTACCAAGTAAACAGCCAAGGGATCTTTAACGTGTGCACAGTGTCGTGATCTTTACACAAGACCTCCATTTTATCATCTGTCTCTGGTGGGACTAGGGTTTTGTTCGAAAAACGCTTTTCAACCGACGGGAACGGACCCAGGGCCTTTTGGTTGACAGAGCCAGAGAGATAGACACTATAGGCAGGGGTGCGGGTGAGGTACAGGTAGCTAATTTCTTCAGGTCGATTCACGACCCATAGAACCGGAGCTTATCCCGGTTTCTTTATAGCGTGAAGCAAAGCAGATGAGAACACAATGTCTCTTGGACAGGACGCTACTTTTTTGCAGATTTTACTATCCAACTCATGTTGGTACACATTCGCATCTGCAATCGTTAAGGAATACATACAATAGATGTCTCTCCCAAAGAAATATCCCGCCAGGATATGAACCCAGTGTCTCGCGATTCCAAGTCCAACAGCCTAACCACTGATTGACTTTGATCTCAACACCTTGTTGCTGGTTGCGGCTGGGTGTTATATAATGAAAGAAAGTGATGTTAAAAAAGACAAGAAAGAAACGGTTCTTGTATAATGCCATGATATTTTCATTTCAACCAATTGTGCAATCTGTTTAATAAACTATGGCTGAATTATCGACAAGAAGATGTATTCAATCTAATTTATCTTTGTTTTTTTATTTCTTTGATTTGTCCAGGCAAACGCACTGAAGTCGGAGGGTTATCTACAGCAGTCTTTCTACTACTCCAAACGAGCTCTGATACTGTCACTGACTGCCATAGCCATCGGCACTGTGATGTATTTTGTCTTCTACATGCGACACAAACTTCATATGTGAATTGGCAGGATGGGGGAAGAGAGGGAAGAAATGAGAGAGAGGGAGAGAGAGAGAGAGAGAGAGAGGAGAGAGAGAGAGAGAGAGAGAGAGAGAGAGAGAGAGAGAGAGATAGAGAGAGAGAGAGAGAGAGAGAGAGAGAGAGAGAGAGAGAGTGGGGAAGGGGGAGGGGAGAGAGAAAAAGAGAGGATATATATATATATATATATATATATATATATATATATATATATATATATATATAAATATATATATAAAAAAAGAGAAATATAAAAGAAAGAATGAAAGAGAGAGTTCGTTTGTTTTGTTTCTTTGAAATTTGCCCTGTCCACCATTGCGGTGATCTCAGGGTAAATTAAGGGGGAAACAGGAAGAAGAAAGATAAGTGACAGAAAGGAAAGAAGTAGGACCTATCAGCAGCGTCCGCCAACCACTCGCAAAAGAGAGAGAGATAGAGAGAGAGAGAGAGAGACAGAGAGAGAGAGAGAGAGAGAGAGAGAGAGAGAGAGAGAGAGAGAGAGAGAGAGAGAGAGAGAGAGAGAGAGAGAGAGAGAGAGAGAGAGAGAGAGAGAGAGAGAGGGAGAGAGAGAGAAAGAAAGAGATAAAAAGAGAAAGATGTGTATATGTACATACATGAATCAGCATCAGCCTAACGAATGTCCCATGGTGTTTGATTGATACTTAAGCATTTGAGTTTTATTTTTATGTTTAGAGGTTAACAGAACAAGGCAGGATTGAAAATTTTGTGTGACAAATCTATACAACAAAAAACCCCAACAGAAATGTGGCGTAAAGAAACCTAACAAGTCTTATTTAAAAGAAACAACATAAAACCCATAAAAATAATCTAAATAAATAAAAACGCTCATACATCCATCGATACACCATCTCAAATAAAGAAGAAGAAAAATAAGAAATGAAGACGTGTGTTTATGCAGAGTGTGCTATTATGAAGTGTGCTTTTATCCAACGACTACAGTAATAGTAAAAGTAATAGCCAAACATTAGAACCCAATTCAACACATGGTGGTCATAAGTATCGAAACAATTCAATTGAATTTTGTTCTTAGTCCTGAGTGATAGAAGTCCTTTTAATCAACATCATATTTTTAACCTCATAAGGATGACCGATGATAAATTGCTTACATCATTCATTCCTAGACCAAATTCAGAATCAAAACGTGTTGCATACATCCTTTTCTTTACACAGGCTTGTGATAGACCTATCAGAATTAATGTATATGAGGAGGTGACATGCGAAAACCACTATGTCCAAAAAAGATAACTTGAGTTTGAGAAATTCAAGTTTGTCTTCCCTTAGTTCTAAATAAAGCCCAAATAATTTGATATTTAGTGCCAAATTATAAAAGGATATCGTCAGTTTTGAACAAAAACGATTTCATCATCAGAAGACTCTTCATTCAATGTCCGAAATGGTGAAAAAAGTCACGATATGTAAAAATAGCGCATAGCGGGTTTTGCATCTCACCCCCTCATATATACATTGTACATACATACACACACATCACATACATCCTCAGCAAAGAAAAGGTCTAGAACATAGCACAAATCCTCCTTAAAATCCAACGTAGTAAATTGCTACTCAGTCCTTTTTTAAATCAATTTCATGCAAACTCAATCTCTGATGACAAGAATGAAGGACAGGACAATGGGTTTTACATCTGATAATTCAATTATTCTATTTCACAATGAGGCATTGATAACATTGTAGCTTCATACAATAGAGATGAAGGGTAACTTGTGGTAGAAGATAAAAAGAACAAAGAATCATCAGCTCCACAATTCAGTTTAACCTAGGAGATTGCATAATAAATCACATTAATTTCTAGGCTAACCTTTTTATTTAAAACTTTCCTTTGGACTTTCCCTGAACCTTAAAACATGAGAATGTAGATAATACTATGAAATATCATTTGTTTTTTACTGTGACATATTAGATGACAATAAAGTACATAATGTGATAGTAATAAAAATTATGTTTTACCTTCACAAATAAAAAAAAAAAAGACTTATAATTTATAATTCTACCTCACATTCTAGGAAAGATGTACATTAGTCGCTGGATAAACGCATGCCCTTTGGGCGCAGGAAAAAAGCGTGCTTTTTTCATACCGTGTGTTTATGAGAACATTTTTATTATATATTGTAAAGATTTGGTCAGCAGATTTAGGTGTGCATTTATGCAGAGTGTGCTTTTATCCAGCGACTACTGCGTTTAAGCAAATGGAATAAATTAGAATTCTTTTGAAACTAGATAAGCTTTTGGTTCCTTCAACTGTTGAGAATTGGGTGTCTTGAAAAATTTGGGGCAAGAAAACTCAAACCCGAAATAAATAAAAAAAATAAAAAGTATGTCTGGTGAAGAAAGGATGAAAACAATGAGTGGAACTGGAACGGCAACTAATGTGAAGAGTATGCAGAACTGATGCATTGTTTTAAAACATGAGCCTTTAATGTTGTAACAAACTTTCTTTCTCTATTCTTTTTTGCCATCTGAGAGAGCCATTAAATAATATAAACAAAGCCAGCTTGTTTCAGTTTTGCTCATTCATACTATCATACACCCCTTCTTCTTCATCTTTTTTAATTCAAGAAGCTCAAAGCAAGGATAGCACAGTTTCAATTTTGCTCATTCATATTATCATATTCTTCTTCATCTTTATTAATTTAAAAAGCTCAAAGCATGGATAGCACAGTTTCAGTTAATAGATCTAAGTGTTCTTGTCTCTCAACTTAATTTAAAAACTCAAAACTTTAACTTTCACTATTGTATCCCATACAATCACTTACATCCCTTTCATTCATGAGTCTCAACGAAAATTATTCTCATCTCCTTCTTTTTTTATTTGTAACATTTGGGAATTTTCAGCACAAGGAAAACAGATTGATTCACGCAATTCAATTCCAGGCACCAGAACAAATACAGATGCCATTGGTCTCGGTTCAATGCTAAATTACGGTACAACAACTACTTGTACTGGTATTACAATACAAAAACAAAAAGTGAGGCAAAGGGCACGTCCAAAGTGATAAGTGATAACATGAAATAAATATTTATTGAAGCCCCATAGGAACAAAGACGAGACAATAAAATTCACTCCGTGAAAAGAGATGGCACTGTCAACCAAGCTAAAAAGCATACTCTTTCTTTTCATGGCGAGGCGATGGGTGCCGATGCAGAGGTTGTCGGTTCGATTTTATTGGTGCCCAAAGAATTTTTTCCCTCTATACCTTTGTATTTGTCTTGTCTTTGTTCCTATGAGACTTCAATATTATTTCATTTCATTATATTGAGGCATTGTAGCTGAACTGTAGTGTTGTGAGCTTATAAGCCCTATGGCTGGCAAAGGTGGGGTTTTCTTCTCACAACGGTGTACTCTTAGGAAAGGTACTTCACTCTACTTTCCTTACTTAACTCAGATGTGAATAAGTACCCAGCAACAGATACAGGAAGATCTTGTCAGAGTGTTAGTATGGAAAATCAAGCAGACTTGTGAACTGTATGCTCCCCGAGAGTTGAGAAGGACTACAAATCCATCTTTATCTTAACTATCATCATTAGTACAATACAACTGACCCGATATTTGTAAAAAAAAAAAAAAAAAAAGTTTGAGTTCCTTCAAGGCTGTCACGGCTCATGAAGCAAGAGCATATCCCAGTTTCTATACCGTGAAGTGGAACAAGGCGTGATACATTGCCTTTTGGACAGGTCTTACTCCCAAGCTGATACTGGTGCCCATTCACACTTGGTTCCAGTAGGCAAGTGCGTGTGAAGTGTCTTTAGCGAGGAACACAATGTCAGATGAAACATCGCCAAGATCTGATACCCACAAAGGTCATAGTACAGGTCAATTCAGTATGGAAGACATTTTGGGATTTCCCTAAGATCCAAATAACACTAATAAAAATGTAGATTGTCATTTTAAAAGTTTATTTTTACAACCGTATTCCATTCACTAAGATCTCTGTGTTGAAATTATCTGTCACATTCATATAACCAGTTTCCGTTTTGATAGGAAAAAAACTTTGAATTTACAAAGTCTGAATGTTTAAGATGTCATGACTTTGTTGACAAATTCAACAAAATTGTTAATACTAGAGTAGATCTTTATAAAGTCATTTTGACCCACATTTTCATCTCCTCGTTACTTCTGCAACCACTTTTATACAAATCATCTGTTCACTACAAAATTCCATCCAAACTACGATATTGTGTAATTTTGTCATTTATGACATGCTGACAGCTTTCATGATCGAATTGTACCAGGTCCTGCTCAAAGTACGAATGCATTTCCTCGTGCCATTGTTGGGCACTGAATTCAGGAAGAAGAAGTTGATTTCTGAATGGCATTTTCGACAGAATCTGTACATTAAAAGAAATTATGTTGCATTACATTACAAAAATAATTACCATATTAATCATCATTTCATTAAAAACAATTGCCAACATCTCACAGTCTACACCATAATTGAGTATTCTTGTCTTTTGTACTTCAACCAATTATTAACCTAACCACTAAAATTCAATGTTTAAACTTTTTGTAAAACATGCATATTCCAAGGAAACTAATTTAAGCATTTTAAACTGACTTATTCAAGTATTTGAAACCAACTTGCCAATTTTGTATGTACTTCTGAAACTTATTCGTTGACAAAAGTTTGTTGTGTTTTATTTGCTACAGAAATCTATGCATCTTAATGTTGCCTCATATGATTTATATTCCTGTGCCAATTTACTAAATTGGAGCATTACTTCCAAAACATCACCTTAAATAGCCCACACATGCAAAATTATCAAACTAATGAGTTAACAATACCAACATTAAAAGAACATAAGCCAAACAAAATTATCAAACTAATGAGCCAACAACACCAACGATAAAAGTACACTAGGAACGGCCAGTTAAGATAAAACACCCCATAGGATTGGCTGTATTGATGTTACAACATTTCTGACTGGCCTAGGTGAGACTCATTAGGTCACAGTGTGCGCTTGTAGGAAGCTCTGCGGCCAGAGTGCATGCGCGTGTCATTGTGCCATACAAAATTGCATATCAGCGATGTCACAACTTCTGGCCTCGGTCATTAAAAGCATGCCCCGGTGCCTATACTTCCTGACCACGGCCCTTTATGTTTGCAGGCGCGCCATTTGTCATATGTTCATTAAAATGTGTCGTTGTTGCTTATTTTTGTTGTGTTTGTTGTTTGGTAATTTATATGCATCTATCGATTCTTTGCTTTGAAGTTAAATAAAACGCTTTTGAATGTTCAAAGCAACTGTCTGAGTTAGATGTGTCTAAGTGCAGTGACTTAATTTGAACGCCCCCAGAGAGAGAGAAAGAGAGAGAGAGAAAGAGAGAGAGAGAAAGAGAGAGAGAGAGAGAGAGAGAGGGAGGGAGGGAGGAAGGGAGGAGGGGGAGGAGAGAGAGAGAGAGAGAGAGAGAGAGAGAGAGAGAGAGAGAGAGAGAGGGAGGGAGGGAGGGAGGGAGGGGGAGAGAGAGAGAGAGAGAGAGAGAGAGAGAGAGAGAGAGAGAGAGAGAGAGAGAGAGAAGAGAGAGAGAGAGAGAGAGAGAGAGAGAGAGAGAGAGAGAGAGAGAGAGAGAGAGAGAGAGAGAGAGAGAGAGAGAGAGAGAGAGAGAGAGAGAGAGAGAGAGAGAGAGAGAGAGAGAGATTTGAACTAAATACTCTTTTAAATTGAATGACAATGACACAGATTCAACTCACAACAGGAAGGTTAAGAAATCTATTCGTTATTCAACTTTAATTTAAAAAACTAATAACAACATTGATTGATAACGTGATTTTGAATGCATTAGTTAAGCGAGTCAAGTTCATTCAGGAGCTTCACACTGAGGTCTCTAATCTCTGTGGAATTCTGAGCGATCAGCTCTGACCAGACATCATGAGAAGAATTGAATGTTTCCTCCTCAGGTTCACGTCCTCTGCTTTCCATCTGAGCCATCAAATGTCTCCTCTATTTGTCTGTCTCTTTCAGTTTCATCCACCTCCATTGATCCAAATCCTGTCTCATTCATCCATCCTTAACCTATATCCTGTTTCATCTGCTCATCCGTTTCATCCTCTGTCACTGTCATTTTCACATTTCTTATATCACTCACTTGCCCTTCCCTTCTTTCGTTCACTTTTCCATCCTTACTTCCATATGATCTATCTCTAAGCATATTTCCACTGTCAAAATCTATTCTACTGCATTTGTCAAGAGGCACTTTTTCTCGCCGTACCAACTCTCCATCTCTTTCTACGTCAATTCCTTGACCTTCCCTCAACGTTGCCTCTTCATTGACCATATCTATCTGTTGCTCTTCATCGAGGACATCTGCCATCAGATAATCAATAAATTCATCCAATTCACATTCCCTGTCATCTTCCAGTACCATCATGTCTCCATCAACACTAGTTTCATCATCTGTCAGTGACTTCCTACTTTTCCCCTTTCGCTTTCCATGGGACTTTTTCGTCTTTTCTTCCTTCTAGCCATTTCTTTTTATTTTTTATTTCTTCCTTTCCTTTTGTTTCTTTCTTTCCTCTTACTGTATCTTTCTTCTTTTCTTTTTCCTTCTTCTCTTTCTCCCTCACTGTCTTTCTCTTTTCTATTTCCTCTTTCCTGTGTATTTTTCTCTCATCTTCCTTCTACTTCTCATCGATCTGTTCTGTAAGCACCTTACAAAATTTGGAGTCACTTATGAGACTCGGGAACAGTTCTTTGTGTTTTCTTGAGCCAGCGCTTCACTTGAGTGTTGAAATCTCAAGAGGATTGTTTGTTACAGGAGAAGTCAATCTCGATCTATCATCCAACAAAGTAGCTTGCTCAGATGGGACGTCTGTTGAAAGCTTTTTGTAGTAGGAACTCCATAGCTGGTAGATGGGCTCATCGGAAGACTTGGTTTTCAAATTTGTCAAAATAAAACCTCAGTCTGTCCTCTCCCACTTGCGCGATTAGCATGAGAAATTTTCTCAACGTATTAGGCTGTGATGTACGAGAAGCACCTTCAGATGTAGAGCTGGAGGGTGCCACAGTGTCAGTCAGTTGCTTTGCTGTCACATTAGTTATTGCATTGCTTGTCATCGATGCACATTGAGAGGTGTTCGTCTCACTTTGGCGTGAAGATGCTGCTTGTGCTTTGTGGAATGGAGTTGAACTTGTTTCAGTTTCAGGAACTCCTGGTGTGCTGTAGGTGTAAACGGAAACTTGAATTAATGCACACGCTTCTGAAGCAGGTTCATTTGGTGGCATATTCAATGTATTACATCGATTGGCCCTGGCAGTGGACAGGTAGGCACCTGTATGGGCAGTAGATGATCCCGCCCTCAACGAGTCTCCTGCTGCCTAAGGCTAAGGGAGTTAACACTGAAAGAAAACAACCTGCTACCTTGCAGGCTGGTCTTGAATGACTAAAGGCTAAGGGGAGTTAACCCTGACAGAAAATAACAAGGCCTGGTAGGGGGCCTCAAGGTGACAGCCCCACCATCTACCTAGGGCTAATCCCCTGCTTATCCAAAAACAAACAGATTCAGAGAAAAAATTAATATAATATAACCAGCGTGATCTTTCGAAGACGGAACTTGGAAACAAATACGGACTGTGATTTTTTTGGAATATGGAACATTAGCGCAATAAATGGAAAAGAGTTAGAATTCGTTGAAGAAATGGAAAAATTCAAAGTAGATATTTTGGCTATTACAGAAACAAAGAAAAAAGGACAAGGAATAACAAATGTAGGACCGAATCATATTTTAATCTTCTCAGGAGTAGATGTCAAAGATAGAGCTAGATCAGGAGTAGGCAAGTGCAATATATAACCATCTAGGAAAGGCATTTGTAGGTAAACAAGAATTGTCAACAAAAACCAAAATGGCAGTATACAATACAGTTTATTGTCCTATTCTCCTCTATGGCAGCGAAACCTGGACCTTAGACAGTAGAGAATATAGTAGAGTACAGGCAGCTGAAATTATATATCTAAGAAGAGTAGTAGGGAAAACTAAAAGAGACAAAATCAGAAACACAACAATAAGAGATCAAACCAAAGCAGATGGCATAAAAATTAAGATAGAAACAAATCAATTGAGATGGTTTGGGCATGTAAACAGAATGAATGACAATAGCTTAGCTAAATCAGTACACAGTGCTAAAGCCCAAGGTAAAGTAGGAAGAATATATAAAAGAGGCATTGAAGCATAGAAATTTAACATTTTTGGAAGGAAACAGAAAATGCCAGGACAGGGCATCTTGGAGAAAGATCATCTCGGGCATCTGAACCCATACACCGAAAGGTAGAATGGGAACTGATAAAGAAAAAAAGACATTGATTGGCACAGGTCATTTGAAAATCCATCACTTTTGACCATTCAATGCTGATAGGATCGCAAGGGGAAGATCTCAGATTTCCTGAAAGCTTGTCTGGCTAGACCCTTTGATATTGTGTTTTCATAAGCCTGTTTGAACACCACTGCAAAGTTCTTCTTGGTAACTACACCTGTCATTTCTGCATTTTTTTCCTCACCACAGATTTCCATGCTTTCATCATTGAAGAAAATACACCAGCATCCAAAGGCTGTAGCATGTGAGAGGAATGTGGGAGAAGGCAGTAGAGGATGATTCCATTTTCTTGGCAAAGGGAAGAGGCATGAAGAGCCTGATGAGATCTGTGCTAATCTACCAGAAGGAACATGGGTTTTTGACATTTTCGGTTTGAGGAATGAGCACATACTCCAGCCAGTCTGTGAAAGTGTCCCCATCTATCCAACGTCGTTTGGAAAACAAACAGGAAGGGAAACCAAAACAAAAGGGAAGTCATTCATAAATGATTCCCCTAACTCTTTACCCTAGAGTTATTCAACATAACTAAATGAATGCGGAGATATGTACTCTGGCCGCGAGTATATAATGGTCGCGGTATGACTCCCGTACTCTAAGCCGAACAAATTTTTAAAAAAAATATTTTAACGCACAGAAAGGTAAAAAGATGTGTCAAGATTTATGTCATGGTTTCTTTGTAAAAATAATGCGATGAAATTATACCTGATCCATGGCCAACATTCCTTGTATCAGTTAAACCAAACTGTCCTCGAATGCTTTCAGGTTCAGAGTAGATTGTTCTACAAAAAGAAAATTAACAAGAAAGTAAATATACATAAATGTGTTTAAGAATAATGATTTTGTGAACAGATGTAATAAACTAGTAATTAAATAAAACTATTTCTTTCTCTACTATGCACTTGAAAAGAGAGAAATTTTGAAAGGGAAAATGAGGCATCATTTTTGTTGAAAATCATGACAGATCAATTCACCCAAATGTCCTCACTCTTACCATTCCTTTGTAGACTTGTGTCCAAATAATTTAGACAGTTTGATAATTATATCAAGATGGAACCAAAAACATTGGGAGGTTTAACAAATTTCGTTTCTCTCCATAATTCATAATCCAAGAACGTTCTTCTAGTTGATAAGAGGAAAAAGAAGATGCACAATGAGGATTAAAAATAATTCCTTGGTACCTATTCAGCTCAATCCAAAAGAATTCAAAGTCAAATCAATTGCAAATGAATTTATTGTACCCTGATACCTTGAGAAGGTAACTTACTTTAACACCTTGGTGGGTCCCAGCATTTTCCTCCACTGAGCTACCGCATCATCTGCATAAAGAACATGAGCCCAGACTTGACCGCTGTGGGTAAATGTGAGAATTTTTAATAGAACCAGTGTTGATAGAAGCAAAATAAGCATGAAGAAACACATGCATTCTCTCCCTCCCTCTCTGTCACTTTGTCTCCATCTCTGTCACTTTGTCTTCATCTCTCTCTCTCTCCCTTTGTCTCATCTCTCTCTCTCCCTTTGTCTCCATCTCTCTCTCTCTCCCTTTGTCTCCATCTCTCTCGCCCTGTCTGTCTGTCTATCTCTCTCTCTGAGCAAATTTTCTTTAAAATGTTTATATTCACTCATTATCAATATGAAATCCCTACCCATTTGATTTGATGTAAATAAACTTCTGAAATAATTAATTGTTCCAAATCCTTAAGATTCTGAAACTCTGATAATTTCTGATACTGAACCTAGTTTGATGAATCATTCACAACAAATTAACGTATACACATATGTACATCTTGTACATTGTGTCATTATCTTCTCTCAAATGAAATACTTACTACAATAAAATGTAAAAGAAAGGTAATCCTACCTGCTCATAAATGAAACCAATCGATTCTGGAAAAATTTACCTGTAAGATGAAGAACCAGTTTCAGTTGTTAACTTGTATTGTATAAATAAAACTTTACGAGAAAGAAAGAGTTAGATTTCTTTAATATTTATATATATTCTTTCTTTATGAGTTCCCATTTTATCTTTCGGTGTATGGGTTATATATATTCAATAACTTAAAAATCAGCTACACATAGGACACAAGAGAGAGAGAGAGAGAGAGAGAGAGAGAGAGAGAGAGAGAGAGAGAGAGAGAGAGAGAGAGAGAGAGAGAGAGAGAGAGAGAGAGAGAGAGAGAGAGAGAGAGAGAGAAAGTACTGTCCCTTCTTGATCATTGTCATTGGGGCGCTACCGATGATCAAATAACCAGTCTTCTCCACTCCTTCCTGTCCTCCGCCTGTCTCATCAGCTCACTTAGCTTCAGGCCCGTCGATTCAGTGATATTATCCTCCCATCTCATCTTTTGTCTGTCTCTTTTCCTACCTCCTCTGATAATTCCTTGAAGCACGGTTTTGGAAGCCCTCCTTCTCTCGCCAAGTGTCCAAACCATGTCATCTAAATCTATGGGTAACTATATCAATTGTCAAAATAGATGACTCTTGAAACTTCTATAAATTGCCCTTGATTCTAACACCTCTTCCATTGTGAAAAATGACAGAAAAGTCATTGAGGAATAGGAACAACTTTAAAAGTAAGTTTTTAAAAAATCAATAAAACACCTTAGAACAATGAAACCGCAAGTAGCGGAAACTGGAAATCTCACTCGAGCTAGAATTTCGGACCATAACACTGACAGTGGTGAGACTAAGAACACTAAGGTCTTTGAAAACGAACCAGTCAGAAATGGGCACATAGTTAGTTGCGTTGCAACAGGGATAGCAAAGGATGGATTTTTCAGGGCGTACATGGGATACTATTGGTGTGATTGGGCTAAACAAAAGAGCAAAAGTCTAGAATATGTTAACATTCCTTGGATTTCCTTTTCTCTCTCTTACACTATAGACCAAACACATCAACATTTCCTTAACCAATTTGAATTTTATATGTATAACTGTTGTGTCTGTTATGCAAATTACAAGACAAAAAGATTTGTCATCATTACAAACCTCTGTGCTCAGCGTAAAATGATTCTGCTTCGCTAGAAGATAACTTGAGTTTTTTAGATGCAACGAAATAAAAAACCAGACTCCAGAAGTCTTCTCCAGATATCCTAGAGAAAGATGTAGAAAAATGAATTTAAAAAATGATTCAAACATTATCATCATTGCCTTTTTGCCCTATACCAGGGTATAGGCCACAAACAACAGCCTTCCACTTATTCCTATCTTGGGAAATTTGTTATATAAGTCCCTCCACAAAAGACCTGTTCTCTACAAGTCATCCTCCACTAACTAGCCTTTTCCAGGTTAATCATGGCCCACCCCTAATCCTCTGCCACTGTGGATTCCAATCAAGGGCA
Source organism: Doris montereyensis (assembly GCA_037039925.1). Taxonomy (NCBI): domain Eukaryota; kingdom Metazoa; phylum Mollusca; class Gastropoda; order Nudibranchia; family Dorididae; genus Doris; species Doris montereyensis. The sequence continues at coordinate 584,497 of JAXRKP010000016.1, forward strand.
TGTCTTGTAGTACTTCTCTGAGGTTTTCTGAGGTTGTGTCCTATCCATCTTCATCTCCGCTGTCCTATTTCTTCTGCTATTGGTTTCTGTGCTGTTTCCCCCCAGTGTTTCATTTTGGATTTTATCTGACCACTGAATCCGTAGTATTTTCCTAAGGCAAATGTTGACAAAGCTTTGAAGTTTTCTGCTCCAGATCTTAGAGGTGCTCCAGATCTCACACCCATATAGCAATACCGATGTGACATTGGAGTTAAAAAGTTAATCTTTGTTTTAATGGTAATGGTACGGTCCTTCCAGATCTGTTCTTGATTTTCCTATCCTTGTCTTGATATCCGCTGTTGTTCCCCCTACATTATCTTCTACACTGCCAAGATAGGTAAAGTTGTCCAGAGGTTTACTGTCTACGGTGATTGATTCAGAGCTTACTGTTTTCACTTTAAGTATCTTTGATTTTTTTGAATATATTCTGAGGCCAAAAGAATTGGATAATTCTGAAAGACTTGTCATTTTACTCAGCATCTGCTGGTGGTTGTGATATAGTAGTGCCAGGTTGTCTGCAAAGCTAAGATCATTAAGATGGGTAATATTTGTGAAAGTCGTTTAATATATCATTATTGAAATCTGTGTAATTACGTTAAAAAAAATAATTATCCAATTTTCTTTTTCATTCATATTGGTATGAAAGAATGTTATTGACACAGGTCAGAAAAGCATGAGTAATAGAATCATCTGCAATGAAACAGGTACAGTCTAATTGACTGATAATGTTCACCACTGGCATAGCAACAAGGTGTCTAGCAACTGTTTTTGTTTTCTTTAGCTCATGACACAATATGAGACGATGGCCCCAGTAAGTCTAGCAACTATCTTTCTTCTTTTTTTTATTCTTTGTATATATAAAGAGTCTAGCAAAAAATAGAGACACATGGATACTAGTGATAAAATATATCCAGAGATATGGTTATTATGTTTTATTTTATGAGGAAGAGAACGTAATTTTCTTCTTTGGATCAATAAAGTATTATTATTATGGATGAAACTTATTGAAAGGCATGGCTAAGGTTGTCTTACGATTTCAGATTTTCAAATGTCCTCACCATGTAAGGCAAGAAAATCCACACTTACACTTCCAATTCCTATATATTATATACAAATAAATAACGCTTTTATTTGGAAATCCTGGCTTTATAGTACATGTAACAATGCCTTAATAAATATTTCTCCTGCCTAGTGGAGCAAATGATACTAAAAAATGTGGGGAGAACTGAACCAACTAAGATCAATCGCCAGAGACTGAAAACAGTGAAGGATCCTTTCACGAAGACCAGGCAGAAACACAACCATAATAAGTCGGGTAAGTCACATGAGTTAGGCATACCTGTTTGTGCAGACATTGTTTGTTTGATTCATATTTGTTAAGACTTTTAGGCTATGTGTTTTCATTTTGATCTATGTTTATGTAGTTTTAGCTTTAGATTCTAGATCAATATCTATAATATAAAGCTGAACGTCTCTAACTTTGACCGATTATAACTCAGGAACCACTGCACCTACAACCTCGCATGTAGATTTCATATAGCCTGTTCTAGGTTCTTAGTGAATAAACTCTTGGATCAAATCAGTATAATTTCAATTGATTGGGAAAAGATTGTTTTGTCTGCGATCCACAAAACTCTTCATTGTTATTGGATCTAATTTCTCGATTTCTGGTCATTACAAGAAAAAGCCTGCATAACTTCAGTGTTGAGTACTACGTAAAAAGCCTGCATAACTTCATTATCGAGGACTAATTAAATCTAATAATCGTACTTGACATCACCCGTAACCATAACCAATACAGGAGTTTCTGAGTTAACCGCAGTCAAAGTTCAAGAGCCTCAGCTTTATAATAAAGAGAAATCATAATCCAACATTATTGACGTGTATGCTTGTCTCATATAATATAGAGTCTTTTGATCTGTATTAGTTTCAGAGGAAGGAATAGAGGCCTACTTATTATAACTTAATAGATCTAGAATCTACATCTAGATCTAGAGATCTACCCCGTAAATATTCTTAGGAAGGTCTCCCATAGCCCTAGTTGTGCACACACCATTACCATCCCTGACATTGAGCCCCCAACCTCTCCTACCCACCCCTAGCCTGCCCCTCCCACTCCCATCCGAGGCAAAGGAAGATCCCTCCAGCAGATCACATCCCAACGAAAGTCATATCGGGTGACACCGTGTGCCCGACTAAGACATGTTGACCATGGTGAGTCCTCTGTATTCTTATGGTGGTTTGGAGACATAAAATAATCGCGATTGTTTATATCTATCTTTCCAACATAATTCTCATAGTTAAGTAATATATTTGCTCATCTTCATACCGTCACTATGGCAGGGTGAGATGCAACATCAGGTTTTAGTAAGGCAAGCGTGAGTTGAAGAGATCGTCTTGACATTTTTGTTTACTGTTATTGTATGGGAAACTAAATCCAAGTTTTTGAATTGTATAAAAAAAGAACTAAAAGATGAAATAATAAATTTAACGAATTACGAATATTAGCCTAATATCTTTAAGGAAAACTGAATACAACAGCAAATATACTGTAATGGGAACTTGACAGAGAGCTGAACTGTGATCTAACAGTTGTGTCTATTGTGTACATTTCCATAGGTAGAAATCAAAACTTGAATTTAGATTTAAAATACTGATTTACAATTTTTAAACGAGGACTTTCATTGACGTGGGGATATTATTTTGGCATCATTTATCATCTTATTTTGTTTTCAAGTTGGCTTCTCTCTGGTTTGTCATTTGTTAGGCATTCTGGATTCTCATTCTCATCAAAGTTAAGCTAAAATCCAAACTCATCATAAAGATCTATTATCATTAGATCAGGAATAATTTATAATTATGACAGTAGGCCTAGTAATCTCACTGATCTAGAGTTGGGGCTTACAAATTTTTAATGCCGGTGAAACAGAAACAGAAGCCCTGCTCGCTCATGTATTCGCAAGTCATCTTCCTAGTATTACTCCTGTTTTAGTACCACTGCAATGTATTTTCCATTGTTGTGCCTATGGTGAGCTATGCTAATCCAGGAGTAATAGTAGGGAGATGACAAGGGAACGCACATGACAAAGGGGCCCCTTCGTGATGTAGTTTTGTATGGCAAAACTCTATCGATCGATATTGCGAGGAGAGAATGAGAAAGGGCTATTTGGGGCTACTCATTGTAACACATCGCACACCATATCTGGTATCAAGTTTGAATTGGGGTTTGTTAATATAATATATTTGGTGTGAAATTTTGGCGATGCTTAAGTGCTGTTATCACAAGGAAAGCAATCCTTTACCATTGCTATGCGATATTATCTCCAAAAAAGTGTCTCAAAATATTTCCGGTTTATTCATCATTCGTTTCATTGTCAATGCTGGGGCCGTCATGAATGCTCTAATCAGGAGAGTAAAATAAAGTAGGTTATGATACATTCAAAAAAAGCTTCCTCCTTAAATCTTTCAAGCACGCAAAATTGCAGGAGGCACCTCCCCACCTTTCCCACCTCACTACACACATTTACATTGCCACTATCATTATTTTATCTAAAGATATGGCATGGTCAATTAACTGATTTCAGTGAGAGAGTAAAAAGCATTAGAAGTAGGTAAATTCATGTTGAAGTAGCTCTTAACTATAAACCAAACGTAGTGGGAGTGTAACATACTTTTTCTGAAGTTCAAAATTATAGAGACACATTTTTTCTTCTTCAGATACCATGCAACCAGCCTTGCTGTTCAGTCAGAATCAACTTAGATATTGCTGTCTATGTCAATGAATGGGAAGAGCTGCAGGACAGAGCAAAAGCGTGAATGACCTGCAGATATGAATAAACATTTATTAAGTACAATCGTAGGATTGTGTGTATAAGAAATTTGAAAGGACAAGCATAGAAGAAAACGATTATAATTCAACTGAACTGGAATCCAGCCAGCCAAAGGGAGAAATAATGAGATATGAACATGCCGCCTTTTGCCAATGTGAAGAAATATTTGAAAGGCATAGCTATCAATTATCTCAAGTCTGTATTTCTATCTGTTCTCATCTCATGTGTCGTTCATGTTGTTGGATCAATAGCTGAGGAAAATGACAACGGAGTCATTAAATGCAAAGATCTTCTCATGGGACAGTATCCTTTTTATTAATCAATGGGTACAATAATGATTAACACTAAACATAAGTTTGATTGTAAAGCATTTTAAACAGTAAATGGTTTTAAAGTTAGACATAGTTTTCCCAATATTTTTTTACCAAAGGAAATGTGTCATCTTGAAAATTGTATTCCCAACTGTATGTTATAAAAAAAGCAAGGTCTGAAAATATATTTATAACTGCAACTGATTGGTTAAACACACGTATAAGTGAGTACTCATTCAACTATTTACGTACGAATCATTCATATTGTAATATTTACCATCTTTTTTTTTCTTTGAATATAGCATACCCTAAGTTAATTGTGCAATTTATTTTTAATGTCTGCATACAATTGTCATTCGCCTTAACACTCATCATGTACCTATGTTCTGAGCCCGAAATTGATTCATCCACACAGCAAGCCAAGGGATGTGATAAAGAAACTTTGAAGGCTGTTGGTAAGTACAATAAAAAATACCACTAAATATGGATATACAAAGGGCAGTGTGGCAAAAAGGAATGACCAACCAGAATAGTCAAGCAACTACGAGAGTGGTTAGTTCTTGGATGGGTGATCACAACACACACAAAAAAAGACAGAGGGGCAAGTAAGATCCATGACCTAGGTGTGGCCCGGCCCCCTTAGAGTGTAAGGAAGTTCAGGGCCGAATCACTTGATCGGCGGAGGTTCTCTTCTTCTGAACATTCTCTGTCTTTAGCTCCCATTGAGTTTCCTTCTACTATGTAGTACAAATATTATGAGACACCACACTTGGATTTATTTTTAGGATTTGTATGTTTTGTTTATACTAAATTATGTCAATTTCAGTTGTAATATAATCATGTTTATTGATATCAACTTAAATCTCATAGTGTTCCTGGCCAATTAAGAAAAAAACGTCAAAACTTAAATTTTTTCCATTCAGATGCATTTCTGATACACATACTAGATGTAGCTGCAAGCCCCCGGCATTGTCCGGGTTGACCTATTATTTTCTAAATTAAATTTTTCTTGTTTAATCCATTCTGCATCCTCGGGTCGAATAATAAATACCAACATTGTATTCCTCGTAGATCTATAATTTTATCCTAGAAATTCAATGTATTCTAAATTTGGCCTGGCTTATGTGTCAAGTCCAGACTCAACAATGATATTTCCTTTTAACATTCAGTTGTTTCAATGGCGAAAATCTAAAGATACTTGTGCTGCTAGAAATACTTTTACTTTTTACAATCAACATTTTCCGGGCAGTGGACAGGTAAGCATCTGTACGGGCAGTAGATGATCCCGCCCTCCGCGAGTCTCCTGCTGTCTTGCAGGTTGGTCTCGGCTGACCAAAGGCTAAGGGAGTTAACCCTGACAGAAAACAACCTGCTGCCTTGCAGATCAGTCTTGACTGACCAAAGGCTAAGGGAGTTAACCCTGACAGAAAATAACAACCTGCTGCTTTGCGTGCTGGTCTTGAATGAATAGAGGCTAAGGGAGTTAACCCTGACAGAAATAATAAGGCCTGGTAGGGGGCCTCAAGGTGGCAGCCCCACCATCTACCTAGGGTACAGTGGGGGCTTATCTGAAACCTACTGATGCAGAGAAATAAATATAATATAACCGGCTTGACCTTTCAACGACAAAAATGGAAACAAACACGGACTGTGATTTTGGAACATGGAATGTGAGGGCAATAAATGCAAAAGGGTTAGAATTAGTTGAATAAATGGAACAATTCAAAGTAGACATTTTGGCTATTACAGAAATAAAGAAAAAAGGACAAGGAATAGAAAATGTAGGACCAAAACTTATTTTAATTTTCTCAGGAGTAGATGTCAAAGATAGAGCTAGAGCAGGAGTAGGTCTCCTAGTGCATAAAAGGCATGAAAAACTACTAGAAAACTGAAATTTACAAGCCCACGGCTATTAGAGGTAAATATTAAACCAAAAGGAAGAGAAATTAAATTATTAATAGCTTATGGACCAAACGAAGACGCAACTAAAAAAGAAAAAAATGACTTGAAAACGATTTACAAATAGCTGCCGAGAATCTTGAACACAAACAGAAACTAATAGTTTTAGGAGATTTAAACGCTAGAGTAGGCAACAATATAGAAACATCAGGAGGAGTAATGAAGAAAATGAATGTAGGTATGTGGAAGCTCAAACCAGTAAATGTATCAATGCTTTCATTTGCCGATGATTTAGTTCTGTTTGGAAAAACAGAAAGTGACCTTCAGTCGAATATCAACATTATGAACAATGAACTAAATAAAAGAGGAATGGAAGTAAATGCAAAGAAAACCAAAACAATGCTAGTAATTAGGGAAGCTAAAACACAAAATCTTAAATTGGGCAGGGAGAATTTAGAACAAGTTCACAGCTACAATTACCTAGGAGTAATGATTAACTCTGAGTGAAAACTAAAGAGAAGAAATCAGCCAGAGAATCCAAAAAGGCAAGTGCAATATATAACCGTCTAGGAAAGGCATTTGTAGGTAAAGAAGAATTGTCAACAAAAACCAAAATGGCAGTATACAATACAGTTTATTGTCCTACTCTCCTCTATGGCAGCGAAACCTGGACCTTAGACAGTAGAAAATATAGTAGAGTACAGGCAGCTGAAATGAAATATCTAAGAAGAGTAGTAGGGAAAACTAAAAGAGACAAAATCAGAAACACAACAATAAGAGATCAAACCAAAGCAGATGGCATAAAAACTAAGATAGAAATAAATCAATTGAGATGGTTTGGGTATGTAAACAGAATGAAAGACAATAGAATAGCAATAGGTAAAAGACCAAAAGGCAGACCTCGGAGAAAGTGGGAAGAAGATATAAAAGAGGCATTGAAGAATAGAAATTTAACATTTTTGGAAGGAAACAGAAAATGTCAGAACAGGGCATCCTGGAGAAAGATCATCTCGGGCATCTGAACCCATACACCGAAAGGTAAAATGGGAACTGATAAGAAAGAAAGACAATTAACATTTTCATCAAAGGTTTTTCACAGGCATTGGTAGGATGCTTGCTTTGAGTGCACGGCTCAAGATTCAAATTTCAGCGTGGATAGGTTAATGAGCGTAATTGTATTTTTAGAGTGAAGACTACTTACTCCTGAGCCTTAGTACACTAGATGCAGCACTAAGTGTTATTGGCTAACAGTGACAGAAACTCTTAAGTGACCTGTAACAAATATTGTTCACTTTTACAAGAACCTGGGTTAATTTACATTAAAGCTGTCTGGGCAAAGTTTTAAGGGGTCCCCGTCGAACTGTGAGATTACTGCTTGTCGTGAGTTGTTTTTGCAGAGCTCCTCCCCCCCCCCCCCGATTACAATTTAGGTTACAGGTTTGATAGTCAGTAGGTTAAGAAAGCACCGTTCTTCATTGACTTTTTCCACACATATCAGACACACATGTTTGATTTACTGACTGAAGGCCGTCCACTCGCTTAGTTTTACAGACTTAACAGCGATAGCAGCGTTCTTGATTTCTGTGCTTTCCAGTCGGCTCGATTTGGAGGTCCTCGCAGGATGTCAGTTCAGTAGGATGTCGTGTTGTTTGGCATTCTTTTGATTTTGTTATTCAGCGTTATTAGTTATTGGCAGTGTTGTGACTGGACGTGATTTGTATTTTGGTCCAAGATCAGTGTAATAACAGGTCATGTCTTTGTTTGCTGTGGTTTCTGAATTTCTGACTTATTTGTGGTTTGGTAAATTTCAATTCTGTATTTGTTTGTTTGTTTGCAGTGTGGTGCACACCAGCCCTGATATAGACTGCGATGGTTTGAATTCAAATGGAATATACTCAAAACACGTGCCTTGCAAATGGACGTAAGTAAATATGTTATCCAAGGGTGGTGGTGGTAGGGATTAGACAAGTTCCCTATGAATACAAAACCTACCTATCTACTTATCATGTCGTGACAGGATGGTACATAATGAACAGAGGCGGGCATGAAGACAAACTAGTTGTGTTAAGCCTCTACATAGAATGTTGTGTTATCTTGATCAATCCTAACTTTTAAATTTGCAACTCTGAGAATGGGACTTTCTTTATTTTTAATGTAACGGTACTGAAAGAGGTAGCATTGAAGCTTAAACAACACTTAATTCTGTGTGTGTATGTCAGTGTGGGTCTGAAGAAAGGACAGATTGTTGTCTTTTGTTTCACTTTTTTATTTTGCTTGTTTTTGTTTTTTGCATTTTGTAAAATTGCGTGACCAAAGTGGGTGGTTGGTGGGTGCTGCTAGTAGGTCCTGCTTCTTGCCTTTCATTCTTTTATTTATCATTCATCTTGCTGTCTCCTCTTCATTCACCCTGAGATCACCGCAAGTGGTAAATTTCAATGAAACAAACAAACGAACTTGACCAAAAAAATATAACAAATGAATTCTCTAACAAATTATGCAACCTTTTCTGAGAGAGTGGGTTAATGTTTAATTTTTATGTGATTTTTGTCAATATTGATGTTATTGTTAGAATTGTTTGTGATGATGAGGAAGAGGATGATAATAGTTGATGTTATTATAAATCTTGATTTTCCCCAGAAATGGCCATTCGTTTGAGACAGCATTACTATTGTCCATATTTCTAGGGATGTTTGGTATTGACAGATTTTATCTAGGATATCCTGCAATAGGTATGAGTCATGTGCTGTTGTTAACCAAATTAAATATTTCTTGATTGAATTATCTGGCTTTTATGCACATTAATTCAGTAGTGTTGATCATTAAAAATGCTCAAGAGATTAATATGAAATCTTTGTTTGTTTTTTTTAAAAATTTGTCAGAATATTTTCTCCGCCTTTGGTGGGTTTTTTTTTCTTCGTTTGGCTGTTTTCAGTTTTAATTTATTATTAATGTTTATTTTAAACTCTTTTTAAATTTTGGAAAATATTCTTACCCGATGAACATGTTTTCACTTTTGAGTATAGAACCTTGGAGTCTGTGAAGACTATGCTATTACTAAGTTTTTCTTAATTTCACACGTTGAATTCCAGGTCTTGTCAAATTTGCTACTCTGGGACTCATGTTTCTAGGACAACTCATTGATGTTCTACTCATTGCAACACAGGTAATGTTCATGTACCATACTATTATGTATAGAAAAAGATCAGTGATTACAAGAATTAAGCCGTTTTATAAATTTATGTGTATGTCCTTATCTTATTGATGTCCGCTTGACACCTTTGTCACATCTGTGACCTAAATTTGCTGCTACTATTAATTGTGATATCAGTTACGAATAAGAAATGTTCAATACACAGTTTCTGCCACATCGGCAAGATAAACAAATTAATTGATTGCGAAAGAAAATAATTGTCAGTCAGACCAACTCTTGAGATTTTTTAATGGTGTTTTTGTTTCTACCCTGGTAGGAAGATTGTCGAAAGTCATGTCGTAGTGGCGTGTTCCATTTTATAAAGTTTTGAGAACTTAATAACACTGGTTCTACCTCACTGGAAATTAAAATTGTTTGTTTGTTTGTTTGTTTTTTTTTCCGCCACTTCTATAATGCTTTTAATTTGAGGGAACATTTGTTTGAAGAAAAGTTTGTGATCATGTTATAAAAACCTTTGAATATTTCAGGTCCTTACTCCATCGGATGGATCATCATATGTTATAGACTATTACGGGGCAGCAAGTCTTCGAATTTCTCGGAATAATGAAACATATCTCGTACCTGGTGACTAAATGTTATGGATGAAACTTACCATACATCTTGAAAATGTTTTTCCCCTGCCTGTTTTTTTTTTCTTTTTTCCCTGTTCTATTTATAGCTTGAAAGAAAGGAGATTCTATTTATAGCATGAAAGAAATGAGATTTAGTCGTTGACATTCCTTAGCCATGGTATTGATTGTCTTTGTGTTGTAATTAAACAGACGCATGGAATACCTGTGTCTAATAAGAAGATGAAATTTAAAAATTTGGAGCTAGACATATAATTAAAAAAGCATTCTCTTCAGAAAAAAAGGAAAGAAATTCCAAACGATGTTGGTAATTTCTGCATGTAAAGTTTCATTTTTATTCTGAGGGGGGAAATAATGTAAAACTCGATAATAATTTGATGTCGTGTCTCCGTACAAATGGTTCGAATTCGACTACATACGTGAAAACTATTACTATTAGGGAGAAAAAAAATTGGCAACTCGTTGCTGACAGGTGTTGAGTTTGGCAGCCAACCGTCTAGTGTAATGGCAGTGAGTGAGTTAAGAAACATCTTTTCTTTCCTTTCCTTTAAGAATTGTTTTTTTTTTATTGTAAAAGAGATTGGCAAATGAGATCTTGCCTTTTGAATATTAAGTCTGTCATAAACAAATTAAAAAAAGGTTGTCACCTTGATCTCTTTTCTCACACATTTACACACATATGTATTTGTCAAAAGAAGTAATAAAAAAAGCAACCCAACTTTTCCTTTATACATGTATCAAAAACAACATTTTCTTGGAAAATATTAACATTTTGCAATAGCTGTAATGGTATAGTATAATTAATGGAAAAGTTTGAGAAAATGCTTGAAGTTGTCTGTTACTTATGTGTCAATTTATGTTTGATAGTTGCATAACTCATTTCTTCAACCCCATTGGACCAAAGATTTGAATAAGTCCTATAAGTTGATATTCATATCAAATACTTTCACATTTTCACATGTAATGTAAATTACAATTTTTTATATTTAAAAACAAAAATGGAAGACAATTGCTTGAATCATGGAGAAATTTGAATAGTAATTTAGAAGAATATCAATTTAACAGTATGACAACATGTTGGCGGCTACTTAACTGCTTAAACAGGTAGATCTATTCTCTTTTTTTATTTTTTTTACTGTATTCGACCATTCTCATAAATATTAAAAACTTTGAAAAGAAAAAAGAAAAGGCAACAGCCATACCTTCTCCTTTCCCAAAATTCTCATTATTATTGTGTATTGGAAAAAAATGTTTTATCTTGGATAAATTGAGGGAAATTCGGTAGTCCTGAGGCAAGGCGTCTCGTCTCAGCCAAAAGGTAGTGGGTTCAAGCCCCGCTGAGGGTTGGAACAAATTTTTTGAGTTTTTTCAAACAAAAATCTACCCCTTTGATCCAGGTAGGTGGATCGACATCTAGTCCCATCGGAGACAGACGTTAAAAAGGAGGTCCCACGTGCTGATCACAACTTTTTGTGCATGTTAAAGATCCCTTGGCTGTTTACAGGGCAGTTTGAAGATGCATCAGTTAGGTCTATATATAAATGTGAATTGTTGCCATAAATCATTATTAGTTACATTTATCATTTCATTGATGCACAAGGTAGCGATAGACCTACTCAAGTTTTGAAATATAGCATTTTGCCCAGCCTCCTTCCTCCTTGATTTACGTGTCATGATGAGGAAATTGAGAACAAGAAACGCTTCCTTTTGGAAGGCTCTTCTCTGACTACTGTCAGTGTCATAACTTTCCACTTGACATTTCTTTCCCCGTAACTATTAGAGTTTGAACACTCTTCTTAGATGCATATCGTGTGGCGTCATCTTTAGTGCAGTTTTCTTTTTTCCAGTTGGCTATTCTTGCCACATGTTGATTTATTTTCAGAGTTGAGAATATTTTATGATGCGGTTTAATTCCTGATTTCCTTAAATAGATTGACATGTGTTAAAAAGAAAGAATTTCTTCCATTTTACCGCTGTAGTTGTGTTTATCTTCTTTAAAAGTAAGATTATGAAATATTTCACTTTGTACTCAGTCATGTTCCATTGTGTAACAATGATATTTTTTTGTAAATAGACGAACTTTGTATTTTATGTCATAAAACATTTATTTTTTGAGAATGATTTGAATGACTTGATGCACACTTAATGCAAAGAAAAGATTATCATAGTTTGATACTTTAACAATTGTACAGGTCATTCTTGAGTCACAGTGAAACTGGGATACAATTATATTCGGAGTGATGACACTCTTCACTGAATGTCTGGTTGACATTTTTAAGATCTTGCTGTGTCTGGAAATGAAGAGAAATGTATGTACATGTGAACTCATTGGATTTTGACTGTGGCAGATGGTACACATGTGTACATTCTTTCTCTAAAGGAGCCCACAATCTATGTGTCTGTGGCTTCTGTTTTATTTAGAGCAGACATACATTTACATTGAAATACCTTTGAAATGTTAAAATGATAGATCAACAACTGTACTTGAATATTGATTCACATAGAGAAAAAGCAAACAGATAGAAAGCACATATATATACATACATATACACATATATCCATAATATCATCACCTGTGTGACAAATCATTTTAACTCAAAATTTCCAAATTTTGTGATTTGTGGTTGTTTTAGTATAACTTTATGAGATCTTATAAAATGTCTGACGGTTTTACAAAATAATCAGTAGATTCCGATATATTGCATAACCGATTGTGTTGTACCCTCTGTTGCGATCATTTCGGTTTCCTGACCTGGATTTGGTGATGGAATCGTGTGTCATTGTCATGCAGGCGACGATATATAAGAAGAATAGAAACAGAGACGAAAGACAGATAAATGGATAGCTGCATATCGCTTGGAAGTGGACATATACAGACTAGTGGTGTGTCTTGCATTGATTTGATGTTAAATAAAGTTGTCCGATTAGATGTCTGTTAATGTTAACACTGCTGGCTGTGTTAGTGACGTACATGCGCTGTAACTGAACCGTAGTGTTGCGAGATTTTAATCAGAACGATACTGGTCCAAACCCCATGGCTGGTACAGGTGGGTTTTTTCACAGTGTTGTACTCTTACAAAAGGCTCTTCTCTACTTTCCTCACTTGACTCAGGTGTGAATGAGTACCAAGCTATAGGTAACGAAAGATCTTGTCAGAGTGTAAGAATGAAGAAAAACCTAACAGGCTTGTGAACTATACACTCCACTGGGAGTTTAGAAGAATTGTGAATGAAATGGCCTGATGGGGGATAAATGATGTTCAGCCGGTGAGCCTACACATGTACAGGGATACAGACTTTAAATCCATCTTTGTCTTTTATCTTTTAGTGTTGGCATCACCAGACTGCATTTAATAATACTTTTAAGATTTGAAACTCAAAATTGAAAAGAAATACCATAGCTTTTGTGGATTTTCATATATATGATGCTAATATTATGGTCCAGGAACGATGATTTTGAAAGGTCAAAATGAGTGGGGAAAAGAAACAGAGGAAAGCTGTGCAGAAGATGGGAGAAAGATGTTGTAGAGGAAGCATTTGGAAGAAAACACTAACTGTGGCGGGAAGAATGTCACAAGACAGAGATACTCAGAGGTGCATTACTACAGGATGCAACATTCCATGGGATACAATGTACTTGATGAATGAATATGAAGGCAATGTCTTTTTAAAGACATAGATCCTCCATCCCCTTGCTATGCATCGCATAGTCAATTTGCTTGAACGCTTTACATATTAGAGTTGGTTTGAGTTTTTTGTTTGTTTGTTATTTCTTCTTTATCCTTTAGTGAAATCTTGCAATATGTTTATTTACAATTATTCACAGCCCTATTGAGGGGAGGGGGATCAAAAGGTTGATTTTCTGTTCTTTGCATTTTCGGTTAGAACGATCATTTATCTACAAATTTATGGCAGAAAAATGTCCATATGATGTATAATTTTTTTGTTACAAAATATTTTATAGGTGAGGGTAGGTTAAAACAGTCAAAATTTTGACGTAAATTACCCTAACACTAACACTGACTGAGAAGATGGCAGTGGCAGTGCTAATCGCCAAATGTGGCAACCCCAAGGTTGCCTGGTTTCTGCCGACACTGCTAATCGATTCAGCCCATCACTGTGTGACGTAAGAGGCATTGCGCGTCAGTGTGTATGTAAACACCCGCACAAGCATAGGCATAGAGGAAAGAATAAAAACTGGTCATTTTGTTTTGACGTCTGTTTTCACAACAGTGCGCATCTAAACCTAGATTTATAATCCTCTTTACATTAGTAACAATGCCAGAGATTATCAAAAGAGTAAGAGGGGTGCTACAACAAGGAAACCCGTCTGAAGCGTTTGTTTTGTGTTATTTTCTTTGGATCTTTTTACTTGCATTTTCTCGATATGTAGTTTTCACATTAAAATTCTATCTCCTCCGCCATTTACCGAACGATTTGTATTATATTTGGCACACAGGTTCCTCTTGTCAATGTTAATAGACTGACGTCAGGTTTTTTAATATCTTGTTAACTTTTTGAGAATTTTGTTTGTTTGTAATAAAAATGTCGTTTTTGTATTCACAATATATATTATTTTTAAAAATTCGCTAAAAAAAATTATAAAAAATATTTTAAAAACCTGACGTCAATCTTTAGAGATTGAATGGAAAAGATGATCTGCACATGTTTTGAGTGATTTAATTCCTAACTAATGGAGGAGATAGATTTTGAAAATTGGGTCAAACTTTTCAATGATATAGGATGACTGTATTTTGACAGTTACTCATGTACATACTAAAAGCAAAAACCTCAACTCAAAGGCAAAAAAAATAAAAAAACTCTTTGTGTGGATGTGTGTATGCACATAGTGTGGAGTCTTTTGAAAGGACTTGCTTCTTTGTATGTGTGTGTGTATGCATGTGTAGTGTAGAATCTTTTAAAAGGACTTTCCTCTGTGTGTGTGTGTGTATGTATGTGTAGTGTAGAGTCTTTTGAAAGGACTTGCCTCTTTTTGTGTGTGTGTGTGTGTGTATGTATGTGTAGTGTAGAGTCTTTTAAAGGGACTTTTCCTGTGTGTGTGTGTGTGTGTATGCATGTGTAGTGTAGAGTCTTTAAAAAGGACTTTCCTCTGTGTGTGTGTGTGTATGCATGTGTAGTGTAGAGTCTTTTAAAAGGACTTTCCTGTGTGTGTGTGTGTATGTATGTGTAGTGTAGAGTCTTTTGAAAAGACTTGCCTCTTTTGTGTGTGTGTGTGTATGTATGTGTAGTGTAGAGTCTTTTGAAAGGACTTGCCTCTTTGTGTGTGTGTGTGTATGTATGTGTAGTGTAGAGTCTTTTGAAAGGACTTGCCTCTTTGTGTGTGTGTGTGTATGTATGTGTAGTGTAGTCTTTTGAAAGGACTTGCCTCTTTGTGTGTATGTGTGTGTGTGTGTATGTATGTGCAGTGTAGAGTCTTTTAAAAGGACTTGCCTCTTTGTGTGTGTGTGTGTATGTATGTGTAGTGTAGAGTCTTTTGAAAGAACTTGCCTCTTTGTGTGTGTGTGTTTATGTATGTGCAGTGTAGAATCTTTTGAAAGAACTTGCCTCTTTTGTGTGTGTGTGTGTGTGTATGTATGTGCAGTGTAGAATCTTTTGAAAGAACTTGCCTCTTTGTGTGTGTGTGTATACATGTAGTGTGGAGTCTTTTGAAAGGACTTGTCTCTTTGTGTGTGTGTGTGTGTGTATACATCCACATGTAGTGTGGAGTCTTTTAAAAGGACTCACCTCTTTGTGTGTGTTTGTGTGTGTATACATGTAGTCTGGAGTCTTTTAAAAGGACTTGCCTCTTTTGTGTGTGTGTGTGTGTATACATGTAGTGTGGAGTCTTTTTAAAAGGACTTGCCTCTTTGTGTGTGTGTGTGTGTGTATACATGTAGTGTGGAGTCTTTTAAAAGGACTTGCCTCTTTGTGTGTGTGTGTGTGTGTATACATGTAGTGTGGAGTCTTTTAAAAGGACTTGCCTCTTTGTGTGTGTGTGTGTGTGTATACATGTAGTCTGGAGTCTTTTAAAAGGACTTGCCTCTTTGTGTGTGTGTGTGTATACATGTAGTGTGGAGTCTTTTAAAAGGACTTGCCTCTTTGTGTGTGTGTATACATGTAGTGTGGAGTCTTTTAAAAGGACTTGCCTCTTTGTGTGTGTTTGTGTGTGTATACATGTAGTCTGGAGTCTTTTAAAAGGACTTGCCTCTTTGTGTGTGTGTGTGTATACATGTAGTGTGGAGTCTTTTAAAAGGACTTACCTCTTTGTGTGTGTGTATACATGTAGTCTGGAGTCTTTTAAAAGGACTTGCCTCTTTTGTGTGTGTGTGTATACATGTAGTGTGGAGTCTTTTAAAAGGACTTGCCTCTTTGTGTGTGTGTATACATGTAGTGTGGAGTCTTTTAAAAGGACTTGCCTCTTTGTGTGTGTATGTGTAGTGTAGAGTCTTTTGAAAGGACTTGTCTCTTTTGTGTGTGTGTGTGTGTGTATGTATGTGCAGTGTAGAATCTTTTAAAAGGACTTGCCTCTTTTGTGTGTGTATACATGTAGTGTGGAGTCTTTTAAAAGGACTTGCCTCTTTGTGTGTGTGTATGTGTAGTGTAGAGTCTTTTGAAAGGACTTGTCTCTTTGTGTGTGTGTGTGTGTGTATACATTTAGTGTGGAGTCTTTTAAAAGGACTTGCCTCTTGTGTGTGTATACATGTAGTGTGGTTGGAGTCTTTTAAAAGGACTTGCCTTTCTTTGTGTGTGTCTGTGTGTGTATACATGTAGTGTGGAGTCTTTTAAAAGGACTTGCCTCTTTTGTGTGTCTGTGTGTGTGTCTGTGTGTGTATACATGTAGTGTGGAGTCTTTTAAAAGGACTTGCCTCTTTGTGTGTGTGTGTCTGTGTGTGTATACATGTAGTGTGGAGTCTTTTAAAAGGACTTGCCTCTTTGTGTGTGTCTGTGTGTGTATACATGTAGTGTGGAGTCTTTTAAAAGGACTTGCCTCTTTGTGTGTGTCTCTGTGTGTGTCTGTGTGTGTATACATGTAGTGTGGAGTCTTTTAAAAGGACCTGCCTCTTTGTGTGTGGGTGTGTATGCATGTGTGTACACATATGAGTATATGAAACAATTTCTCTTTCATTCTGATTAAATTGGCGTTATGTCTTTTTGATTACTGCAATTCTCAAATGATGTTAAGAAGATGGTCTAAGGAAGACGGCCGTTGTTACCATATTTCGAATACATGCATTTGATCATTTGATGATTAATAACGATTGTCATTATTGTCATGTTTGAGATTTATGTTTGCAAAAAAATAATTTAATTATACTATAGAATAAAGTTGTGGAGCATTTTCAAAACAATATAATCAATTTTATTTCATCTTTTTGCATATCTGTTTACTTGTATTGTGGATTTGTTAGTAATTATTGTATCATTCATTCAATCCTCCAACATAGACAGTAATCTCAGGGTGTGAATTACAATTTGTAGTTTTGATATTGATATTATATAATTACAAGCATGTTACACTCCACGTGATACCAAGTATGATTATTAGATTGGATTAATTTTTGATACTGAGGTTACGCAGGTAAGTGTGAATGGTTCTATTCCAACTTTTTAATTATAACCTGTTCAAAATGACAACCTAGGGGCATGAAAATTCTACTCAAAGATGGGGAAAGAATGAAATTTTCAATGATTAAACGTTGCTTTTGGTCGAAGAATGCTTTGAATGAAAACGATCTTGGGATCATGAAGAAAATACATACAAAATATAATTACTCTTACTGGCCTGGCAACAGAGTCTTTAGCCAACAAAGAACGACCAACTCAGAATTATATATATACAAGCATGCCTGTAGACAATGATGATTATGATAACTCTTTTACCACATTTTTTTTCTCCAACGATGAACTACATAATGGGTTACCGGGTGCAGGGTAAGCGTCAAGTATCGGTTCAGTATTCGATACTTAAGTAAGGTGAGATTTTCATTGCAAATCTAATGACCCGAAATGAAGGAAAAAGAAAACTAAAATTAAAAACTTTCATGGAACATAGAGCAAAACAATCTTTTTGATTTCCAATCATTAAAAATACTGATTTGACCCAAGAGTTTATTCACGAAGAACCTAAAGCAGGCTACTTGAAATCTACATGCGAAATATAGAGGTTGTGGGTGCAGTGGTTCCTGAGATTAGAGCAGTCAAACTTCGAGATGTAGTTTTATATAGATCACCAATAAAAAAAATAAAAAACAGAACAAACACGTGACGTTTCAGGTACAACCCTTCGTCAGACAACAAACGAGAAACATCTAGAATCTAGATCTAAACACTAATTAAGGCATCACACAGTGTGATGTTAGAAGAAAACCAAAAAGGAGGAAGAAAGAAAGAAGAAGACGGTGATGATAAGAAGAATGAGTAGAAGTAGAAGGGAAAATGAAGAATATATAGGAGCGAGAATGGAAGGTTCAGATCTAGAGTGAAATAAAAATATGAAAATAAGTAAGTAATAAAAGTAAAAGGCGAGAGAGAGAGATAGAAGGAGAGAAAAAGAAAGAGACAGAGAGAGGTGTGAGTATGGGAAGGAGAGAGAAAGAAAAAGAAAGAAAGAGAGAGAGGTGTGAGTATGCGAATGGGAAGGAGAGAGAGAGATAGAAGGAGAGAGAGAGAAAAAGAAAGAAAGAGAGAGAGAGGTGTGAGTACGGGAAACAAGAACGGAAGAAGAGGATAAAACTAGATACGACTCCTTTGTTTGTATTGTGAATATGCTTGCAACTGCCATGGTGTTTTTTAAATTTGATTTGAGCTGAAATAAACCCAATCCACCATATGCAGCAATTTAAAGTAAGGTCCCTCCACATGCACTGTTCTGACTTTGGCTTTGCAAAACTGTTAACAAACTGCATATATCGCCTGGGTCCGGAAATATTCTCTGGCTACGGGTCTGGAGGGGTGGCGGCATAAAATACAAAGTAAAATAAACTTTAAAGCGAATTATTTTGCTGTTGTTGACATCAGATCTTCACAGTGCGGATCCCCTGACCTGTACCCCGTGGAAGGGCTTTTACTTCAGTGTACTTGAAAAAATCGAGTCGGGCACAAACCCACGATCTTTTGTTTGAGCGGCTGACACCTTGCCTGTAGACCACTGAATCCCCCTCTCTGAGAGAGCAAAGCGCTAGATGAAGTTATGCTTGGTTACATCACGGGCATAGCTGTCAACTACTCAACTAGTACATAAATGCCATATTAAGTATGATTTTTATTGGGGGGGGGGCTATTATGTTTAGTCCGTATGTCTGAATTTACAGTACAAATTATGCATGTATTGAGGGTCAACAGTTTCATTCTTTCTAAGAAACCCCAAGTTTATGGTAGAGACTCAGAGAGATTTGGGTGAAAATCTGGAGATGCCACTTTGAGTTCATAAAACCACTTGTGTTTTCGCCAGAAAGGCCAGCAGTTTGTTTTTTTACCCTTAGAAAGGAGGTTAATTTCAGTTAAGTTATCTATGTTTTCAGAAATATCACGGGTCTTCGTACAAGTCTTTTTCCTTCACCCTTCCTATTGTCATATTTCATGTTCCTACATTTTTGGCTAAGATCACAGTGAAATTGCAATATGTTCTTAATCTTAGTCAACAGTCTTGTCAAGACACTACACATTACATCATTGCTGTTTTCAGTTTCTATTTTCCAACAAACATGGGTTGAGGAAGAACGTTGAGCGTGTTTTTGAAGTCGGCAAACGTGTATTCATTAATGTTAATTCATCATCATCCGTAATTTATCCATTGATCAGACATTGCTTTTTGAACGTTTAAAAAGAAAAAGAAGCTCACAATCTGTTGCAATTCGTCTTGCCTCTGTTGTGTTTTGGAGCCAGTCTTCTTTGTCGATAATTAATAATAATTACATACTGACAAATCAGACTTAGTACAAGTACAAAGGAAAAATATTTTCCACAGAAGCATGCTTATGGGATGATTTGGGTGGTGACTATTGTATGTTTGTATTTACATACCTATTTTCTATCTCCATGATAATGACGATAAAAATAACTTTATAAGAAGGACCTCAGAAGAAACCTTCCAATAACAGAACAAAAACATGTAAAAAATCAAAAATGAACGTAACAAAATGATCACGCAAAACAGAAGACAAGAAGCACTTGTATCGTTTATATATTTTTGATCATATTTATTTAATTTTCATCACATATCTCTCTCTCAATCTCCTCAAACAAATCAAAATACAACCCTCAAAGTTGTTTGCATTGATCACACACTGTATCAAACAGTCTCAAGAAAGTCACTAGAAATAGAAATAATAAAATTGAGTAAAAAAACCCACAAACTCCATCATTATCAGGTCAAACATAAATCAATCACTTTTGTTCACAAGAAAAGAAAACAATTAAAGAGCAACGTGTAAGACCCCAATCCAAGCATCAAATCAAACTCACAGCTCATCCATCTTCCTTGTCATGTTATAGCAATCCTGTCTTAAATGATAAAAAGTTCATGTAACTAGATATTGTTTCGACCCCAATCCAAGTCTCAAACTCACAGCTCATCCATCATTCTTGTCATTATTTAGCAATCCCATCCTAAGGATAAAAAGTTCCTGTTAATACTCGATACTGTTTGTGAATAGCTTTTTCACAACAATTCCAGCTCACCACACAACCAAATGGTATATACAGTAGGACCCGCTTACTCAGTTCATGAGTGGTACGTGTCCCTGTGTGTGAAGTACGCTGTCTCCTAGTCCTAAATTTTTTTTTTTTTTACTATCTAATGCCTATAACTATAACTGAATAAAGCTTGAAACGTAAAATTTAATACAGGACCAGGAGATTGTTTTTTAAATTTTGATTCACCTACCTGGAGAGAGGGGGTTATTTAATAAACCACTAAGTCCAATAAGAAAACATGCCTTTCTTTTTTTGCAGGTCATGCTTTTATACATTTCACTATGTCAAATCATTTAATATTTAGATAGTCAGGGAAGGAATGTTTTGTTATGAGTAGCATTTTCTATTCCCGTGACCAGATCTAGCTATTGGGTATTACGTTTCAAACAGACACTCTAGATCTAGATTTTACAATCCGTTCTAGTTCTAGCCATTTCTTTCTTTTTGTTTGGCTAGACACAAGTATGCATACTGTGCATCGAATCAACTGCCCTATCAGCTGGTCTAAATATAGACCATAAGCGTAAATACTAAGAGAGGTAGAAAAGAAATTGTAAAGAAAAGTAAGCAAAATGGAGAATTTTTTCAGTGTCAGTGTCATAGTATCATAAGGCATCAGAATACATAAATATATATGTATAAATAAAAAGACAATGTATAAGTAGAAAGACAGAGAGAGAAGAAAGACAGAGAGAGAGAGAGAGAAAGAGATGATAGTTCATTCAGTTTAGACTTAAGATTTGACTATGATGTTATATTGAGTACAGATGGCAATTTCTTCCCGTTAAAAGAGCGGGAATTGTTACAGTCATATCTAGTCTAGTTTCCCGTTATCAGGTTTTATGATATGTTTATTGTCACAATGTATCTAAATGTATTAATTAAACAGCAAGACATTTGTTAACACTTCAAATTGTATCATTCACTTTGGTTCTGGTCTAAAAAGAAAGTCTTACTGAAGAAGCATTCGATCATTGGCAGCTTCAAGAATCAGTAATTCGCAAAAATGCATAAAATGTCATGAGTTTTGCCCATGGGGTGTGCATTTACGTTTTCAGATGCCCACTTAGATTATCAATTTGGGTGGACATTTATCCTTATTGGCAATATTTTTCACTTACTGTTTAATTCTTCAATTGAATCCATTACGGACACAAAATAAATCCTCTTCAACTCTAAGTGAACATAAATTTGTTCAATTGAATCCATCACAGACACATAACAAATCTCACAGTATTACCAAACACTAACTACTATAGATGTGAGTCATTCCATTCATCAGCATTACAATAGTTACAAGCAACCCAAGAGTCAAATAATCAAGTACCCAGTACGTGAAATTTCATTCCCCGTCCTCCCCTTCCATGAATCACATCCATCATCACGTGGAAACATAATGCAACAAGAAGAAAAAACCAAACAGCAACAACAATGGCAATCAGAATGCAGTCGTGTCAAAGTCGGGTGAGCTAAATTCCCCGAGTGAGCATTATCAACAGGTCTATTTTGTGTGGAATTTCTTGCTGGGGTCGTTGGCGTGGTCCAGGAGGAGTTGGCAAGGGGTGAACTCCGACCCGTACATTTCACAGTAACGGAACATGCGGTCAACCAAAGGCTTCCCTCCATGGATGTCGATGTAGCGGAAGGGACCTGATAAGCAACAACAACAAAAAAAGCAAAAATTTAGATCCATGATATAACCAGAGCTTATGTTTAAAAAATGAAACAATATTTTGTTTCTTTCGTATCAGTCAGGGAAAATGTTTTCAATGAAATTATTTCCCAGGAAAATGGTAAAACTGAGATGAACATAAAAAGACCTAGCAAAATGTAAACGCTCGTTTGTTTAATTGAAACTTACCCTGCCCACCATTGTGGTGATCTCAGGGTGAATTAAGAGGAACCAGATAAAAGAGAAGTTAAAGAGCAAAGGGAAAGAAGTAGAACCTACCAGCACCACCCGCCAACCGCCCGCAATGTAAAGACTAAAAAGAAATCTTTATAGAAGAACATCACAAAATGAAATTATTATTTTTATTTAATTGACTTGTGTAATATATGGATAGATGGATAGACAGATAGATAGATAGATAGATAGTTAGATAGATATATGGATGGATAGATGGATGGATGGAAAGATAGATGGATGGCTAGACAGATTGAATAAATGGTTAGACAGATAGATAGATTTATATTGATGTGATTGAATTCAATAATCATTGCTGTGCTGGAATATGTTTTATCCATGAGAAAACCTGTACAAGTTTGTATGTCATGAAAAATTTATGTTCGCTGTTCAGAGACAAATAAAAGACTCTGATTCTGATTATCATCAAATATATGAGTATTGGAGTAAACAAAACGGATAAAACAGCAAAGGACAATTGACTAAATCAAAAATAAATTACCTCCCAAGAAAGGTGGGAATCCCAAGCCAAACACAGCACCAATGTCGCCGTCAACCTGGTGACGTTGAGGAGAGAGAAAAAAGAGGATATTTTTGTGTGTCTTGATATTATTCAGTAGTCAAACTCGGATATATTGGGCGCAGATGAAATTCATGTCTTTTCTTGTCTGGGTCAGTTTCGTGACGAGCAATACATGATATTTACTTACGTTTCTTATGTTTCAAGTAAAAATAACTGAATCTTCAACTATTTCTCAACCCTAGAATCTTAAATAGCCAAACTCATTACTTACTTATGATAACAAAACAATCAAAGGTAAGAGTTTAAAAAATAAAATAAAGTAAGTTGTATTACTGCATTATATAAAAATATATTCATATTATTGTAATTACGCCATGAAAGTTAAGCTATCAACACGTTTTTGTAGCCTTAAATTTTGACCAGCTTTTGTTATTCTTGTCATATAAAGGTATCTCTCAATAACTTTGTTTTTAATTTTTAAACATGTAAACTATCTTAGTAACTTGATTAATTTCTTAACCGTTAACAAATTTTAAATTAGCATTCATGGCTGCATTTAATTTTGCTATGTTTTTGTGGAGCAGATTAGTATGATAATATCATTGATATTTATAAAAAAAAAAAAAATTGCTGGTTAGTGAATCAATAATGCAGTAATGAATGAGCGCTCACTGGATTTGAGAGAATTCCTTCCTGTAGGCAAAGAATGGCCTCATTCACAAATCTTGAGAAGAGACGGTATTGTATGTCCTCATCAGTCAGCCTTCATGTGGGAAGAGAAGAGTCAATTGGTTTAAAAACGTGGCTCTTTTTATGACAAATTGAAGTAATATCAGTAACAATAACACACACAAAGAGAGAAATTTATAACAGACAGTAAATAACTTGTTTAAAAATCCACCTACCTTTTCCAATTTTAAAAAGAAGCCAAACATGGTTCACATTTTGATTTGTTTGTTGTAAAAGCATTCTTCAAGTGAAGAGATTCAAATCACGGGTCTTCCATTGGACAAAGTGAGTGCACTATTTCCTGAATATGCTCTTTACAAGCACAATGATTTGACTGCAACAATTATATCACTCAAACTACTTTTGCACAAGGTTACAAAAAAGTTAAAGCGTCAAGAGTTAAGAGATTCAAGTAATGATTGATTTAATTTGATTTTTATTTGATTTACCCACATCCACAAATAAGGTGATCTCGGGGATTTTGGTAGCATCTTTAATTTTGCCCAGACTGCCCTGTAAACAACCAGGGGATCTTCAACGTGCATAGAATGTTGTGATCTGCACACGCAACCTCCTTTTGTATTGTCCGATGGGACTAGGTGTTGATCCACATACATGAATCAGGAAGGTAAATTTTGCTTGAAAAACAATTGAGAAAATTTGTCAACCGTTCACAGGGTTTGAACCCAATACCTTTTGGTTGAGAGGCTGACACCTTGCCTCTGGACTACAAAGTCCCCAATAATAAATTAAATTTGCATATATTGTGCAGCGTGTTTGATATTTTGTGTCTCATTTGCATAAAATGATATGTAATCATGAATCGACAGGACAAACTTTCAAAGGGAGCAAAAGCAAAGGAACGTACCCTGCTGGAGTTTCAAGCTTAAAGCCCTTGATCAATTCAGCTGCTTCGGCATTTTCCTGCCTTTCCTTTGAATTTTTCTCATAGAGGTAAACACCTTTGCCAGCTTTATGCCTGTTTAAAACAAGAAATTCAGGAACAGTAAGTATATTTCTTTAGTGCATAATGATAAGATTAATTTTCAAAAATCTTGGGCAAATTTTTTGTTAAAATGTTCTTAAGGTAAAGAGCACACTACCTCCAGCACTAACCATAATGCCAGCCCACTTGCAACTCCTAAGGTAAAGAGCACACTGCCTATAACACTGACCATAATGCCAGCCCACTTGCAACTCCTAAGGTAAAGAGCACACTGCCTATAACACTGACCATAATGCTAGCCCACTAGCACACTGCCTATAACACTGACCATAATGCCAGCCCACTAGCACACTGCCTATAACACTGACCATAATGCCAGCCCACTAGCACACTGCCTATAACACTGACCATAATGCCAGTCCACTAGCACACTGCCACTGACCATAATGCCAGCCCACTAGCACACTGCCTATAGCACTGACCATAATGCCAGCCCACTAGCACACTGCCTATAACACTGACCATAATGCCAGCCCACTAGCACACTGCCTATAGCACTGACCATAATGCCAGCCCACTAGCACACTGCCTATAGCACTGACCATAATGCCAGCCCACTAGCACACTGCCTATAACACTGACCATAATGCCAGCCCACTAGCACACTGCCTATAACGCTGACCATAATGCCAGCCCACTAGCACACTGCCTATAGCCCACTAGCACACCATAATGCCAGCCCACTAGCACACTGTAACACTGACCATAATAGCCCACTAGACCATAATGCCAGTCCACTAGCACACTGCCTATAACACTGACCATAATGCCAGCCCATAGCACACTGATAACGCTGACCATAATGCCAGCACCTGCCTATAGCACTGACCATAATGCCAGCCCACTAGCACACTGCCTATAGCACTGACCATAATGCCAGCCCACTAGCACACTGCCTTAGCACTGATCATAATGCCAGCCCACTAGCACACTGCTATAACACTGACCATAATGCCAGCCCACTAGCACACTGTCTATAGCACTGACCATAATGCCAGCCCGCTAGCACACTGTCTATAGCACTGATCATAATGCCAGCCCGCTTGCAAGGCATGCAAGAAGCATACGACACTCTTCTTACAACTGTGCTCAGCCATCTGTCCTTTTGCCTGCAGGAGGCTAGATGTGCAAAATGAGCGTTGGTAAGTTGTTTACGGGGTTATTTTTTCATTTTCCCTCTCTGACCTATATACCTATTACTTACTACGCTACATTTTGCACGACCACAAAATAGCTAGTTGATGGACCAGTTACATGCCAGTGCTCCCTGGAGTGGAGAGCAATACAGGCAAGAAAGAGGAGGCTAAAGAATTTGCCATAGCATCAGTGTGTGGCTGGTGATTGACACAGTGTGCTCTCCGCCAAAGTGGAAGATGAACAGACCTGCACATTTTCAAGGACACTAAAAGAGACAATAGCTCTCTCAAACATCAGAAGTCTAGAATATCGATAAATCTAAATGAACCTTTGGCTAAAAGGAAGCAAAGATCATATTTTGCGCCCAGAGCCTCCTTATTCCGGAAAAAAAGCTGCGCATTATAAATGTCCACTTTTATTATTGTTATTATTATATCTAATAACATTGCATGAAATGGCATCACTGCTTTATATGACCAAGTTATTGCCCCCCAAAAAAAACTAAACAATTGAAAAATCATGAAGAGGCACTAAAATAGTCAACAAAACAATTAAATGTCTTAACTTGAAAAAAGAAAAAATGATAAATGATAATTACATTGAAGCAAAATTGACCAAGAAAAAAATGTCAAAGCAGGTGCAAAATGTTTAGAAGCCTCAAGGCATGTGAAGCACGAAATTAAAACACTGTATCTCACCTAAGAATCCACTGGCAACCATAGCTTTCAAGACTTCAGGGTTTCCACCTTTGAAACGGTCCCCATAAGCCTTTCCGAGATCTTCGGCCACGTGTGCTGCCACATCTAGACCGACCTCATCTGCCAAGGTTGCAATCCCAATTGGGAATCCAAACGACTTTGTGAGCTTGTCAAACTTTTTGGGTGCTGTTCCTTCCTGTGGAGTGAAATTTGCTTAGTTCCATTAGCATGTTTAAAACTGTCTCTCTTTGCAATTCACAGCTTTGGGGAAAATTGTCTTGAGTGTTATAAAAGAAATCTATTTCACTACACATTTTCAAGTTACTCAGTGAGATCACACGAGGGAATTGTTTCCATTGAAATTTAACTAGTCAACTAGTCCATTATAAGCGGTGATCTGAGGGAGAATTGAGAAAGAGGAAACGACTTTTACCCCGAAAAATGCTTTTCAATTGTCAGGGCTTGAACCCATGACATTTTGGTTGAAAGGCCGACATCTTGCCTCTAGACTACCGAGTCCCTGAAGAAAAAGGAAACAGCAAGATGAAAGATAAGCGAAAGATAGAAAGGAAAGAAGAAGGGCCTACCAGCAACCCCTGACGACTGCCCACTAAGAAATTGTAAATACCTGAAGAACTCTGATGGCCTCAGATAACATGGGAGCAAGAATACGTGTTGTGTAGAAGCCAGCTCCGTCTTTCACCACGATGACAACTTTACCTTGTCGCAGGCCAACGTCCACAGCAGACGCTGTAATAAATATAGGTAAAGGGACATAATTTAGTTTCGCCATTCAACCATGTAATCTAGACAGGAAATATCAACGTACAAATATTGGAATACTTGATAATTTTATGCACTAGGAGGTATGTGATATGACATAAAGGTATATATTTATCACCCATCGTTTCTTAGATAGGAGCACAGGTCACAGGCAGTAACCTCCCAGAGCTGTCTATCTTGCACATTTGTTTCAGTTCATTTGTCACATACAGTGTCCGTCTGTTGGTTCCCCACTCCTTGTCCCAACAGGCTGCCATCTGTCCCCCTCTCTGCTTTGATGAATTATTTCATAAAGTTGTCAGCTTTCACATTGTCAAATGTGTGATGCAAGAGGCCTTTTCTGATTTCTTTTTGCCTCTATTTTGCCTTGCTGTACTGTTGTCATCAGGTCAGTTTTTGTGTCTCTTTTTGCATGACCGTCGAGTGCCAAGTTGTTGCCAAGAATACCCGCAAACTTCTCATCTCTGTCTCCTTGTGCCTCTAGGTCAACCCCTCTTTCTTTTACCCTGTGAGTTACAACAGAGAGATTGTCTTCTGATGCTCGACTGCGGCTTTCTCCATGTATACCCCATCCAACGCTATGATGGTAAGTAGTGCCGGCGAGAACCGGTTCCCAGAACCGGTTCTCCGATTCTTGGTTTGAGATCTAAGAACCGATTCCAATTAGGAGAAGGAGAACCGCTGGCGGTTTGGCAGTTCTAGGACCGCTGACGGTCCTCAGAACCGCTGGCGGTTCTCGGAACCGCTTACTGTCCTCGGTTCTCAGTTTCAATTTACCTTCCAGCGGTTCTACGTTTCTTTTCGCTTACTCCCACCACTCCCACCCACCCTGTTATTACACACGCACTTTTACTTCACCCACCCCCTCTTGTTATAACGTTACGCCACGCACGACAATCGCTCTCCTCATCACTCGCTGCCCTGTCATAATATTATTATACGGGGATGGGGAGGTGAGGATCGCGTGTCATTCATCAACGCCTTGGACGATTCCATTATCTCCATTAAGTGGGGTAAATTTCTTAAATTACACCCCCACCCGCCAACCCACCCACGCATACAAACAGCCATACACATGACGTGATCAATGCTTGAGTGTAAAGCACACGCACACATCACTTTCCCTCTCACTCTCTCTCTCTCTGGACTCTACAGCACAGCACTGACTGTCGGCGTAGGTCCCAGCGGTTCACAGTTCGCGGTTCTCACAGTTCGCGGTTCTCACAGTTCACGGTTCTCACAGTTCGCGGTTCTCACAGTTCACGGTTCGAAAAACAGAACCGGAACCGGAATCGGAACCGATTCTCGCGATTCTCAGTTCCAAAGAACCGTAGAACCGCGGTTCCGAAAAAACTTGGAACCGCTCGGCACTAATGGTAAGTAAAGTTTCTTCGAGGATGTTATGGCCCATAGAACCGGAGCGTATCCCGGTTTCTATAGCATGAAGCAGAACAGGTGATAATAGTCACCTCCTGAACAGGATGCCAATCTGATGCAGATTTTTACTCCCAAGCTAGACCCACCTGTGATGGTAAGTAGAGTTTCTTATGGCTCATAGAGCTGGAGCTTATCCCGATTTCTATAGCATGAAGCAGAACAGGTGATAATAGTCACCTCCTGAACAGGATGCCAATCTGACGCAGATTTTTACTCCCAAGCTAGACCCACCTGGGTCAAGGCATGTTAAGTGTCTTTCCCATAATAACACAACATGAGACCTAGCTTTTTTAGGTTTCTAACCCAGGACCTTGTTGTTTCAAATCCAGCAGCAGCCTAACCACTCGGCCACGGACGCCACACTATGATGGTGATGTAAAATTAAAATTTAAAAAAAAATAAAAACTGTATACAGAAACAAAAGAGGAAGATGACAAAGGGTTAAAAAAAACTCAACAATCGATTTTCTGACCTGCGGTATCTTTCGATGTCTTGTCGGTTGTAATGATTTCCAGCAGCATCATTTTGTCGACAGGAGAAAAGTAGTGCATACCAACTACCTGGAATAAAGAAATGTAAACAAAAATTGGTGGAACTCAACGTCTAAGAAAGGAATTTAAAAAACTGAGGCGTTCTGAGGCAAAGCATTAAATGAAAATATTACGAACATAGGTTGGGAGGCACAAGCGATCGGATGAAACATCAAATGAAATATCACAAGCATAGGTTGGGAGAAACACATGATTGAATAATATGCATGGGATTTTATGATAGTTAATAATTCAGTGTGAAAACTATGAACACCAAACATCACGTATCCTTGGAAATAACAAAAAATGATACAAAAAAAAAAAAGAAGAAGAAAAAAATGAAAGACCAGAACACGAAAAAAAGACAAGGCCTACCTTTTCTGGACGTTTGCTTGCCTCTGCAATTTGGGTAATGGGAAGAGCCGATGTGTTGGAGGCAAAAATACAATGTTCAGGGATGTGCTGTGAACGATACAATAAATCAGAGAGATAAAATTTAAGCAACCATACTGTGAATCCACCGTTAAAAAAACCCCAAACTTGCTTACACGTAACTGAGATGCCGGTAGCTCAGTCGGTAGAGCGGCTGACTACCAGGCAGGAGGCTTGAGTTCGATTGCCAGTCTGGACGAATTCTTCTGGCCCTCCTGTCGGCTCAGTAGCGAAATGGGTGGCTAGGCCCTTTCATACTAGGCGTAAGTAAAGGCGGTGTGGAAAGCAATGTCAATACCAAGAAAATTCAGAACTCTACTCCTGATTCTCCTACGCTCAACTCTGGGTATGGCCCTTACTTTACTTTACTTTTACATGCAAGTGTGATGTCATGTTTAGACGAGTGAGATTGATTGATTGATTGATTAATTGAAATTTACCATGTCCACCATATGCGGTGATCTCAGGGTGAATTAAGAGAAAACAGTAAGATAAAAGGTAGGTGAAAGAGTGAAAGGAAAGAAGTAGGATTTATCAGTAGTGTGAGTCCGGGGTGGTGGGATTGGAAAACAAAGTTAAAAAACCCAACTGATCTGTGCGACCAACTCACCTGTTCAATCTCTTTGATGACTTTGTGCTTAATACTGAGATCTTCAAATACCGCTTCCACAACCATATCACAAGTTTTGAAGTCTTCATACGCGAGAGTTGGGATCAAATTGGACATGATCTGATCTCTCTCAAAGCTGAATTTAAATGAATACAAAATAATACACAAAAAAAAGATGTAGAATTTTGGATATAACTTTCCAACTTAAGTAGGCTTATCTTTTATCACTGTCAAAACTGACTTATCATTATATGTAGGAACAATTTATGACGAAGCATATGTTACCTCAAGCCCCGGGCAGTCTGGGCAAAATTAAAAAT
The DNA here is from genome assembly GCA_037039925.1 of Doris montereyensis. Classification (NCBI taxonomy): domain Eukaryota; kingdom Metazoa; phylum Mollusca; class Gastropoda; order Nudibranchia; family Dorididae; genus Doris; species Doris montereyensis. Next base: position 615,161 of record JAXRKP010000016.1, read on the forward strand.
CCTCCTATATCACCTTAGTTAAGGATGTGAGTAAATCAAATCAATTTTTAAAAAAATCCCAAAACTGACAACGAGAAGTAGAGAAGTAAACCTACGATGAAATCTTCTTTCTTTTGGTGGCTTGATCCAACCCCTTCTGGACCTGGTCCTGTCCTCGTCCCAGACCTTGCATAGACATGTCCTTCATGACAACCTGTGAAAAGACATGCACGGTACATACATGATGAAATCGCTACAGAATTCTAAATATACTCTCTTCATACAACGGGCGGTCAACAAAGATCTATGTGTGAACATTTATTTTTCATTAGGGGAAAACTAGCAAAAGACAAGATGGGATAAATTGTTACTGCCTGTTAGGAAAAAAGTCTTCTTTTTTTTTCCTATTTAAAAAAATGTATATAATGAGATTTTTAAACAAGTTGTTCATTCCTATCACAAAATCTATTTCTTCAGCTCAATCTTTGTTTAAATACAAGCAATCCAAAACTAGCGGTTTTATGTCTCAACCTCGAACCGAAAATTCTACTGCTGACTGAGAGTCACAATCTTCATCTGAACCATGAACCTCTGATTGGCCTAACAAACTGAACAATGTCAAAGATAATATGGATGCATGAATGTCATGATGTTAAATGAAAGAGAAATTATTGCAGAATCTAAATAGGTTTTTTTTTACTTCAAGTAATGTTTGCACAAGAAATAATTCACTGACAGTTTATTGTTGTGTTACACGAGCTCCCTCCCTGTGCCTATAGACTAATGGCCTAATTAATTAAACCTTGAATAGTGATGGGTTAATGAGAAAGCCTTACACCTTCTGTCTATCACATTCTGTCCTATCTTCAAAAACATTTACCTGCATCTTCTTGTCCACAGAAACCTGGGCAATACCTGCGCCCATGAGCCCAGCTCCTAAAATACCCAGAGTGCTGCGAATAAAAAAATTTAAAAAGCTCAACCGCATTAGTAAATTAGAACAACTTTCATTGAAAACAATACATTTTAAAAAGAAAAGGGATAGAGGAGAGTAGTGAGGAAAAACGAGTAAGTGTAGGCTAGAAGGAAGCACAGCAAAGAGAGTCCTTACTACACTGGAGTCCCTAGGATACCCGAAGGGTTGGCAGATCACGAGCAACAAGGCAAAGATGGGTGGAGAAAGATGCCGAGAGAGGGGGAACATCGTGGAACAAGATGAGGAAGCTAGTAGAGAACAGAGAAGTCTGGCGCGTGTTTGTCTGTTGCCTATACCCTGGACAATGGAGATTAAAGGCGCAACATCATAATTATTGTGTGGCATAAATGATTGACTGGTTAGGCTGACAGACTGGGGATCATGGGGTCCCGGGTTTGAATCCTAGCAAAGCTTACAGGCGACATGTCGAGCATGCATGCCGGTCAGCTTCGTTGCTTTTAGTATTATTTGTGTATCTGCAAACTTGTCCTCAGGCTGATGACAAAATCGAACTTTGCCTTGATTGTCACTTCCGGATTTCTTCCCACACATTTACGTTTTTGACAGGCCTTGCTTGACCGCCTGATTTCCGGAACATCTTCCACAGATTTTCAAATTTCCGGAAAAGCGGCATCTCTAAATCAAAACAAAAGCCCTTTCAGTAATAAACAAATATTGGGAAACTATGTGTGCAATCGTTGAATTTCTCAGACAGAAAAATATCGCCTACCTGACTGGTTTAACTGGGGTTCCGTAATTGTTTTTTTTTTGCAAGCCGTTTGTCCATGGTAAAGCCCAATAAGAGCTTTTGACTCGGTTGAAACACCCAAACTTCCAAAACCCTGCAGGAAAAGAAGAATCACATGAAAGGATTAAAACCACCAATGGGATTACTCTGTTGTTGTGGCAAAATCAAATTTTGGCTGCATTCATCCATTGAGATATAATACCTACTATAAAATTAATCATACTGGCAAAATATTCAGAGCTGAGAGGCAAGAAAAAAGGGACAGACATGGAGAAAGGGAGAAACAAATGAGGAAACAGAAGGACATACTTTACTGAACTGGTCACTTCGACGCTTTAATTTTCTTTCTTCATCAGTTCCCATTCTACCGTCTGTGTGTATGGGTTTAGTAGATGCCCGAAATCAACAATAGCAGTACGACACAAACATAGTAATAAAGATTATAGAGTATGTAACATTCAGTATAGTCGACTTGAAAAAGGAAAAAGCCTCAAATGGATGTTTGTGAATGTCATTTTCTGTACCAGAATTCAATTATGCCATGATCATATGGTGAGAAAACAAGACATACTCAACATCTGGACACTTTAATCTTAATTTATTTTAACACTAACCAGATTTTTTAACCACATGCATATCAAGAATCTTTTTGTGTGTGTGTCGTCAGCGCAGAATTAGAACAAATAGAAGTCTTAAAAATTCCACATTCACATTCGAAGAATGAAGCTTCAGAAGAATGTCACAGACTCTCACAATTGAAAGAATTACATATGATATGTAACGCTAAATTCAGGTGTGTGTGTGTGTGTGTGTGTGGGGGGGGGGGAGCGAGCGACAAATGTGGGGGGGGGGGGGGGGGGGGGGCGGACGGACGAATGACTATTGGGCGAGACAGATGGACAAATGATGATCTGGAGGGACGGAGGAGCAAGTGATGTTTGGGAGGGACAGAGGGTCTAATAACATGTAGGAGAGACTGTCCCTCCGAAAGAGGGACACTTGGCAGCTCTTAATATTCTCCGCAGCCTAAATGTCTACAAAACTTACTTCAGCTTCAGCGGCATAACCTTCCTTCTTTCCTTTGTCAATGCCGACTCTTGCAACCTGCAAATAATAGAAATTGAGAAAAAGAAACCATGTTTATCTAGAACACTTAAGGAGGCACTGGATCAGATTTTTGTAACATCTTGTATACTTTTTGAAAGAAAGAGAAAAAAAAAGTGATAAAAAGGCCATTTTTGCATGTATCGATGTACGTTTTTCTAAAAAAAATATATATGCATAAAGTAATTCAATATATCTCAATTTTCTTAGATCACTTTTTTAGACGTTGAATGGAAGAATAAAACAATCTGCACTGGCTTTGAATGATTTGACTGGCAAGTAAGCGAGAAGACAAAGCTTGAAAATTGAGGCAAAATCCAAAATGGTGGTCTGGTCATTGCCATGGCAACCAAGGACACAACAAAGTTTCAAAGGATATGGAATAACTATATTTTGAGACTTATACATATAAATACTAAAATGAAAAAACAAACAAACTCAAAAGCAGTAAAATAATCATTCCTTCGTGGTATGTAGGTCTAGTAAAATGTCTACTCTTGTTTGAGATGAATGAAACTGGAGAGCAATCATACGCAAAATTTGTATGCTTTAAACAAACTGTAACAGGACTGCCCATGGTGGCATGGTGTGGATGAATGACTGAACATTGAAAATTTGTAAAAAAAAACGCAAAACAACAACAATCCAACACATTTTGAAATGAGTGCAAAGCTGAAACTCCCCCTAGTTCCCTTCCTCCAATGTAAACTTATCTTTCTTTCTTTCTTTATCAGCTGCCATTCTAATGGGTGTAAACTTATCTTTCTTTCTTTCTTTATCAGCTGCCATTCTACCTTCCGGTGTATGGGTGTAGACTTATCTTTCTTTCTTTCTTTATCAGCTGCCATTCTACCTTCCGGTGTATGGGTGTAGACTTATCTTTCTTTCTTTATCAGCTGGGTGTATGGGTGTAGACTTATCTTTCTTTCTTTCTTTATCAGCTGCCATTCTACCTTCCAGTGTATGGGTGTAGATTTATCTTTCTTTCTTTATCAGCTGCCATTCTACCTTCCGGTGTATGGGTGTAGATTTATCTTTCTTTCTTTATCAGCTGCCATTCTACCTTCCGGTGTACGGGTGTAAACTTATCTTTCTTTCTTTCTTTATCAGCTGCCATTCTACCTTCCAGTGTATGGGTATAGACTTTCTTTCTTTCTTTATCAGCTGCCATTCTACCTTCCGGTGTATGGGTGTAGATTTATCTTTCTTTCTTTCTTTATCAGCTGCCATTCTACCTTCCGGTGTACGGGTGTAAACTTATCTTTCTTCTTTATCAGCTGCCATTCTACGGGTGTAAACTTATCTTTCTTTCTTTATCAGCTGCCATTCTACCTTCCGGTGTATGGGTGTAAACTTATCTTTCTTTCTTTATCAGCTGCCATTCTACCTTCCGGTGTATGGGTGTAGACTTATCTTTCTTTCTTTATCAGCTGCCATTCTACCTTATAGACTTATCTTTTTTCTTCATCAGCTGCCATTCTAGTATGGGTGTAAACTTATCTTTCTTTCTTTATTCATTCTACCTTCCGGTGTATGGGTGTAAACTTATCTTTCTTTCTTTATCAGCTGCCATTCTACCTTCCGGTGTATGGGTGTAGACTTATCTTTCTTTCTTTATCAGCTGCCATTCTACCTTCCGGCGGGTGTAAACTTATCTTTCTTCTTTCTTTATCATCTGCCATTCTACCTTCCGGTGTATGGGTGTAGACTTATCTTTCTTTCTTTATCAGCTGCCATTCTACCTTCCGGTGTATGGGTGTAGACTTATCTATTGCCTAGAAGTCCCTAAGAACAGCTTTCAACGTCTCTCACTTCATTATCAGATTATCAATGCCTTCGTTGAAATGCAAACGTGTAGGAAATAGAAAATTCTATGGGGATTGAGGATTTAAGCACACTTCTGACAAAAATTCCACCGAAAGCACAAAAAAAGCATTTTTGGTTGGTGTCGGTGACCAAGTAGTTAGGCTGCCGGACTTGGGATCATGAGGTCATGGGTTCAAATCCTGGCAACGCTAGGTTCAACGTTGTCTTCGCTGGGACGTTAACACTTTACACCCATTTCCCTCCACTTGACCCAGGTGAAAATGGGTGAAAGCACTGGCTTGGGGGCAAAAACCTGCGTCAGATTAGCGGCCTGTCCAGGAGGTGATCTTTACCATAGTGATAAGCCATGGCCCTATACTACAAAAACCATTAGACCTGATTGAAAAGAAATTACCTCTAAAATCTTCAAAGGAGAAGGGTATACTCCAGCTGTCTGCTTCATCACAGTGGCTTTTGCCTTGTTGAAGACGAAGTTCTTGCCAAAGTCGTAACTTAAGAGCTTGTTCATGATTTCTGTAAAACAACAGAGAAAACGATGGCTAAATGTTACAAGGGGATGAATTTTACTCTCAATTTTGATTTGATTTTACCCACATGCACAACCGAGGTGATCTCGGGGTTTTGGGTAAGAAATTTGCCCGGACTGCCCTGTAAACACCCAAGGGATCCTAAACCCATTGCTTCTCAAAGCGCCCGATTACAATCGCTAAAATCCATGCCCGATCCGATAGCGAAAGTACCAGCGTATACTGGAGCTAAGTTACATTAAACGTACAATTAACAACTTACTTCTGTTGCTATCAGGAAAAGGAGAAAATACATTAAATCGAAAGTAAATGTTTACTCAATCTAAATTGCTTCAACAATGATTGAACAGTCAAATTTTAAGACATGAATTTCTTGACAAGTACACACATGTGTACCTGCTGTGAAAGGGCGTTTTATTTTCTCAATTCCTTGTAGAATGAAGATGTTTTAGGCGGCACAGAGGCAATTGATGTAAATTTTGATAGTAAATCAAACCTCGATGTTGAGTTCGAGAATGAAAGCAGGCTATATCTGGAACTAGATCAAGGCCAAAATTCTCCAGTTGGCAGAGAGTCATGATTTTCACCTGAACAATTAACTTTTGTATGGTCTTACCAACTGAACAATGTCAAAGGTAATATGGATGAATGTCATAAATGAAATGAAAGAGAAATCATTCAAGAATCTAAAGATAGTTTTAAAATCATATTATTTCAAGTTGCACAATAATGCACAAGAAATATTTTACTGACTCCTTGTTATTATGGTGTACGAGTTACTTCCTTTGATTGAGAAGATAGAATTAATGACCTAATTAAACCTTAAGAAGCAATGGGTTAATCACAGAGTGTTGCGATCTGCACATAGGACCGGCTGTTTATCGTCCGTCTCCGATGGGACTAGGTGTCGATTCACGTAACTGGTCCAGGAGGGTGTCTATTACTCAAAAAAAAAAAAACCCAACAAAACTCCAGAACATTTTGCAACAGTCTGGGCTTGAACCCGCAACCTTTTGGTAAAGAGGTTGGCACTTTACGTCCGGACCTCTGAATCCCCTTTTACCTTCAAAGTCAGAAAAGAAACATTGATTTGTGGATCTCATTTCTAGAGAAATATTTCAAAGATTATTTGTTAATTTCAACTTTTTAGAGAATTCAGTTACTTATGTCATAAAACATTAAACATAGCTGCCAACCATTTCAAGTTCAAAAGTAGACTCTGATCACGCAGGCTACTTCTAAATTGCATGACGGTCTGTAATATTCCAGAAAACAATGATAATTTAACTTCAATACCCCCCCCCCCCCCGTAGTCTTGCAAACTCAGAATGGCGTCTCAGACTTTCATTTCATTCTCTTGAATCTCTGCCATTAACTATAGGTGTCTTTAAAACAATCAGTTCACGTACAGATACATATTTTTCAAGGTAAATACATTTACAGACTCTAAGCCAGAAAAAAATGGTACTAAATGCTTCTCTTACATACTCGTTGGCAGCTATGATTAAATCTTTGGAAAGATATAGTCATTAACATGACCCCCATTCCATGTTCAGACATTTTAAGTCAGCTTTTCATGACCTTCATGAAAGCCTTCTAGGTCATCAACGCTGTTAAAAAAATATTTCACTTACTGTCTTGTAGATTCAATTTTCTGGGAGTCCTCTTTATCTTCTTGTCGGCTAAATCTCTAGAATTTGGAAAAGAGGGGGAACAAATTTGTAGTTGATAAGAATGGTGTCTTTGATAGACATCATGATTTGAAAATTGTGTCGCTGTGTTCAAATGATAAAGAAAATGCAACGGTTTACATCAAATTCAAAACTACAATGTTAGAATTTCAGAGTTTGTTTGTTTGAAGTAAACCTTGCCCACTTTGACAATATCAGAGTATACGAAGAGAAAAATATTTCACATGTAGTCAACAGACAAGAGTCAAGTCATTACCAGCCTGTGAAGAACATTCTCATTTTCCCTTAATAGGCGGAATGTGTCTGAAAGTCGTTTTCCCTCTTCAGATCACATAATATGTAAAGACATGCAAACTTTACAATGCTATGGTGAATAAGCCAGTGCATATTCTTTTCTTCCTGGACACGATATTAAAAAATAATGTAACTTCTTAATTTAAGTTTCAATAAAAAATCAGATACAACCAATTTGAAAACCAACCTTGCTGTCTGAATGGCTACTTCCTCCAAGTAAGCCAGAGAATTTTGTTCGGGAGCATCAAGACCAGGACCTTTAAAGTTAAAAGATGCAAATTATAGCTAGACACCAAGGCACGTAGAAAACTAGTGCAATAAATATTATATGAACTAGGAGCTTTTGAATTTTAAAATGAATGTAAAAACATGTGTTGATGGATGGAAAAAGAGACCACATTTCATACGACCAATGTATATATCAAATCCTCTAAAGCAATACATCAAACAAAGTGAAAACTACCCACTTCAATTGACGACACGTACAGGGTGTATAATAATTACCGGCATGTTAAGGAATGAAAGCAAACAAACAAATAACAGGGATGTAAATGGGCAACCAAAAAATTTCAGGAAAGTCAAAACCAACACAACATTATGCAACTGAACCAAGCAAAGGTCTCTCAGGCATCACAGTTGTGGGATTTTATTAGAATCCACGGCTCTAAACTATTGGGATCTAAAAGTTCATAGCAAAAATATGAGAGAGATTGAAAACAGCGCGTTGAAAACATTCCTATCTTCCACACCGGAGGTGACTCACCTAAAGGATCGACCAGAAGGTCAACAAGTCCCATTTTCTTTGCTCTGTCTGGCTTGATTGTTCTTCCTGTCAGCATCATATCCAATGCATTTGGTACTGAAATCTAGAAGAAAAAGCAACCAATGAATCCTTTTCTCCATAACATCAAATAATTTGATTTTCATTCGATTTCGGCTAAAATCCGTACTACATATCATAAAATTAATATTACTACATAGTTCAAGGAAATGATTTACATGAAGGAAAACCTATAAGACCTCTAATTGAAAACTAAGAGATGTAGTTCGCTCATCCTCACATTGCGAAAATTAACAGATCCATCTTGAAGACTGAAAACTAACATGATTTAATTTGTGAAAACTAACACAATCTAATTGGCTCTATCTTCAAAGCTGTGAAAACTAACATAATCTATTTCGTTATATCTTCAAGACTGAAAACTAACATAATCTAATTTGCTTCATCTTCAAGACTGTGAAAACGAACATAATCTAATTGTCGAACATAATCTAATTGGTTCTATCTTCAAGACTGTGAAAACCAACATAATATCTAATTCATTATATCTTCAAGACTGTGAAAACTAACATAATATCTAATTCATTATATCTTCAAGACTGAAAACTAACATAACCTTATTCGTTCTATCTTCCAGACTGTGAAAACTAACAACATTTAATTGGCTCTATCTTCAAGATTGAAAACTAACATAATCTAATTCACTATATCTCCAAGACTGTGAAAACTAACATAATCTAATTCACTATATCTTCATGACTGTGAAAAATAATCAATCTAATTCACTTTATCTTCAATACTGTGAAAATTAATCCATCCAATTCCGTTTATCTTCAAGACTGTGAAAACTAATATATCCAATTTGCTCCATCTCCAAGATGTATAAAAAACTAACAAACTGCCGATGTAACTAAAACGCATAATTACCAGTTTTGGAAGCCTTTGCGTTCCTCCTGCCCCAGGAAGCAGACCCAACATAACCTCTGGCAAACCCATCCCTGTTTTCTTGTCTTTCATGGCAATACGGTAGTGGCAAGCAAGAGCAACCTGTAACCAGAAACAGAAAGCCATCAAATAATTACCCGCACAGAACTTAAAATATTTTTACAACTTTGATTATAGATTAAATTATCGCACATGGTAGAGATTTCCTTTTTAAGATGGTACGTTAGAGGCTGATACAGGCACGCGTAGAAGATGAAGTCAATTTTAAATAATTGTCAAGCTCAACGCCTTTGAAAAGAAAAACAAAGAACTGGTCTTAAAATGTGATAGATCGTCGCCTACATGACAAACCGTTTTATAGCCAAATCCAGGTAACCGAGAAAATCGACTTGTAAGTCATAAAGAAATGATCGTAACTGAGAGTAGAACAACATCAGTTATGAAATATCTCGGAATGTTTTGTGTATTTTGTAAAACCGTGCAGACATCTTATAGAAATTATAAAAATATACTAAAATAGCTCCAAAACAACATTTGAATGAAATATTTCGAGTTACAACAGTTTTGTCACGCAGGTGATGAAATATCTGCAAACATTCACCGATCTTTCATTTAAAATAAGATGGCATAACTGTTTGAAAATGCAGCCTAAACATCAGAAATCACAGGGAATTAAGTAACAAACAAACAAAAAAATCAAAACTTCCTTGCATAACATGGTGCAAATGTAATGAATTTCTTACTTCCAATCCACCCCCGAGGCAAGACCCCATAATGGCTGCAACAATTGGCTTTGAGCTCTCTTCTATTTTGAAAAACGCTGCATGGCCGCCTTCTGATAATGCTTTCACTTCCTCTTTGGTTTTACAAGATTCAATCATTCTGTAGAAAAATTTTAATGTGTTTTTTGAGTAAGTGATTGAGAATGAGAAAGGACATTGTGAAAAAGCTCACCACCTCATTGACCATGGATGTAATCGCAAGCTCAAAATATAAAATAACAATATCACACCAAAAAAGAAAAAGATTAAGATTGGGTAAGAAGCGAAATCAGAAAATAATACTAGAACGCACACAAGCTTGCTAACAAAACTTGTAACAGATTTATGACAAGAAAAATGTATTTGTTTTCCACACGATTTTGTTTGCATGTTTTATTGAAATTTACACGTCCAGCGGTCATCTAAGGGTGAATTTAGAGGAAACAACAAGATTAATTTCGATTCATCGAAATTTACCCAGTCCACCATAAGCCGTCATCTCAGAGTGGATTAAGTAGAGGAAACAGCAAGATGAAAGACAAGTGGTAACCTGAAAGGAAAGAAGCGCCCGCCAACTTTGTTTCATTGAAATTTACCCTATCCACCATATTCAGAAATCTCAGGGAGAATTAACAGGAAACAGCAAGATGAAAGATAAGTTGAAGATTGAAAGGAAAGACACCGAAATTAATTTTGCCATCCTCTGTCAAATTATTGTCCCACCACATCGTCGTCATCTTCATCTCTTGACTTTATGCAGAAATTGCACGTGCCGTGTGTAATGTAATAAAAAAATGAATCTCTTCCTTGTCATTCAAGTAAATTATCAGAAAGAGTGACACAACATGAAAGAGTGGAAAATGAACATAACACTATATCATAACAGAAAAGTGCCCTTGTGAACGCTGACACCTTATCTTATCTTAAAACTCATATACACGAGTTACCTACCGAATGTCGGCACCAGCAATGAAACATCCAGGCTTTTTGGAAATGACCACGGCGGCTTTGATTGCATTGTTGTTCGTCACCTGAGAAATTGATTCCTCGAACTCATTTTGCATTTCCAGCGACAGTGTATTAACCTGCAATGAGACAATAAAAAAATTATGTACCCATGGGGGCGGGCATATTTCTCATTCAACTTTGGGATGGATCAATGAAATAATCTACAAGGATTCATCAATTGAACATTATGTTTAAATATTGTTTTCTCATTTGCTCAGGCTGCCGACAACTAAAATATTTATCTAGTAGTATGTAAAACCCTTTAAAGATAACTGAACACTCAACATAAAAGGCAATGGAACCAAATGGAGTAAAAATTGTTGAAAACAATGTTGTTTTCAATCAAATCACTATATTTCAAGCTGTTACAATGATGCTGATGCATGATAAAAAAGACATTACCTAGGAGACGAAAATGTCATGAAAATTAAACTTTTATTTTCTATTTAAATAATAATCATGGTGAACCAAGGCATCAGAGCTTTTCATCACAAATGGTATAAATACATATGATAATCTGCTTTCTTTTAAACATTCCTTTCATGAATAAAAAGCAACAAAAACAAAACTCACTGTCAAAACATATGTTTCTCATGTGCATACAAAAATGTATTTGGCTGGTAAAGGCGACTGGCTCATACTTTGTGACACTCCTTTGTTCATAAAAAGTCATCAGACTAGCATGTTTACTTTACACAAAATAGTTTTTCATTGTTTATCTCTGATTAGATACCCTAAGTTTAAAGTATGGGTCACAATACAACGGCCCACAGGACAGGCCAGACCCGGCCCGCCGTCGTGCCATCATGCAGAAAATCTGTCTTTTTTTTCTTTTTGTTGTTGTTTGGTTTGGGAGATTCAGATATACATGTATGTTAGATTTAATATAACTATCTTATTACAACATGATTTCATTTGATAACTTTTTGAATATTAATAAATCAGTAGGATAGTTGTCTTCTTTTTTATGTATTCAGTGTACAGAATAGAATAAAATAGTTATCCGGCCATTGGTCTGCATTTTCTCAGTTATCTGGCCCCCTTTGAATAAATTTTGATGACCCCTTTGGTATTTAAAAAATCCATAATTAGGTGTTGAATGAATGCATTTATACACAAGAGAACACAACATACCTTTGCGTCTGGATTATCCAGGCTGATGACAGCAACATCATTTTTGACTTCCAAATTCACGTACTTTCCTAAATAGGAAACAAAATAAAATTATATTTAATTAACTTATTTTCACTTATTGTCTGTGAAATTGTCTAAACGGCAGGGATGCAACCAGAGCAAGTCCATGGTATATGAGATTTGTCCTTAAAATGACCAAACGCATGGTTCTTTCGTGTCTTTATAAATATTGGAGGCGTTGAACCAGTTGAAAAGCTCATTTTATGCACATGATCTACACAACGAATTTTGCTTTTTGTATAAAACGCATAGCATAGTGTTTGCAACCCTATTTGATGATTTATGATGTTTTTTTGCTTCACTTGAAAACTTACGTCAGGTAGACTTGCATGTTTTTAGACTGTTTTGACATTATTCGTTTACACGAAATACAAATACATCATCACATGTTTTAAATAATTTTCTTTTTTAATCTCTGTTTAAAGTGAATAATAAAGTACATAATGTTCTTAAAAGACTAAACAAACAAAGCAAAAAAAAACTACCCTATTCTCTTCCTTATAATTATATATTCATTTATCACCTTAAAGATCATTCCATTGAGAAATTTAAACACATACCTCCCAAGGACGCCGTGCTGGAAAACATTCTCTTCATGTGACCATCTGTGAAAAGGCAAAGAGATTGATTAAAAAACGGAAGAGAATTCTCCTCCAGGTAGGTGGATCAACACAGTCACATTGGAGATGGAAGATAAAAAGGATGCCCTGAGAGAAGATTACAACACTCTGTGCACGTTAAAGATCCTTTGGCTATTTACCGAGCAGTTGAAAGCAAAATTTATGAATTTCTATACCCGAGATAACCTTAGTTGTGGACTTGGGTAAAATTTAATGGAGTTATCATTTGTGTCGTTTATGACACAAATTTCTTTGTACTCGGCATTCTTTCTAAAAAGACTAATTGTTAGACCAAAGGGCTGACATTTCCTAAAAATGCAATGAATTAAAAAATATTTGAAACTTTAAAAAATGCCACTTTAAAAAGTACTGAAATAAATATAACATAATTTGTGAAACTTGCTTTAAAATTTTCAGTTTGTCTGTACCCTTCAATTAGTCTTTATTAAAAAAATCTTTTTATTAGAGAAAAGAATAAAAGGATGAAAGGTTAAACTTGCTCATGTATCTATTAAGCTCCCAAATACGCCCATCTCCCAAACATGTACCACCTGTTTTGGAGCTCACATGTGGCTTTTTTTCAATGTAAACAAAAACTGGAGAAAACTGGCAGTTTTCAGTTTTCATCATGTGTATTTTCTATGGAACCATAGAGGAGTTCAGAGGTCACACTCCATTTTATCTTCATTGAGAATTGTGTACCGCTTCAAGTAGCTTTCAAAAGTGAGCTTTAACCCTGCCAATGTGACTTTAAAAAAAAAGTATTGATGGCAATAAAAGCCATTATCTTGTAATGTGCTACTCATATTGCATTTGTACTGGACTTTGACTGACAGTCAAGGAAAAAAGTTTTTCAGTTCTAATCTTGTATCATCTAAAGATAAAGCACATATAAGATAAATAGGTTAAAGAATGTCTATATGTCATAGAGACATTTGAATACATTATAACCAAGATTTGGTGACACACCGGTAAAAAGATTTTTGTTTTGTTTTTCATTGTATCTAGAACATTATGCATTGTAATAGCTAAGGCTAATGCTCATTTATAATATATGGTATTATACTTCTAACTCTATAAATGACATATATTATATTTAATACACGTTAAAACCTGCATAATATGTGGCCCTTTGAAAATAGAATTGAATTGATGTTAATATGAAGCAGGTCTTTCAATAGTTCATGTTATTACAGTAGCTAATTTCAGTCCAAGATACCAATGCGATCAAAAGAAATAATCAACGTTTGGATTGAAGATACATTTTAGAAGGCAAAAGATTGAGATTTTTTGTCTTTGATTTATACAATGGTCTCCACCTTAGGTCGATCCTCGAGAGGCAACAAAATGCAGCCTCCTTCAATTCAATTAAAAAATTTCTTTATTGTCGGTAGCATTATACATTGTCATATAGAGACATGCAGATATCACTAAGGAAATAACTTAATAAACCCTTATGGGCTTTTCACGGACATTTCAATAGAAAATATTATTGAAATGCTAACTAAGATGGGATTAAGAATCTAGTTTCTCAAAAATCTACAGTTAACAAAGAAATATGATACACAATTATATAGAACAAATGACACACTGACAATCTTTACCATTCCATATCGAAACAAGATTTTTAAATTGATTAAAATTTGTTTCAGATCTTAAATGTTCAGGTAATTTGTTCCACAGAACTGCAGCAGCATATTTAAATGATTGGTTTCCGAAAGCAGTGGTTCTAGGTTTAGGGATATTGACTATATTTGTATATATCTGAAATTATACCTCTCAGGCGAATACATGGGGTGTAGCCTAGATAATCGCTCCAAATAAAAATACTTTTAAAAACAAAATTCAAATTAAAAAAAAAAACATTGAGATTTTAAGCGACACCGGATAGCAAGGCAATTTTCTCTATAATGAAAGTGAAAATTTGCAATCTAGCCTACAGGTAGTAAATTTGTGCATGATGCATTGTGAGGATAAAGTGTGTGTATTGATCATACTTAACACTAGAAATGCGATTTGCTCAGTCAGCGTAATGGCGGCCACACACTAGTTGGCTCACTGACAGTCATTGTCGTGGCGCAAAGCTGCCACAGAGTTTTACGAGTTCAAAGGGTAGTGTGAGTTTTAACAAGGGCCATCACCAATCTACTGTATTTGGTCGCATGGCGATCATCTGGTCTCATCCATGCCATGCCAAACTAGAATGATTCTATTCTTTTCAATTCAAGTAGGAGACAACAGGACCAATTATGTATTTGTGCAAATGTACATCTTTATAATTATCAACTCAGTCACAAACATTCTCGAAACAGACCAGCTCACATTTACACACCTCTAGCGATGGACTTTTCCTGCTAGGATCATTCCATTTTACAATAGGTGAGACGAGTACGCGAAAGTTGTTTAATCAAGCCTCTCACGTACATAGTACAACTGTTAGCATTGTTACTACCAGTTGCCTGAGGCAAAGATAATGGACACATCCCTTTTGAAGTAGACTCAACCAGGTGCCTATTTAGCGTAAGCTTATGAGCCTGAACACGTCCTTTTTCCTGTTTGCTAAATGGTTGACCAATCAGAAAGCATCATTTTAAAAGAGGATGAGAGAAAGACAGTAAGAAGGTAACAAGAAGGAGAAATATTCAAGCTTCTCTTTGATCTGTCCTTCCTTCACGGCAAATGCTGGGCATAGGGCTGAGAGATTTGTAGCAGGCAAATGGGAAATCCTGAGCGTAGCGCTTAATGGAGTGATGTAGCAAACTGGCATTTGATCAGTCAGTCAAAGCCTTTCCAGGGTTAAAATTTAACCCAAGAAGAGGTTGCAGTGAGGGGATGCCACAGCCATTTGCATGAAATAATGAGTGCGTGCAAGGGCTGAAGCTAGGAATTAGTTTGAACAATGATTTCACGTTTATAGATGATAAAAGACCTATAAAACATGTATTTTCTGAAATTTGAAAGAATAAGGAATTCATATTGAGATGTTAATGCAACAAAAGAAACTTAAACTAAGGGCTAAACAATAGCAGCGATAGCCGTGCAACTAACTGTGTGTTGACTGGAATAGCGTCCCTTTGACGAATTATAGCGAGGCTTTCGAGAAAGCTACAAGCTTAAAATAAATTGTAATCTCATCGGCTGTTGTTTAACTATAAACTCAAAGGTCAAACCACGTCATAAACCATTTAACCCTGGTACGGCTATGTCCGGTAAATGCCGGTTTGTTACAGTACTCTCTTCAGTGCTACATGCAGGATTTCCCTGCTACAAACCTCTCAGGGTGGTGCCTGGCATTTGCGGGAAGGAGGGATGGGTCAAGAGAGGCCTGAATATTTCTCCTTCTTGTTACCCTCTTACGCTCATCCTCTTTTAAAATAATGCTTTCTGATCGGGTTACCATTTAGTAAACAGGAAAAAGGACACATTCAGGCTTATAAGCTTACGCCCAGAAGACCTTCGGTTGAGTCTATTTCAAAGGGGTGTGTCCGTCATTATCTTTGCCTGACTGTCAGCGAGCCAACTAGCATGTGGCAGCCATTGCACTGACCAAGCAAGCCACTTTTCTAGTGTTAAGGAAAGTGGAAATTTCCAATCAAGAAGCCTAGGTGTCTGACCCTAAATATAGGACCTACGCGCTTTCCGGGCAAACCGTAACACGCTCTAAATAAAGGGCTGGCGCTCTTCTTGGGGTTAAATTAAATATATCACAATCATCAGTCAACCATGAGATATCAATAATATAATATATAACATAATATAGATCTAAATCTATAAAGAATCTATGCTTTTCTGATCTTTAAAAAAAAATTCTTCTCTTTTCTTTTTTTTCATCCTTCCTTGCTCCTTAGACTTTGAAAGAGGTTAAAGGTCAATGACTCCTCTATGACTTCTAGTTATATATCTAGATCTAGATTCCTAAGAAAGGTCAGTAGTGCAAGACTTGGATCTCTTTATTGAACAGTAGATCTACAAGGTCTTAATCATAGACTTCCTCTACCTCGGATCTTAGTAT
The DNA here is from genome assembly GCA_037039925.1 of Doris montereyensis. NCBI lineage: Eukaryota > Metazoa > Mollusca > Gastropoda > Nudibranchia > Dorididae > Doris > Doris montereyensis. The sequence goes on from JAXRKP010000016.1 coordinate 631,628, forward strand.
GTCGAAATAAGTAACAATCTATATAAGTTGAAAATTAAAAAAACCTGTATCATACTGTATGCTGTGCAAGTCAGTACAAAACTTTGTTTTGTTTTGGAGAGGAAGGGAGAAATGGCACTTTCCTCTTCCAAATATCCACAAATTAAACAATAATAATTTTGAATGACCCAAACCAAAAAGATCAAGTTAGTAAATAATTTAATTTGAACGTTTGACACTTACATCGTGAGGCAGAGAATGTTCTCAAACCTCGAGAGGTGACATCCAACAACCTGAAGCTCGCCATTTTGCATCGAAGCCGGGTTGAACTTTGATCGCTCACTCAACACTACACAGTCCTTCGACTGCACTACCAGTGCTATCACGGCATGTCCAACAAACAAGATTCACATGAAACGATTCCACGCAAGTAAATCTTACATCTGGCCTGTCGTATTTCATGTCTGGTTCTCCTTCTCCTTTATGATAGCTAACAAACTCCATTCTTGAATTTTACTGTCAGCGCGTATATTTTAATTTAACACTATATTAAGTTTAAGCTGATCTAATGTAATGAGCAGTTGACCATTTACAGCTTTAAAGAAAATAATTATCTTTTTTCTGGCTTCATGTTCATCTATAGGGGTATTCATTCATGTTAGTTTTGGTCATTCGTTTAGTATTATGTATAATTGTTAGTCACAAAATGGGCTGCATTTTTTTGCATTTTCTCAATTTCTTGTACATAGGTCTGTTGGTATAGGTCCAAGACATAGCTACCATAATCTAAGACTGAATTTACAAAAGCCTTATAGCATTGATCTTCTACATTTTAGGGCAGTTGTAAAGAATTCTTCTAAGGAAGGCCAAAGGGCCATTTGCATTTCTGCATAGTGCTCTATGTTGTTCTTTCCATCGCAATTAAGTGTATATTGTAACTCTTAAGTATTTTGCACTGTTGGTTATTTTAAGTTTTTGGTTATGTATGTAACAGTCTGATTTCACTATTTTTACTTTTTTGCATATTTTTTGTACCTGACATTTATCTGGGTGGAATTTCATTTTCCACTTTTCTCCCATTCTTGTAATGAGTTTAGATCATTTTGTAATATTTTGCAATCCTCCATGTTACTTATTTTTCCTATAGACGTCAGCAAAAATATGTCAGTTTGGTACCTGGTGGTGTTTTGATCAATATCATTGATATATACTTAAAAGAATAGAGGACCCAAAACAGTTCTCAGGGACACCTGAAAGCACTGGTTTAGGATTAGATTCAACACCTTCAACAGTTACCATTTGTCTCCGTTCCAAAAGAAACGATTTAATCCATTCAAGAAGAGAATGTTCGATACCATACCTATCCAATTTGATCAGAAATCCATTGTGATCTACTTTGTCCAAAGCTTTTGAGAAATTTAGGAGAAAATTTAGTATCTGTTTGGCTTCTTTGATTTAGAGAATTGCTGAAATCATATTTTGTTGTAATAAGTTGAGGTTCACAGCTTCACTTTTGTCTAACTTCATGTTGGATGTCTGTTAGGATCCTATGTTTATCTAGTGCGAAATATGACAATAAGTGACAACTCCACTAATAAAGTCAGAACAGACACGTGACATTTCGGGTATAACCCTTCATCAGACAACAAACGAGAAATATCTAGAATCTTGATCTAAGTACTACCTCAGGCATCACACAATGTGATGTCAGAAGAAAAACAATGAAGGAGAAAGGAAGAAAGAAAAAGACAGTGATGATTTTCTTTCTTTCTCCTTTTTTTATACCCGAAACGGCACGTGTTTGTTCTGTCTTTATTAGTGGAGTTGTCACTTATTGTCATATTTCGCCTTTGACTTCACTCCACTGTGGCTCCTTCGTATATGTTTATATAGGTGATCCTTTATGTTACTATTTATTATGTGTTCCATTAACCTACACGTTACTGTAGTAAGAGAAACAGATCTGTAATTTTATGCTTTTGACCGATCTCAGTAAAAAAAAAAAAAAAATGGAACTATATTTGCATTGTTCCAGTCATTTGAAACGTTAGCCTACCTTGGCTTAGAGATACCTGGAATAACAACACATAGATGCCTGCTATTTCCTATGCATATATTTTTTATATTTGACCTTGGTCTTGAGTCCTCAAATGACCCTCCCCTACCTTTTCGATGATCGTGTGGTTTGTCAAGTTCGTAACTCATATGAAAGTGGGGGGAGGGGGAGAACCGTGACCTGGTCTGTCTGCCCCCCCCCCCGCCTGAACTTAAAAACCCATTGATCTTGCATCGTCACTCAGCATTCGCTCAGTTTTCATGGTGACATGTAATTATCATTAAGCTTTTGATTTCGTGCATTTCTCTGTTTGTTGGACATTCATACTATCATAGAACAAGAGGCAACTGGAGAATAATAATAATAATAACTGGAGAATAATAATAATAATAATAATAATAATAATAATAATAATAATAATAATAATAACAATAATAATAATAATAATAATAATAATAATAATAATGATGATGATGATGATGATGATGATGATAATGATGATGATGATGAAGAAGAAGAAGAAGAAGAAGAAGAAGAAGAAGAAGAAGAAGAAGAAGAAGAAGAAGAAGAAGAAGAAGAAGAAGAAGAAGAAGAAGAAGAAGAAGAAGAAGAAGAAGAAGAAGAAGAAGAAAGAAGGAAAAGAAGTATTTCATACTATGATATCGCTATAAACGTCTCGTACAAATAGCATGTTGAGTATGCAATTACTATATAAATATATTTAAACAGTTTGAATTTCTAATAATCCTCTACTTTCGATTTTAACAATATTACTATAAATAAAATACGGATAAAATACAACAAAAGTTGGCTACATTGCGTCACTGCACGTCAATAACATGGTCCTGTTTTTATGCTGAAAACATGGCGCAAGAATCGAATGAAATCAGGAACAGATTAGAAAGAATTTTGCCGTCTCCTGGATTTGAAATTTACCCATTAAAGGTGTGAATCTGTCTTATTATGCTATTCTAATGTGATTTCACTCATCGTTTGGAATGACATGCGCGAACAGAATGTCAATGACGAAATGGTCATCATGAATGAGTGTACCTGCACCACCTTCTTTTCTGTCTCCGAAGTCTGAAGTTAATACATACTGTTAGTGATAGTTTTTTTAAAAGTAGAAAGTGGAACCTCGACTCAACCAGGTTGCTGACTATTCTAAATCTAAATCTTGGTCTCTAAGAAGATCAAGCATAAATCTGACTAGATCTAGATTTTACGGTACACATTGAGTTGACTTTTCAAAATAATATTATATGTTAATGTCTTTTTATATAAATCGACTTCAAAAGAAAGATAAAATTAGGTTAGATTGCAAGCAAAGGTAGAGCCAAGTTGTATTATGATTATTATGAATGAAAAGTCAAAACATTAAAAGGCTAAAACTATTTTAATAACTTAAATTGCTAGGTTGCAACAGTTTGTATATATCTTTTTCTTTTAAGCTGTCAATAAAATGTATAAATTTCCATAAAAATGTTAGGACAGGGTGGCCTGAGGGAGATTATTTCGGGCATCTAAACTAATACGCCGGAAGGTAGAATGAGAACTGATAAATAAAGGAAGAAAAATTTCCATTGGAATTTTCGTTTTGCGGAGGTTGAATATTCCTCCTTTTTGTTACCTTTTTACTGTCTTACACTCATCCCCTTATTTAGTAATTCTTTCTAATTGGTTAACCAATATATAAGCAGGAAAAAAGATGTTTTCAGGCTCATATGCTTACATCAAATAGGTATCTGGTTGAGTAAAAAGGGGTGTGTGTCCATCTTAAGCTTTAGCTCAGGCAACTGGTAGTAACGATGCTAAAAATGTACTATGTATGAAGTAGGCTTGATTACAACTGTCAGACAAAAATCTTCTTGTCTGTTGATATGAATTTGACTCATATATTATGGTGTAATGGACATGGTATGCTGAGTTGAAAAAAACTTCTTTTTTTTGGTCTGACAGCTTCTGATTTTGCTCCAAAATTTTCAAAAAAAGTCAATGGATAGGCTTTCACATTTTTGTTACAAATTTACTTCAAACTTTGCACAAAAATTTGTTGATGCAATGTCTAAATTTGATAAGATCGAGTTTTGAAAAAAAGTGTACGAGAATAATCTAAAAATATGTTTAAAATGTTATACCAAAAAATTCAAATTTCATTATTTGATACATAATATGTTTTCAACCAGCCATCATTCATACCAAATTTCATGACGATGCATTGATAAATAAAAAAGTAGATATAAAATAATGATCAAAAAGGGACATTTTGAGAAAATCATATTTGAAACATTTTTTTGTTGAATCATGTTATTTTATCACATAAACCCAAAAATAGTTGGATAATATTTTGAAACATCATAAAACCTTGAAAAGCTCTCAACTACTTCTTGTCAACCCTGTTTCAACTGCCCCGGCTTCCTTTTTCCTCATTGGATGCCACCTTTTGATAACAGGTGTACGGAATATGTCACAAACTTTCTAGCCCATCTAAGGCAATATATTCAGGACAATTTGTCTAAAGCAGAATTTTTGGATAAAATATATCGTTATGATTATAATGAGTACCAACTTGCAATACTTTAGACAAAATTTCTGGCTGTTATATGTTGAAAGTTAGGCTTTTATAAAATTGTATAAATTCAAAGTTCTTGATACTGAGCTACTTTTATGGTATCACTGTGAAGGGAATGAACTGTTCCATCCAATAATTCAATAAACTAGATTTGTCCCACTTTGGGCAAAAGTAGCTTCTCAGGAACCACCCCCATCCTTACATGAGTGTTACTTCTTTCTTTCACAGTTTTTCAAACTTATACAGCCACAGATCATTTTATTTCATCAAAATCAGAATGATATATTCTTAATTAATCCATTCATTCAAACAATCCTTTACTCATCTTATATCCTTTGTCAAAAATCCTGCCACTTCAATGTATGAAATTTTATTAGAGGCAGCGTTTTAAAATTTCCACAGATCGGATGGTACAATGATGAAGTGGAGGAGCCTTTCAAAATTAAACTTGAGCCAGACACCCTTGCTTTCCTTGTGGTTAGCACACCTGACATGTTTGAAACCGCCCTGGTGCCGTACATTTTGAAAGAGGATTGCGTTAGTGCTCTGGATCCTCTTGATAGATGTATGAAATACTATTTTGGGCTAGCAAAGTCTGTAAGTAAATAATGTACTCTTTTTTTTTCCCTCCTTTTTTCATACACAGGACCAAAATATCAATGCTTTCACTTATTCAGTGCTCTAATACTTTGATTTTACCCACATTCATAACTTAGGTGATCAGGGGTTTTGGGAAGAATTTTAATTTTGCCCGGACTGCCCTGTAAACAGCCAAGGGAGCTTTAAATAATAATAAAAATAATAATAATAAAATATATTCTTATAACGCTCATCATCAACACTAGATCAACCTCTGAGCCCTTTAAACTTCTGAGTGCTTTAAAGTGCACAGAGTGTTGTTATCTGCACATGGGACCTCCTTTCTATCGTCCGTCTCTGGGGGTAGTTTTTACTAAAAAAAAATTTTAAAATTCAACTGCTGTTGAACCCACAACCTGTTGGTTAAGAAACCGACACCTGGCCTCTGGATAACTGAATACCCTTGCTCTAGTACAGGTGCTTAAAACATGTAAGAAGAGGAGAAAATGTTTTATTCTAGATACCAGTCTGAAGAATTAGTTTTTAGAAGCTAAAGTGTTACTGGATAGTTTTCTTTTCTATGAAATCTCAATATAAATGATTATTTGAATTTTATTGAGTGATTCTAGCAGTCCAATGATTTTGAACATATTCAAGAGATTTATTTCACCTTTATTGGTGTTATGGTTGGGGTTTTTTTCTGTTTAAGATTCCTTGGCGAGCTGAAAGTAAAAGTCAGGCTTTTGGTTTATTATTTTTGCTTTAATTCACTAATTAGACTGTCCCCAAAATGCATCTTTTGTCAAGCTTTTTATGATGCACAAGTTTTTCTTAATATGTTTTTGAAAATGTCATAACTTTACATTGTCTTTGTTGTTATGTTTTTGTCATTTTTAGTGAAATCGTCACCATGATCAAATAAAGGTAATCTTAGCTTTACTTATGTCATCTAAAAATTCAGAAAGTCATTAATGAAATTGAATATCAAAATACACATAGAATTGCACAATTTAGATTTAATGATGACAGGTGATGAAGTGATTTGCTGTGACCAATAATTTTCACTGTATCAATGACAATAGGCCTTCCCAGATGAAGATGTGGAGACAATACACGACTTTGAGCTAACAGCTACCAGGCGTCCTAAAGTTCTGGTTCAACCGGCCGGTCACATCTCTGGAGCAGCTTACTACTATACTAGAAAATCATTGAACCCTGACCCTTTTGAACCCAAAAAGGTACGGTAGATATTTTTTTCTTTCTTTGTCAGTTCCTATTCTATCTTCCAGTGTAGGGGTTTAGATGTCTGTTGTCTGAAATGATCTTTCTCCAGGCTGCTATCCCTATGTCCTGCCATTTTCTATTTCCTTCTGTGGAAGTTAAATTTCTTGACATTATTTGGTTTTACCCACATCTTCAACTAAGGTGATCTTGGGGATTTTGGTAGAATTTTTTAAACAGCCAAGGGATCTTTAACGTGCACAGGGTATTGTGATCTGCAACAGGACCTCATTTGTATTGCCTGTCTCCGATGAGACTAGGTGTTGACCCACCTGCCTGGACCAGGGGGTAGATTTTGCTAAAAAAAAAAAATGGAAAAAAATCTTTCAACATTTGGGGCTTGAACCCACTACTGTTCAGTTTAGAGGCCAACGTCTTGCCTTTCGACTACAGAGTCCTCCTTTTCCAATAGGTGAGTAGTGAAAAACCGTCTTTTATGTATGTTAATTTTTGTTTTTTTACATCTAGGCGTACCTGTTTCATATGAATTGTTTAGAAAGCATCATGAATCAGTTAAAAGAAAATTGTGGGATTTTTATATCTTGCTCATCAGAAAATCTTTGGCGTCACCATTCATCCCAAATTCGGCGGTTGGTTTGCTCTGCGGGGTCTTTTGGTATTTAAGTCGGTGCTGTGTCCCAGCCTACAGCAAGTTGTGCCCACAGACTGTGTTGCAGATAACAAACAGAAAGTGGAGTTGCTTAAACTCTTCAACTATCACTGGCAAGATTGGAGGTTCAGAGATATCATTCCAGTAGAAAAAAATATTCTGAGGATCAGAAACTGTTTTTCAGCACTCTTCCCAAAGATCGTGAACCTCTCCTTCTTAAATTGAAGCATCAATGGTTGGAGAGAGAAGGACGCTGTTGATTAATCGGATATTTCTGATTCAGCTAACGGATGCTGCATTTTTGAGTTGTGTGGATTACCAAAAGAATTTCATATATATTTGTTGTGGGATTACATAATGGAAATGGGAGCAATCAATTTTTTAATTTAAGCAAATTATTTTTTTAAAGAGAGTGATGCTGTTTCCTACAAACATGTAATCAATCACTTTTGTATGTAAATATAGATAGACTTGAAATGAATCTTTATGATGAATGCTTCAACGAGAGGCTTTCATAAGGGTATCACTATCTTTTCTTTTCTTTTTTTTTATCATTCTCTTGCAGAGTTTATTTCAGAGTAATTTATAAAAGAAGAAATTTCTCACTTATGTACAGAGATTTTCATTGGATTTTCTATACATTGTTTCATTTTGTGCTCCAAGTTTTTTTTTCCCTCAACTATGTGATTTGCGTTGTAAGGAATTCAATGAGTGTATAATGGTTTATGTTAATTCAAAGAGAAGCCTTATTAATGAGCAAATTTTTTGTTTTATTTACCAATACATCCGTTTGTCAGAGAAATTTTCATAGAGATAATATATAGTATACGGTACAGGGTGTCCATAAATTGTGGACACATAATATAAAAGGCAAAATGTATATTTCAAGAACGAAAACTTTCAACAACATTTTATTTAGTTAGAATATCAACACAAAACACCTTCAACATAATCATGCCACCATTTGTGATACAAAGTTTGACAAACTCATAAAATCAATACCTTATCTGTAGAGGTTTGTTATATTTCTTATATGCCTAGACTTTAGGGACATCCTCTACATGTATATATACCACCAGAAAATATATATACAAGTTCAACTTTCTGTTAGTATAAACATACTTTCATTTGAATTTTTATATGCTCATGTGCTTTATTTCTCTTCTGAATGATTTTCAACAAAAAATGTTCTGCTTTTCAAAAATAATGTTGTCAGAGTTATGGCAATGATTTCAGTGAAACACACAAAAGAAAACATCAGAAATCTCACTTGATAGGACATTTCTTCAAAGCTAAAGAACAGAATTTTATATGGTAATATTCCATGACTGAACGACTGAATGGAGTTTGGCCCAAATGAGCGTGATATGATAAAAATTCAAGTGAAGATTGTGATGAATGAAGAAGGGTCTAAAAAAGATTGTGCCTAAATGAACTATGTGATCAACAGTGGACTTTTGCATAATATATATTCCTAGAAGCGGATAAATGTGTTCATCTCAATTGAAGTAATCATGGTCATGTTTTAAAGTCAGTTTTCATATCATAAGGTACTTCTGATGACAGTTTTTTTACGGTTGAATAGGGATTGGAGGAAGCAATCTTTAGTTCAGGTTTTTTTTTCTTGTTTATTATGGGTTTTTTTTTTTTTTTTTATATGACTGCATGAAATATAAAAAACATAATTTAATGAGACAGACACTTCAGGTAGACACTAAAAGAAGGACAAGGAAACCTTGTTATTGTTGATGTCATTTACATGGTTATATATATTGAAAGTAAATGGCACAGATAAAGTTATCCGTCTTAATAACTAATGATTGAGGAGAAAAAGTGTCTGATAAAGCAGTAGTTGGTAGGCCTGGGCAAAACTCGCTTTTCTATTACTCGTTGATACGAACTACCGTCCTCTCTGGTCTCACGTTATTTGAGTACCTGCTTTGACGATTATACGAGACAGCCTCGTGCATTCAAAACTGCGAATACAATTATGAACACTGAGCCTTGGGCCTTGGTTGCGGGGGAAGGGGGGGGGATGAGAAGTGAGAGGGTGCATGTGACCTCCTTGCTGATTGAAGCATAGCAGAAGACAGATCTAGTGAGAGACCGTGGCAAACTGCTGTCACTGTCAGTGTCACCGTGATGGGACTTGCTGGTCTCGAGACCTTGGTCAGATTTGAATAAAACGCCTCAAAGCCTTGTATTCGTTGGTATCGAGTAATGGCTTGATTAGCGCCCAGGCCTATCAGTTGTAAGTTATGAATGAGTAGGCCTACTGTGAATATTAAGAAGGTTGTAAAGGAGGTGAATAAGGAGCTAAGTGTATATAACTATAACTACATAATAAGGAGGTGGATTGGAAATCTGTGAATGAGTGTGATAAATAATGGATAGAGGAATGAATGTGATAAATAATGGATAGAGGAATGAATGTGATAAATAATAGATAGAGGAATGAATGTGATAAATTATGGATAGAGGAATGAATGTGATAAATAATGGATAGAGGAATGAGTGTGATAAATAATGGATAGAGGAATGAGTGTGATAAATAATGGATAGAGGAATGAGTGTGATAAATAATGGATAGAGGAATGAATGTGATAAATAATGGATAGAGGAATGAGTGTGATAAATAATGGATAGAGGAATGAGTGTGATAAATAATGGATAGAGGAATGAGTGTGATAAATAATGGATAGAGGAATAAGTGTGATAAATAATGGATAGAGGAATGAGTGTGATAAATAATGGATAGAGGAATGAATGTGATAAATAATGGATAGAGGAATGTATGTAGTTATGATCTGGGCCTCCAACAGTCTGCAATATGAATGGGGGAAATGGATGTTTATGGGTATGATGACAAGGGTTATGTGGATGTCTTCTTACTAAGTGGGATAATTGATTTATCAAAGGGCTGTGTTTATGGTACTGGTACGCATGCCCAGGACACAATGGTGGGTTATGATTTCTCTTTGTTATAAAGCTGGGTCTCTCGAAATTTGACTGCAGTGAACTCAGACACCACTGTGCTGGGTACGGGTGGTGTCAAGCACCAGTACTCGATACTGAAGTTATGCGGGACGTTTATTTTAATGACCGGAAATCGATGAATTAGACCTAGTAGCACTAAAAAGTTTTTTTGATTGCAGGCAAAGAATCTTTTTCCAATCAATTCAAATATTGATTTGATCCAATAGTTCATTCACTAAGAACCCAAAGAAGGTTATTTGAAATCTACATGTGAAATATGATGGTCAAGAATTTGTAGAAAATTTAAGATACTGGTATTCTTCCTGATAAGTCCAGGAGGTTGTGAAAATTCAAGGTGGGGGGGGGGGGGGTTATTAAGGATTACAAAAATATCAGAAATCTATTAACGCCAAATTGTCACATTATGCTGACAACGCTTGCCTCACTCAACGATGATAGTTCCGTAAACTTCACATCCACTCCTGCCAAAGCTTTGCATATCGCGTGTCAGACTTAACATGATGCAATATTATGATATCCGTCTGTCACTACGTCTAGCAAATTGCAGGGGTATTTGATTATTTGTGAAATGAAGACAGTAAGACGTTTCAAAGACTAAATTAGCACGATAAGATACTGCTACTAATACAAAGCTATACAAATGGATTTGAATTTGATCGTTTAAAAGTAGAGAGTTTAAACTATTACGCTAAATTATCCAAAATATTATTTGTAGTATTTGTAATATAATCATCATGCCATAATTTAGGGTTCAATTAATTTGCCTTAGCATAACAAGAATCTCATGTGTTGGAGGTGAGAGATGGAAATCTGAAGGGTGTTTCATGCACAGTCAGAAGAGCATCTGAGTTACTACCCAGGAGGCCTGAGTTCGATTCTTAATCCGGGCAAATTTTTCTGGCCCTCCTGTTGACCCAGCAGCAAAATGGGAAGCTAGGTCTAATCAGACAGCGAAAGTTTAGGTGGCGTGGAAAGCAATGGCAAACTACCTCATTATAGCATGCATAGCTAGTAAAATCAGGATTCTACTCCTGATTACCCTATTACTCCTCATTACCCTATTACTCCTGATTACCCTATGCTCAAATCTGAGTATGGAACTTGCTTTACTTTATACAGATCTGAATATCATTAATATCCATATTTTGTTTTAATGTTTTTCAAACAGATACTTTGATAATGTTGACATTTACAGTATTCTTTATAAGCTCCTAGTTCTAGTAGTAGCTTTTTGTCTGATTTAAGAATTACTTTAAAAATACCACAATTTATTTATTTTCGTTCATAGTCAAATAAACTTCTTTATGGGTCTATTTCCAGTTCATTTTTAAATTACATTTTAATTTCTCAGATATTCACTTGTTGCCATTTTATTGCTCAGTACTTTCATTTTGTTAACTAAACTTTTGCTGCCTTTTCTTCACCTGACTTAAATCATAGTCAACTTAAATAACTATTGGACGGACATGTTGTTTTAAAATAACTTGTATGGTAATGGTGTTGAAGGGAACATGAAATTAATTTTGTGAAAGTTAAATCTAGACCACAGTTTGTATTTATATGACATGTATATTATTCAAAGTGTTCCCTTTAAATTACTTCATTTATATCTGGAGATTTGTTTTCCTGTACTTTGGGCTAACAACATGCTTTTGCTATATAATCAAGTATATTTACATGAATAAACTTTAAACTGAGCTTTGTTTTAAAAGCTGATAAAATTCAGTCTTTGAGTTTTCATGATTTTAGATCTATAACATAACAGTTGTCGTTCTGGGATACTCTTCAAGAACATAATGTATTATGTATTATGTATATGCACAAGTCCAGGCTCACCGACTGCACATCATTTATCCCTCAGTAGGCCATTTCATTCAAAGTCCTTCTCAACTCACCAGGGAGCATACAGTAGAGCAGCCTGTTAGGTGCTTCATACTATTACACTGATAACATCTTTCTCTAGCTATAACTGGGTACTCATTCACACCTGAGTCGAGCGAGGAAAGCAGAGTGAAGTGCCTTTCCTGAGAGAACAGCTTCATACGAAAAACACCTGGGCCAGCCAAGGGGCTTTGAACCAATGTCATTGTGATTACAAACTCACAACACTAGGATTTCACTCCAGCGTGTTCAGTATACAACAGCTGTTTTTTGTTATTTCTATATTTAGCATTCCCACGTTTGTGAATGACTGGGTGGTTGGTGGGTGTTACTGGTGGTAGATCCTTCTTCTTTCCTTTCATTCTTTCACATGTCTTTCTTTCCTTTTAATTAACCCTGAGATCACATTTTTATTTTTATTTTATTTTTATTTTTGTTATCAATATCATTGTTGATGTTTATTGGGGAATATTAAACATATCTTCAGGAACAGAATACCAGATGAACAATATAAAAGACATTCTCTTTACTTGCAATAACTTTACAGCTTGGCGTCACAATATGAAATGAGCGCCATGTGATTTTAGTTGATGAGGGTGATATTGTAGAGATTAGACAAAGGTTCGGTTTGCACCTCAATGGGTGGTATACATCTAGCATTCTTGACAAGCATAATTTGCTACTACTGTCAAAAGGTTATGGAAGTGAAACCTTAGCATTTAGCCTACTTTTCTTCTGACGAGTTCATGATCTTACTAACTTAAGGAATGGTGATACCAGAATACACAGCAATAAGAAAACAAAATAAAAATAAAAAGCAACTCCAAACTCTAAAAGAGCTTTGGAACTCAGGATCATGTCAATGTCTAAACAAATATGAAACAGAAACTTGGGCTTTTTATTAATAAGCTGTAAAGATTGTGTCGTGGTTGTCTCTTGGCTAAATTGTATGATAAAGCAGCCTTGCATCAATTCTTTTTTCAAGTCAGATGGGCCTACGCATAAAAAGCATATGATGTTGGCATCCAACAACTTGATTTTCCATCACTCTATTACTTTTAACAATTCACACCATTTGAACAGTTCCCTTCATATGACATCACATTGGCATAATTCAGTGTGGGAAATTTTTGCTAGATCTATGTTTAGCAAATGTCACATGCTGAAAACAAACTGGAGACCAAGCTTATAGAAATACGCATGAATGACTGTGTGGGAAAAAAAGTAGTCAATTTTCGCTTTTCAGCCCTTATGGGTAATATAGTAAAAGTGATTACACTTAAATCTATTTAGCATAAGAAATGAAGCCTGTTCTATGGTAATAAAAAAAAAGGTGCAATTTGATACAGGACACTGACTGAGATAACTAGAAGCAATCCTGAAAGATCTTTAATACAACTTATCCACCATTGCCAAACCAATGACAAAGCCTCTAGAAAATTGTGCTAAAAAATTACTTCAGCCTTTCGATAAATTGTTATAACATTAACAATCTTTAATTACGTTTTTGCTCGATGAAAACTGATGATTGGTAGTTTTATGACATTAAGAGCTTAGATCATTAGAGAAAAAATGTGATTTCTTTGTCTTGTTCAAATTATTCAAATGCAATATATTCCTGTAGATAGAACAGCTCCTCTCAGTCTCATGTTCACAATGAGCAAAGAAGCTTCACAAGACAACTACAACAGTGATTTAATTTTCGTTTGAGCACACCTGGTAAATTGGTCCAGCAGACACATTGAGTCTTCAATAAACACATACATGGCTTGTAATTATATTGCTCCTTTTTCTTCACACACATAAAAAAAATATGAATTAGTTTGAATGACAACGGTAAAAAAAATATGAATTCAATTAGTTTGAATGAGACAGGTAAGAAAAATGCACTCCACAATATCAAACCCTCTACAAGAAGCACTTTTCATGCCATGTTAAGAAGAAATACATTGTCTTTGTCTTTCTCAGCTATCTAGATTATATGGAGTATGAATATGATTACAAACTGAGTAATAAACGTATAAAAACAATTCAGTGAGAGAAAAAAAAAACTCAAATGTGAGAATGATGGGGCAATGAAAGCGAAGAGCTCAAGGCTTCCCAAGGAAATCAATTTTATTTCAAAATGTTGAAAAATTATGCAAAACATTTAAAACGATCAATCAAACATAACAACATAAGTAATTGCACTACAATATATAATAAAGAACATAAGTTAATAACGAGAGAAATATATTTGATTACCACTAGTCTGATTGTCTAAAGCAACTTTTTTATTCTCCTTCCCTAAAGCGCAATCTAGGGCACTGAAGAAAGGGAAATTTTGTTCTTGGCAAGAGAGAAATACAAATCCCAAAACCAAAGCAAAATAACCTACCCAGTATCAAGGGAAACAACTCAAATCATAAGACACAAGCAACAACATAAAAAAAGAGAAAGAAAATCATCAAACTGCAACTATTCAAGTTGATGTTAATAATAAAAAAAGTATTTATTACTTTGGTTGAGAGGTGATGGATGAGGGATATGTCATCCGATGGAAATAATGGATTTGGAAAGTTTTATTAGTCTAGTTAAGGCGCAGAGACCAGATCAGTGCCTGGGATGGCAGCAAACGAGGACTGGACAAGTGGCGTGGTGCACCACACTGTCACTGACACTCCCCCTGAATGTCCGTTGGAGGGCTCCTTGTCCCCTGGTACCCATCACAATCATCGCCATTAGTCTTCTCCTGGTGAGAAATGACATCATGCCACACATCCTTGCCCTGCAAAACTAGAAATTCACCAGGAATCTCATTGTCCATCAATTTGAGGTACTTTTCTTCCACGACCTTGACTTTGACCGACTCTTTGTCCATGATTTCTTGGTAATGTTTTGCAGATGGAGCGCTCCTTTGGGGGGTGGCTGGTAGCCACTCCAAAGTCCGAATGGTTGACCACATGAACGAAGTAGCCTGGCCGGAAAACATTCTTGACGAAGAAGTCAAAAGAAGTTCACTGGGAGTGCTGGTGTCCAAGGCCAGAATGATTACATGTTTGTCCTGAGATTGCTGTTCCATTTTTTCCAGTTCTTTCTGGAAAAACGTGTGTTCTATGCCTGGAATAGTATACGAGTAACTTCCACCGGTTCTCTCAACTGTGTTGTCGAGACGCTTTCCGAGGATGAAGGCGTTACCGTTGTTATCGAGTCCGCGGTCGCCTGCTGTATCGTCTGCTCCAAGTTGTGCTCTCAGTCGCACGCCTATCTGGCCTCCATCAGTGTCAAAGAGATCACCACATATGATAGACGGGGAAATTGCAATGAAACTTGTGGATGACTGGTGTAGCAATTGTGATTTCATTTGATATTTTCTTCACCTCAACCGATATCGTTATCCTTTGCTACTTCTTTTTAAAGCACTCTTGTCAATTTCCTTTTTCTACAATGAGATCACACTGTAGTTAATCACCACAGGTTGAAATTTAAATTTAAACATGAAGATGGATTTATAGTCTATATTCCCGCTGACGTGCAGGCTCACCGAAATTCTTCTCCCTTGAAAGCAGTGGTAGCACACAGGTATGGTGCTCCCTACCAAACTGGAGTTTGAATCCTAGTGTGAGAGTGAGAGAATTCTCCTCTTTTTTATTGCTTTTGAGTGCTTAATAATTGGTTTAATCACTTCTTGCATCAATTTTACTTTTAAAAGGGGAGATCAAAATCTTTCCAGTGGTGAAAAAGCCGAATACACTAATTCTATTTTACTGGATAATTCAAATATGGTCTTCAAAATCTTTTCTGTGGTGAAAAAACATGCTGCTAATCTACCTTAGTGCTGTTACTACTACATCTACTACATGTACTCTTAACTAAATAATTTGAATCTGGCCAAAAGCGGTACTAATTTATAACATAAGACTTCCTATAAACTGACGACACACAAACTCACACACGTGTCACCTCAAGCATTTCTACTCCCTGTATTGCCAGGGCAATGAAGTGCAAACATTTTCACCCTTCCTATACCCTGAGATCACTGCAATGGTGGACGAGGTAAATTTCAAAGACACACACATCCCTCCTTTATTGATATGTTGATCTGGGTCAATTATAATTTTAGACATAATTCTAATCAATATTGTCTCTACTATAACTCGTGCTATACAATCAAACTGAGATGAACTGTACATCAGCTTTTACTTTTAAACAAAACAAAATGTTTATTAAATAACAAATTGCTATATTCCCAATGTGAGGTATCTTCTTGATCTTTTCTTCCCCGAGAGTCCTTCACAGTTATGATAGCAAACTTACATGCATTCAAACAGTTGTAAAAAAAATAACGAAACAATCTAAAATCAATATAAACCCAACTTTAAAACAGAACAAAACAAAAACTTTCAACAAAAACAAAGAAAGAAAACATTTATATTTATATATATATAATATATGATTTATTTCATTAGAAACCAGAGGCATAAAATAATACAATAAGCAAAATCATAAAATTAAACCAACCTGGAGTTGCAAATTTTCTTTTAGACTTAGAAACAAGATCATAATAGGAATATAATGCAATCAGATATAATGCAAGAGTTATAATAATTGTAAGTTGCATGTTATTCACCATCATTACACAAATCAACATAAAAATGTTTCAGAAAAATGAAATGAAAATTCAGTTAAATTTCTCTATACCATCTGTGCTTGTGAACCCATGAAACAATGTATCTGCTTGCCAACCACTTGTGAACAAAAGATGATGTCATGCAATGCTAATGCTATGCAAAATTAAAAATCAAAAAATAATAATTCAAAGCTCAGTATATTATCTTCTTTCTAATATTTAGTTCTCACATTTGTAATTCATTAAAATATTGTTTTGTTATGGAATCTTTCTGACATGTACTGGAAAGCTTGGAAGGAGATTAAAATATTCACAAGTGTTAACATTATGAACAAATGGTGGGACCAAGATATTAACAGGTTCAAGACACAATGCTGCATCTAATATTATGGAGTTTTGCGTTGTAGCAGTGAAAAGAATTTCCTTTACTAAACGGAAATATTAATTTCGTTCTTGTTAATCTTATGCTTGTCTCTATTTATCCACATAAACCACCTTTGAATTTGCATAGGATTTTAACATATGCCCTGACAACTCTTGGAATGATTCAAACGACATTGGCATCGACATAGTTTCAAGGATTGGATGAAATAAAAACAAATTTTAAAGAAACAGAACAAAAATTTAGGTTAACATTATTAACAACACTATGAATGACTTTGTGTTAGTATTATGCCCAAACATGGAACAGAGGACCGTAACCATCGGCAGACAACTGCGAGGAATGGAGGGTACTGCACACTGACTAGATTTTAAGTAAGGAGTGTACCAGGTACTTATCTTTGTTGGTGGTCCGCTCTCTCTTCATGCCGACCCAGGTGTTTCAAATTTGTAGACGCGGAGGAATTTTTTCTCGGTCTATTCCTCTGTATTTGAATTTGTCTTGTCTTTGTTCCTCGGGGCTTTATATGTCTTTGTTCCTCTACGGGGCTTTATATTAATATTTCATGTTCTTGCTCATTACTTTCAACATGCTCTTGCCCCACTACTACTACTATTATTTAGATGTAGAGTCCCAACGATCGTTAGGGACTTTGGAACAGATGAGCCAATGAGAGTCGTCAGCTTGCAAGGCTAGACTAGAAGTGTTGACTAAAACGCAACATTAAACCTGCGACCATTATCATCATGCCGGCGTATTGGTAGGGGAGGTAAACTCTCATAAATGCAGCTCAATTAATTTGTCGTCTGCATGACAAACCGTTTTAACTTGAAATTTTTTTAATTTTTGGATTTGCGGTGATCTCAGGATGAATAAAGATGCAAGGTGATAGATAAGTGCAAGAAGCAGCGCTCGCCAACCACCCGCACAAAATATGCAGTAGATTCCGAGATATATTGCATAACCAATTTTGTTCTACCTTCATTTCTTCGTGACTTCAAAATCGATTTTCTTGGTTACCTAGATTTGGTGATGGAACTGTCTGTCATGCAGGCGATGAATTGTCTTCTAAACTAAATCGGTAAACATCTTTCGAATGTAGCATATCTTCCGTGCTTTGGTCCCAGATTTTTACAGTATAGAGAGTTTGACAAAAATTCACATTCAAAAACATTTATTAAAGTACTACTATCTGTGATCAGCCGATTATATATAAACATTGATTACAAGCAATTCAGCCATTGAATATAATTGTGGTAAAATCAACAAAATACAGGTCGCAAATTTTCCCCAACCTTAAACCTGGAAAACTTTGAAGTGATTCGTGGTGAAGGATAACAACAATATACAAAAAAATTCAAAGGTCCAAATCAAATCTTAAAAAATAGCCATTTTGTATGAAGAAAACCAATATGATTAAAAAAAACCCTCAAAGTGTATGTGTTGATCCACTGACTTTAAAAGACAGCCAATCTGCCATACCTGGAAATTTGAATGCTTTTACAGCAAACAGCGAGACAAAAGCAAAGCTGTATTTAAAAAAAAATTTAACAAAGAAGAAAAAAACATGAAACAAAGTAAGATAAAGCAAACCACACCCAAGCATTTGTCTAACAATACCCAACGTAACCGGTCAACGGTTTCACTAGTTTCAGTTTCAGCCATTTTAATACAAAATCAAACCCAAAATCAAATCATAGACATATATATATATATATATATATATATATAGAGTCACTTGCCCACTTGCTGCCACGAGTGAAGATTCATCTATATTTTCTCTACTATCGTATTTGACCTAGTTTTTTGTGGCCGCGGGTAGGCCATGTGATCGCGCCTGTGGATTGGAAATGGTTCGATGCCGTCACTGTTGTTATTTATAGCAAGAATGGGTTAATAAACATTGTTTTAAAAAATGGCCAAAGTGCGGCCACATTTTTCCGTATAATCGACTTGTTCTATCATCCATATTTATTATTAATCATATTAAGACATATCCATAACAAAACCAGTTGGCACTCGTATGGAAAAAAAATAAAATTGTTACTTGTACTAACGACTTGTGGTTTGGTTCGCGGCATGTGGTCACAGTCTGTTGAGGGGTCTGTCTTGTACACACGTGAGCCTTACACATGATGAGTCTTTCTTCTTGTTGGTGATCGAGTTGCTTTTTTCTGATGTGCCAACTTTGACTTCTCGTAAATGCCCGCTCTTTTACTTGGGGACGTTCCGGATGTAAACGAAAGCCATGCTGATGAATTAAAGGAAGCTACTCTGAAAATGCTATGTGAATTAACACCGTGGATGTGTAGTTATATAAAACGGCCGCACCTGGCCTGGCCGCAAGCGGGCGAGTGACTCCATATGTAAATATTTAAAGAGTTTTTCGTCAGATGTGCTGAGTACACCTGTGACGGCGCAATCATTATCCATCGTACCTGAACAATATCAAATCAAGAACACATTTTTATATATAATATATATGTCATATTATAAAGTTAATGCATGTCACCAGACATATAATTTTTCATTACAACTCACTGATATTGATATATTATGTGGCACATAAATATAATACTCAATGATCCATTATGCATATCACCATAAAAGGCTATCACAAGATTTTAAATGGAAAACAAAAGATGCTCAAAAGTAAAAAAGTTACATTCATATATAATATGTATATATTTCTTTTTTTGCTTTTCAAGCCCATCTGCTTTATCTAACTTATTCCATAGAGATTTGACACAAGAAAAGTAAGTACTAAAAAGAATTGCAGACGCAATTAGAAGCTCAAACATTTTCATGAAGGAACAATTCCATGTTATCTTAACAAAGAAAATAAAGATTTGAAAATCATCCCCCCCCCCCCCCATCCCCCCACTTCATCATGGTAAAATTGACTGTTTACAATGATTTCACTGCTGAATGAATGGTAGAACTGGTCGCAATGTACAATCAGTGAACCTGCACTTGTTGTATATGATGGATTATAAATCCATCTTCATGTTGTTATGCTAGGAAGATGCAATATGACACCACAAAAAAACCCAACCCAAACCAACCCGAAATACCATAGTGACAAAACAAATGACCGACTGTCGGCCTGTTTTAGACACTAAATTTATACCAGTGGCCATTTATTGTTTGAAATGCCTTCACATTCTAATCACTGGATTAATACAGAATGATGAACTGACACAGCCACAGGCTGCCAATCTCTGTGATGAGATACTGACCAATCAATCATGTGATGATAGCTTGTTCATGAGGTAGCAGAAGAGAGACAGTTCAAAGGTTATCAATTTGAGTGTGCAACGATATTTAATTGTGGAGTTAAAAATATTAGTTTAATTTCAGATCTAAGATTTCAAAGAATCTAAAATCTAATGCTTTTGAGTGCCCGATCTTCGTCTTCTCCCACTTGCTAAGTACATGTAGTGTCATTTTATAGAGAGGCAGTTTGCTCAATTTACATACAATATACATATTACTATGTGTGATCAATAAAATCAAATCTAAAAGCAGTTCATTCTTGATCTTGAACAGTGACAAACGCTGAAATAAGTCTCATAGGAGGAACCAAGGGACTTAACCCAAGATCACCATATACATGAAAACAACAACTCCCAAACAAACAAAACTATGATAATATGAAAATCAAAAACAAATCCCGTCCCTTGAGCTATTGTTTAACATGAAGCAAAGTGATCAAACAAAGTGATCGTGACTGAGAAAAGCAATGCGAACAATGACTAAAACTAAAACTAAAACTTGTGTGTCTACAAATATTTCTTACAAAGATAAAAATTAGTTTGAGTCATGCTTTAATTTTTCACTTGAAAATTTTTTTGTAGCATTGGGATCCCTTCCTAGAAAAACATATCAATGCCTGTTACTTTCTTTAGTTCCAGTGACATCACCACTACATGACAAATGCATAACAACAAGTCATGCATTAAACATTTAAAAACAAAACAAAAATAAGACATGTGACATTAACTTATGAGTTAATTTGTTGAGCAACTTTAGGCAATTTCAAATACTGTCATTTTGCGAAAGGGATTTCTTAAAATAATAAGGGGAAAAGAAAAACCAACAAAAATCAAATGTAAAATTCAGGTAGGCCTACTTATTTAAAATAAAGAAACGATTGGTTTTGTTTAAAAATAAAGGCAGAATATCTTATGATATGTCTCATAATATCAAAAAGTAAAACTTGCTATCCCCAGTATCTCTGACACTGAAGGTTACCCTTATGCTTTTTACAGCGCTTTCAAAATGTGTGCACTCTGGAAAAATGTTCATTTCCTCAACTGACTTGAATATTCTACCCAAGAACTGTAATGGTAATAGACTGGAACGCCTTCACAAAAGACACTATTCGCACACACTTTAGACTCTTTCATACACCAACTGTCTCATTCTCCATCCACAATACAAATCATATCCTCAGCCATCGTCTGTAATTTCCAACATTGATCACAACAACATGTCAGAATCTTCAACCATGAAGGAGGACATTAAAGTAGATTGAATTAGAATATTCTTCATCTCTTAAAAAAAGAAGAAAATGGGAACGTTCTTTTTTTCAATAAAAAGTTCCATGCTACAATTCACTTGAGAGATTTGTTTGTTTCATTGAAATTTACCCCAACCACCATTGTGGCGATCTCAGGATGAAATAAGAAGGGGACAATATAATTCATAATAATGACTATTGTAATCAACAATAACTGGGTATTTTCAGTAAGTACGAATATGTATTGTATGTATAAATCTGATTGAGCCATTGGGAAATTGATTTATAAACACCAATATGAATTATCTTTCAAAATATAATGCAAATATTTATTATTATAGTTACTTTGAGGCCCTTACAGCTCACAGAGCCAGAGCTTATCCCAGTTTCTATAGTGTTGAGTGAAAAATCACATCCCGGACAGAACACTAGTCTGTTGCAGATTTTTGGTCCTAAGCTGTTGCCAGGTATACATTGACACCTAGGTCAGGTGGGGAAAATGTGTGTTAAGCATCTTTCCCAAGGAACACAAGGTGGAAACCTAGCATTGCTAGGATTCAAACCTCTCATGATCCCAAGTCTGGCCACCTAACCACTGGGCAACCAACGCCACTCATTCATATTTAGACCAGTGATAGAACAAAAAGTAACAAGGTGAAATGTAAAACACAAACACACTGGATACATTATAAATATCAATGAGGTGAAATGTAAAACACAAACACACTGGATACATTATAAATATCAACAAGGTGAAATGTAAAACACAAACACAGTGGATACATTATAAATATCAATGAGGTGAAATGTAAAACACAAACACACTGGATACATTATAAATATCAACGCAGACAGTTATCAGCAGAAGCTCAAGTAAAGAATTAGGAAATTGGACACGTTAAAAAAAAAAAAAAAAACTTTCACCTCCTTCCGCCCTATTCAGTGATCTAAAGTTAGTCAGAGCCCCGGCCTCTTACTCACATCAAAATTTGGCCAGAACCGGCCGCTTACTCACAATCAATTTACATGCATGCCAACAATGAGTGACTCGAACCCTGGATTTCCAGTTGGCGAAGCAAGCCCCCGCACAGCAGGACACTTGAATTTCCATATATCGTAAAACAGCATAAAATCTAGATAATACTTCTCAATAAAACAATCAAATTAATGCAGACTAAAAGGCACAACAAAAAGAAACCCCAATGAAAACATAAAAAACATCAAATGTTTAAGTTCAAAATTGAAATGGCAGGAACTTGTTGATAAATACTAAATAAATAAGACACCAGATTTTATCTCCCTACTAGTACTACATGATATTCAACCAGAACAAGATGAAGACAAGACGGTTAATTAAAAAAAATAATCAGGAATTGTGTCAATTTGCTTGTTACACTGGAATTTACCCCATACACCATAAGTAGTGAAATAAGAAAAAATGACACGATGAAAGATACAAAGGTGAAAGAGTGAAAAAAGAAGTAGACCCTACCAGTAGCCCCTGTCAACCACCCACAAATGAAAGCATTGGAAGGAAACGAGGCACAAAATGACACCCAGAATCAGAATTACCAGTTACCCGTGTTGGAGACAAGGGTCATCAAAAGATCGGCTTTTTATAACTCCCCCCCCCCCCCCAACCCTGAAAAGTTTTGTTTTTCATCAAGAATTTTCATTTTTTTAAAAACTCCATACGAGAATGAGAGAGAGAGAGAGAGCCAGAGATAGGCAGACACAGAGAGACATAGAAAATGAAATAAATATCGAAATAAACATTTCATTTTCTTTCAGATAGAGACAATGATCTAAGAAGGTATACAATTGTAATAAACTAACTGAAACTAACAAAACAGGGGAAATAATAGAACAACCCACCCTCCAAACAAAAATAACACCACACAAAAATCAAAACAACACATAGACTTAGCATCAGCACCTTTGACGAACATTTTACAAATACTTGACCAAAACATCATTTCATATCTTGATTTATATTATATTAAGTACAGTAACAGTGATTTTCAATACCAACAAAATTTAAAGTCCCAGCCATGAAGGCTCACTTGAACAAACAGAATGTTCAGCACTGATTAACTTTACAGCACATAACATGGAAAATAGAACGATCTAACTGATAATAGAAACCTATAACAAAATCGATAATTCTGAAAATCATCAACAACGACAATCTGTAATGCTTCCAAAGCACTCAGGCTTTTGGCTATCATATCCGAGATTGTAGTGAGATCATCTATATATAAAATTCAAGAAAGAAGATGTGAAGGGCAAGACAGACTCAAAGAGAGGAATACTGGTTTCTGCTGAATACTAGTAGTAAGACAATGGATGGAAGACACGCTGGGGATCATTGTATCAGAAAACAATAGCTCGTGAATTAACTTCAATCCTTATACATCACAGTACATTAAAAAAATATATAAGATTATGCTTTTGAAATATTTCGATGAAATTTCGCCATTTTTAGTTGGCCTTTAGTGTACGTATTTGCATTCACAGCCCCGAGTATACGAATAAATCTAATGATTTACATCATTTGTGTAATCTATAAATACAAACCATAAAATTGACAACCATGATCTTATTTTGTAAGACTACACAAGGATGACCTAGACCAGTGCTCCTCAAAGTGCGGCACGCACAACGGCGACGGTACGTGAGTCATCGTCTCCAGGTATATGGAGATTAAGAAATCTGGCAGTTCTATTAAAAAATACTACGAGCACTATGCTTGTTTCGCTTAACCGGTCTGTGGTATATTGAAGAAAATAACTGCCAGTACACCACATCAGATAGTTTGAGAAGCACTGATATAGACAATCAATCAAGAACATCACATCAGTCGCGAACATGTGTGTCCTTAACCCCAACTCAGCTGGAAAGTTGAATACCACAAGCATGCATGAATTTGAGGGTTAGAAAAGAAAAGTGAAAACATGCAGAGGAGGGAGGGGTGGGGGGGAGAGAGGGCGAGGAGAGGGAGAGAGAGAGAGAGAGAGAGAGAGAGAGAGAGAGAGAGAGAGAAAGACAGACAGAGACAGACAGACAGGGGAGAGGAGAGAAAGAGAGAATTAAACATTTTTTTCCAAGGTTTTCTTTCAGATATAGGAATCATCTAAGCAAGAAGAAGGAAAAGGTGACAACGACGGACACAGTGTAGAAACAAGTCGATCACATGATATTGCTGGTCAGACATTTGCACAGAGTGAAGAGAATGTAAACAGAATTTCACCTTAAAAAAAAAAAAGTAATGTTTGCATGAAGACATTTGACCTTAGTGTGTTTAGTAGTAAAATAGATAAAAAGGTATTGGAACCCCCCCCCCCCACACCCATTTTCCCATCCTACTTAAGGGAGGAGCGGGTTCTGGGAATGCCATTTTTGCCGAAAGTGGGACATATCTAGTCTATCATACTAGTGGATAGAGCAGTTCATTCCCTTCATAATGATATCATAAAAGAAGCTCAGTATCGATTCTTTGAATTTATACGATTTTTTTTTAGAAACAATACAGGCCTATCTTTCAACACAACTATTATACAATAAAAGCCAGAAATATTATCTAAAGTGCGGCAAGTTAGTAGTTATTTTGATCTCAACAATGAACGCTATCCAAAACAACCTTATTTGAGGATCTATTATGAACATTACCGTAGATCAGCCGGAAGTTAAGGAACATATTCTGCCAACCTATTATCAAAAGGCACCATCTCAAAATGAGTAAAAAGGTGCTGGTGCACTTGAAACAGTGTCAATAAGTAGTTGAGAGCCTCTCAAGGTTTTATGATGTTTCAAAGTATTATCCTACTCTTTTTCTTAGGTTTATGGGAGAAACTGTATTCAAATAACAGAAAATAAGAGAAAAATATGAATATCTCAAAATGCCATTTTTGAACCGTTTTTTTCTAACTTAGCTCACATTTTTTATCCAATTGACTTGAAATTTGGCACAAACCTTGCTTTTGATGCATGGAATAAAAATATGCATGCGTTAGATGTTATTTTGTATACTTTCCGAAAAATGAATTTTCTAGTTCAATAAAATTGCTGTAAATTGTAAACATTTTATATGCAACTTTCAACACACCATAAAACCAAAGTTTGATAGATTCGTCCAAATCCATGTATACTTTTGTTCTATAGATGTAAATGAAGAAGTGTACCAATTTTGAGACACATCTCAAATTAATTGATGCAGATTTTACATTTTGAAAATGCATGTTATTTTTAGTGTCATAAACCAATATGGCGGCGTTGCCATGGCAACACCCGACAAAATTTCAACTTCTCATATTTACTCCTCTAATTTAGATACGTGGAACTTAAAAATCGAAGTCCTAGTTGGCTTGCTCTATGAGTTTTCAAAATGACTTTCAGAACCCGCTCCTCCCCTTAAAAATGACTTTCAGAACCCGCTCCTCCCCTTAACAAATGACTTGTGTGTACATATAAGAATATAACTGATACAGAAGTTGTCATTACTGCTTCATTTAATAAAGATTTCAAATAAAGCCTTACACACAGAAAGAATGTTAAATTTATGATCTAATATTCAAGAAATGTTATTACCAACATTCTACTTTTAAAACTCTAAAACAATACTTCATACTTTATGAATGTATTTACCTTGTTATTCAGAAATTATGAGTGAATACTTCAGTTTATACTTTCTTTCTTTAACAGTTTTCATTCTACCTTTCGGTGTATGGATTCAGATGCCAAAGATGATCTTTCTCCATGATGCCCTGTCCTGGCATTTCCTATTTCCTTCCGAAAAAGTTAAATTTCTATGCTTCAATGCCTCTATTATATCTTCTTCCCACTTTCTCCGAGGTCTGCCTTTGGTCTTTTACCTTGGGCTTTAGCATTATATACTGATTTAGCTATTCTATTGTCATTCATTCTGTTTACATGCCCAAACCATCTCAATTGATTTATTTCTATCTTAGTTTTCATGCCATCTGCTTTGGTTTGATCTCTTTTTTTATTGTTGTGTTTCTGATTTTGTCTCTTTTAGTTTTCCCTACTACTCTTCTTAGAAATTTCATTTCAGTTGCCTGTACTTTACTGTCTAAGGTCCAGGTTTCACTGCCATAGAGGAGAGTAGGACAATAAACTGTATTGTATACTGCCATTTTGGTTCTTGTTGACAATTCTTGCTTACCTACAAATGCTTTTCCTAGATGGTTATATATTGCACTCGCCTTTCTGATTCTCTGGCTGATTTCTTCTCTTAGTTTTCCCTCTGACTTAATCATTATTCCTAGTTAATTGTAGCTTTGAACTTGTTCTAAATTCTCCCTGCCCAATTTAAGATTTTATGTTTTAGCATCCCCTTAGCCTTTGGTCATTCAAGACCAGCCTGCAAGGCAGCAGGTTGTTATTTTCTGTCAGGGTTAACTTCTTAAGCAGGAGACTCATGGAGGGCGGGATCATCTACTCCCGTACAGGTGCTTACCTGTCCACTGCCCGGTTCAGTTTATACTAATCACTTAAAATAAAGTTTCCCATATTTCGCTATACAAGCTGTTTACCATTTTACATATTTTCTTCTAATATCCTATTCACATTGGTAACAAAAGAATCTCAAGTCCCAACAATTCATGTCAGCATTCAAGAAAGAATATAGAAAAGATTTAGATGCTTGAAAACGGCTGTTTTTCTATTATGACGAGTCGAGAAGTCCTACACTAAAAACATAATCACTGCTTTGCGTAACCTTCTGGATTGTTTACCTGCCATCTCCACTTGAAAACGGCTGTTTTTCTATTATGACGAGTCGAGAAGTCCTACACTAAAAACATAATCACTGCTTTGCGTAACCTTCTGGATTGTTTACCTGCCATCTCCACAAATCTTCACCTGAAACGAAAAAGGACAGAAAATGCCGATAAATGACCAAAAAAATCAAACCCCTATACGTAAAATTTCTCACAGCGTTAAATAAGCTGCTTGAGATAATATGACCAATATCAAACTTAAGATCTGGTAAATATTCAAAGAACTACTCTGACAAGTTTCAAAGTGTCACAACTTTACTTGATTTTAAATGGAAAACAGACGACAGTTTTAACCTCTGCATGGCTGCTACCGCATAACTCAGCTAGAAATCTACTACCCTTTGCATGACAATGTACCATATATTGTTTTACAGAATGTCTGTTTTGACAAATTGAAATACAATATTGTCCAAATTAAGGACAGAAAAGTGCCTGTAGAATCTTTCCCTCGTATCGAATGTTGAGTGAGGACAACCACATTGTGAGTCTCGGTATAAAAAAGGGAAATCAAATGCTGGTGAGAAGGACAGGTACTACAGATGCTCATGGCAAGACTGTAGCTGCAGCTGAGTATGTTACATGTAAAAATTCTCTCCGTCCTGTTACCTTTAAATCAGAGATCAAACCATAAACTGTGTTTAGGCCATGACAATAAAGTAAAGCAAGTCTCATAATCAGAGTTAAGCGTAGGGTAATCAGGAGTAGAGTCCTGATTTTTCTAGGCACATCGCATAGTGTGGTAGTTTGTCAACGCTTTCCACGCTGCCTTTTCTTTCGCTGAGAGATCAGCTGTTGCACGATTGTTTCCCTCACTCAATAGGGTTGGGGTACTTGACTGGGATAATAAGGTATGCGAGGAATCAAGTCAAGCGGAACTTGTTTTCATTTCTGGGTTTTTTAGAGTGCAAATTCAAGGGCTTGTTTGATTTTTTGCTAACTATAACGGAAATATAGAAAAAAATACATGGAGCAATTCTTCTAGCTCTGGGATCTAATGGCGAAACGACTTGTTAAGTTGTTTGTTACATATTAGTTTACATCTCTTTTGCAAGTGTGTGAGGCTCAAAATATCTTAGAGAGTGAATGGGACTCGGTAGTCCAGAGGCAAGGTGTTTTTCAATCAAATAGTTGTGGGTTCAAGCCCGGACGTTTGAAAACTTTCTTAAGAACACCCCCCCCCCCCAAATATTTCGGCTTCCAAAGAATCCAGGCTGCTCACTTCAACATTTTTCATACTGTGCCAACTGTGTATAAATTTGTAACATTTTGGTAATACATGCCGTAAGGATTTTGATCTCATGAGTTTATGGATGAGATAAACCTATGTAAGAGTTGTTAAAAAAAACTGACATCTCTCATATATAAAGAAAAGATCAATGTTTTACTGCCGCTGAAAATCAAAGCAATGGAAATGACTGTGCTGTTGCCTTGGGATGGACACTGGAAGGAAGAGAGACAGAGGACGAAAAAAAAAACATAGCGCAGAATGGTGGAGAAAGAGAGGAATGGAGAGGTATTATGGCCTTCCTGGGAAAAAGCCCCAGAGAAGCAGCCCAAGATAGAGGAAATTGGAGGGATCATGTTCAGGCCTTATGTGCTTCGTGGTACACAAAGAGAGTCACGGTTAAGGTAAGGGTATGGAAAGTCAAGGCAATGCTTAAGAGTAGCATCAAAGAAATCATATAATAGTTACGTACACATTTCCTCCAACCCTCGAGTTGCCTTCCATTCAAGCTCTTTCTCAGCTTTTTCGGTTCCAGCATACATGGTTCCTATATCTCGACTCTTCTCTCTGCTATTTTGTAAGGAATCTGCAATGAGAATGTTCTTTTTTTAAAGGTATAATTGTAAGGTTTACATGCAAAAGAAAAGTTTCAAATTTAGAAACAAACGTGTGTCGATTTTTCTCTGAAAACATCCTTACTTGGTTCTTTCGAAAAAGTTTACAAGACACGTTAATAAGATTTGGACTTGATAGATGAATCCTTGACAAGAGACACATTTATCATAAGATCATCAAAATGAACTTTCAAAGATACTGATAATTATAATCATGTGAACAATATCGCTGTTAGGAAAATGTTCTTACTTTCTTCCCAGAGGCCTTTTCAAACGCTGTGACCATGTCTAAAACAGAATATCCTCTTCCTGTCCCTAAATTGTAGGCCTGAAACAAAGAAAAAAAGATAGTTAGAAAAAATTTCTTTCCCGGCTTCTATAGTGTGAAGCGGAACAGGTTATAGTAATCACATTTCAGAAAGGACACTAGTCTGATGTAGGTTTTTACTCCCAAGTAAGTGCTTGTACCCATTTCCATCTAGGTCGAGTAGGCAAAAATGCATGTGAACTGTCTTTCCCTGGCTGTCTCTTTTTCTTTTCCCCTATTTCTGTTTCTACTCTTATTCACTTTATCAAAACACAAGAGCTCACTACCATGATTCATTCCTATAAGTACAAAAACCAACAATACAAAGAAAAACATTCACTAGCATCAATTATGGTATGTATATGTCCATTGTAGTCTGAAGACTGTTAAGAAAACAATAGACGGATGGATAGATAGAGAAATGGACAAAGATGGATAGATAGAAAGAAAGAGAGAAGGAGAGAGAGAGAACAGAGAAAGAAATTTACTTACAACACAGCCACAGTTGCTCGTTATCTTTTTCAGTGCTGCCACATGTCCTCGGGCAAGATCTATTATGTGAATGTAGTCACGGACTCCTGCATAGAAAAACAAAACAAACCTTTATAGATACCACATATGACCTTGATGTTAGCTTTCTAGAGGTAATAAGTAAAAAAAAAAAGCTTTAGAAACAACAGTCAAAGTCTCGCTCATTCTATTAAGGAGAGTGGAAAGATTAAATTAAAAATGAAATCAAATAAAAAACAAACTGGTTAGCAGCTGTGCATGATATAAAAAATAATCTCCTACCTGTGCCATCAGGTGTGTCGTAGTCATTGCCGTAGACTGTCAAGTACTCCATGCGGCCCACTGCCACCTGTGACACGTAGGGCATGAGGTTGTTTGGTATTCCCTGAGGATTTTCTCCTATATGACCCGACTTGTGAGAACCAACAGGGTTGAAGTAACGGAGGATGACGGCATTCCATTCCTGGTGGACATAAACAAACAATGAACATTATATCTCTGTTGCTAGGCCAATACGAGTAACCCCATTTTGTATGTTGTAGGTTCTAAATGTTCCCAAGATTCATTTTCATTTGAGGAATCTTTCTACCAGAATGACGTTTAAGTATTGAAAATGTCATCGTTTCCGCATATTTGAGTATAATTTTCATTCACCTATACCGCCATCTTAAACAGGTTTTACAATAAAAAAAGTTGGAATAGTACTGTACACTTTCATCTGTGTAACCTCAGCATCGATTTATTTATCCGATCTAATAATCGAACATGTACTTGGCATCACTCGGGGTATAACAATAATGACATACTTAAATATCTACAATTCTGAGTCGGTTAGTCTTTGTTCGCCAAAGGTTCTGTTGCCAGGCTGCTAGGAGTAACTATATTTTGTATATAGATTCTAAATGATCCTAAGATCATTTTCAATTGAGGAATTCTTCTACCAGAAGTGACCTTTAACTAATGAAAATTTCATTGTTTCCCTTTCTTTGAGTAGAACTGTCATTTATCTATGTCGCTAATACGAACAGGTTGTAATTTTAAAAGTTGGAATAATACAGTTCACGCCTACATGCGTTGCCTCAGTATCGAATATTTACCCGATTAAATAATCGCAATTGGTACCACCCGCAGGTACAACGTGCTTGTATAGGAATAAAAAAATATGCATCAACGTATAAATACCTTATCCGCTACATGAACATCTTTGATGATATCTTCAATAATCAATTTTGTTTTCCCGTATGTGTTGGTGCATCCTCCGACAGGATGATTTTCATCCACAGGCAAATACTGTGGGGTTCCATACACAGTAGCTGAGCTAGAGAACACTATGTTTTTCACTTTAAATTCTTGCATTGTCTGTAATAGGAGGATATACAAAATATTTTGTACAGTCAGATAAAAATTAAAGTACTAGTACTAGTACACAACACATTCATATGTAATGCATTAGCATGATCTGACTTTATCAGCAAAAGGAATAATAAATTAAATGATACTAGTGACCTTTAATAATCTACTACCCTTTAAAGTGCCTGTTACATGTCACCACCCTTAGAACTGCCAATTACATGCCACCACCCTTTGAACTGCCAATTACATGTCACTACCCTTACTTTGAATTGCCAATTACATATCCCCACCCTTTGAACTGCTAATTACATGTCACCACCCTTTGAACTTCCAATCACATGTCATCACCCTTTGAACAGCTAATTACATGTCATCACCCTTTGAACTACTAATTACATGTCATCACCCTTTGAACTTCCAATTACATGTCACCACCCCTTGAATTGCCAATTACATGTCCCTACCCTTTGAACTGCCAATTACATATCACCATCCTTTGAACTGCCGATTACATGTCACCACCCTTACTTTGAACTTCCAATTACATGTCCCCACCCTTTGAACTGCTAATTACATGTCATCACCCTTTGAACTGCCAAGTACACGTCATCACCCTTTGAACTTTCAATTACATGTCACCATCCTTTGAACTGCCAATTACATGTCCCTACCCTTTAAACTGCCAATTACATATCACCACCCTTTGAACTGTCAATTACATGTCCCCACCCTTTGAACTGCCAATTGCATGTCATCACCCTTATTTTGAACTGCCAATTACATGTCATCACCCTTACTTTGAACTGCCAAATACATGTCACCACCCTTTGATCTGCCAATTACATGTAACCATCCTTTGAACTGCCAATTATCTGTCACAATCCTTTGAACTACCAATTGCATGCCCCCACCCTAGAACTGCCAATTACATGTCACCATGTTTGAACTGCCAATTACATGTGAATATGTGAAATATGACAAAATGTAAGACTAGATCTATATCTCAATGGGTCTACAAAGAAGAAATGATAGGATATATGTAAGACTAAATCTATATCTCACTGGGTCTAGAAAGAAGAAATGATAGAGAATGAATGAAAGGAAGTATCAATCAAGACAAAAATTTACTCTGAATGTGCGAAATGTATATAAATTACAAATTTATCGATGCAATAAGGGAAGAGAGTAAACAACTTATCTGAAATTTCAAAAAATGCCAGTTAGGACTAACTGATGCCATCCAAGTTATCAAAATCTCAAGTTATTTCTCCTTGGTGATAAAATAAGGTCTATTCCGTAATGGTAAGAAAATGTGCGCAAAGTTGCTTCCGGTAAATGGTGAACGTAAAAAAAATAAAAATACAAAATAAAATTTGTAAAAAGTGTAGATGCCTACCATTGAGTATGCTACCATAGACGGGCACACGGGGTGTGAACTGCCAGAGGGACCCAACTTTGCCCGGGATAGGAAGGGGTGGGGGCAGGGTTAGGGTGGGATAGTTTCATGGGGGTGGTGGGGGGAGCGGATGGGGTAGGGTAGAGGATGATGAAGGGTCAGGGATAGTAATAGCGTGTGCCCGACTATGGGAGTTACTCCAGAGAAAATTATACAAATTGGTGTAAGACGTTCATACCGTCAGGGTTGATTGTGCCCAATCTTACTATAAGCGATTCTCTAAAGACTTCCTAGACTCAGCACCGCCGGTACATGACCTGAGAATGCATACTTTCAGGTCATGGGTTCCTCGATGTCATGGTCCATTAAAATGTAAAGGCTTTCGCAGTATTCGATATCTCTCCTGTGATAGCCAAATCTGTTGGAGAGTTGCAAGCCAGTTTCTCCGATATAGGCCATTCCACAATGACTGCAGCGAAGAGCATAAATTACATTGCGAGAGGCGCAAGAGAATTGCCCATTCACTGTCCAGGTCTGTCTAGGAAACTGAATGGTTGTGGAGCCGTCTACAAAGGGGCATGTCTTGCAGTTAATGCGTCCACATCGGACTATGCCCGACGGCGAGGAGTCAGTAGAGGCGACTGTGCAAAAGGATATCCTGAAGGCTAGTGTGTCTCTTGAAGGCAATTAAAGGAAAGGAAGGGGAAAACACGTCTAGTCTCGTCACTAGCGTGTAGAATAGACAGGTTCTTGCAGACTATATTGATGACATGGTGTGTGTGCGGGTATGGAAGGATAAGAGGTATGCGTTTGGTCTTTTTTTCTTCCTACGATGTTGAGGGCGTCTTTACGGGGTACAATTTTAGCTCTCAGAAAGGCTTGACAAATGATGACCCTAGGGTAGCCTCTGCGTAGGAAGAAATCAAACATCTTAGGTGCTTCCTCTGTGAATAGGTGCTCGGCAGAACAGATGCGTCTGAGGCAGAGGAATTGAGAGTATGGAGTAGCATCTTTGCAACGTGGTGGATGAGAGGATGTGTAGTGGAAATAGCTATGACTATCTGTATCTTTGTAGAATATTGTAGTTGTAAGCTAATGTTCGGAGAGAGAAACGGTGATGTCTAAGAAGTTAACAGTGGATGTAGACTGGGTAAAAGTGAACTGGATAGGTTTGCAAAAGCGAAGAAACGGTCTAAATCAGTCGCAGACATCGTCGTAATACCAATCCCATCATCAATATACCGTTTATAGGTGTTGGGCAGGGGACCAGGGTACGCCTGGAATAATCTATGTTCAAGATAACCCATGAATAGGCAAGCGTATGAGGGTCCCATCTTAGTGCCCATGGCAACTCCACTGATTTGCTTGAAAAACTGTCCATTAATTTCAAAAGAATTAAGATTTAGCACGAGTTCTGCCAAACGGAGAAGGGTGGTAGTGTTGATTGTCTGGTCAGATCGCTGGTCGAGGAAGAATTTAAGGGCTTGAAGGCCCATGGAATGGGGTATGGATGTGTAGAGGGAGACAACATCCATGAGGAAGAGACGTCTAGGGGTTGTGTCTGTAAATAAAATACTACCGAAGAAAGTGAGAGCTTGGTTGGTATCCTTGATGAATGAGGGAAGAGCTTGGAGAAGAGGCTGGAATACTGAGTCCAAGAAGGCAGAGATGCGTTCAGTGGGGCAGGAGCAGGCTGATACAATGGGTCTACCAGGGATGTGAGCTTTGTGGATTTTAGGGAGGAGATAAAAGCACGGTTTACCGAGTTAGCTGTTATTCAGGTGTAGAATTTTCGCTTTAGGTGGTAGAGCTTTAGAAGTAATTAGTTGCTTAATAGTAAGAGCTACTTTATCATTGTTAGCAAACGTGTTATTGGAGGGACAGGAGATGTAGAACTTGTTGTCTGTGCCGGTGAGTTGACGTTCAGCTTCTTGAATGTATAGTTGCTTGTCCCAATCCATACGACCACAGCATCGCCTTTGTCCGCCGGTTTTATAACAATGTCCGTGCGGTGGCGTAAATCCAATAAGGCTTGTCTTTCGGTGGCAGAAAGGTTGGAGTGGTGGAGGGGTTTAAAAGTGGTCTTGAGTCAAAATCTTGAGTAACCTTTTGAATAAAAAGGTCAAATGCAGTGGATTGACCTGCTGGGGGTGTCCAGATGGATTTAGTGGGTAAAGAAGGAAAAAGTGTGGAGTCTGTGGAGGAATTCAATCAGTGTCAGTGTCTTGGAAGTGGTAACGGAGACGGAATCGACGAAAGAAGTTTTCCAACAGAGAGCGACTTGGTATCTATCAAACGACGGCTGTAAGGGAACAAATTTGAGGCCCTTTTCCAAAACAGATCGCACCGGTTGACTGAGCGGGAGATTGGGCGGAACGCAAACAACCAGATTAGTAACAGAAGGCCGGTGTGGATGACCAGTGGAAGCGGTAGCGTTAGTGTCAAGGTGAGGTGCATGTGAGGAAGTGGTTGATGCGATGATCGAATGGTCACATGAACCGGTGTAGATCGAATGACCGTATAATTCTAGAGAGGGTCGAAGATGAGTGAGTTTGTTGGATTTACGGCATTTCATAAATTGATGTAAAACAAAGTTGGTGTGATGAATAATGTGTCGAATAAGGATGAAGAGGACAGTTCAGTGAGGTTAAGGAACGGAGGCGTTGTAATGAAGATTGAATGGTAAGATTAAAGGCGCGGCATTGTTTGCGTTTGTACAGAAGCGTAGTCCGCATTCGTATTGCCTTCTCTACCTTACCTTCTGATCTGCAAGATGTATCCCTGTCACTGGCTACAGCTACCCATAAGAAAACTCGCATGGCCTCTCACATTTGCTTTCTATACGATTGCTTACATCATAAGGTCATCCCTAAAAGGTTTCAAACCCGGTTCGTTTCTTCATTTTCCAATATGTCTCTTTCGGATCACTCTACATTCCAAGTGGTTGAAACTAAATGCTCTCTTCTAAGGATGCGGACTACGTTTTCAGTACGAACATCAGATATGTTGTCACTTGGTGCATTATTAAAACGACAAAAAATAAAAGACATGTAGGGGAACGACATGAAAAACATGCATTCTCCACAGACAACCCCGCCAACCTACCATCAAAAACAATCTTGGAAAGGAGAAGTAGGTTTGACCTATGTGTAAAAATCATTAATATTAAACGAATGTAATCACCTCAAGAAGGTTCACAGTTCCACCGATGTTAGTGCGGTAATAGAGTAGCGGCAGCTTCACAGATTCTCCAACTGCTTTCAGCCCCGCTAAATGCATTACCACTGAGATTTTGTGCTAAAAATTTGAAGAGAAAAAACAATAGAAGCAAAACATAATAAAATATGACACGTTATTAACAATTTTGAAATTTACCCTGTCCACCATGTGGTGATCTCAGGGTGAATTCAGAGCAAACAGCATGATAAAAGGCTTGTGAAGGTGTGAAAGGAAAGAAGTGGAACGAAAGAGTAGGATCCGTCAACCCCCCAAAAGT
Organism: Doris montereyensis; assembly: GCA_037039925.1. NCBI lineage: Eukaryota > Metazoa > Mollusca > Gastropoda > Nudibranchia > Dorididae > Doris > Doris montereyensis. The sequence continues at coordinate 667,795 of JAXRKP010000016.1, forward strand.
TAACTAAACCAGACTTTGAACTTCTCAAAACCAATTGCATGCTTCATCAAAACCAGCATTACCACTGGTTATCTTGTGCTACTTTGAAAAAAAAGAATAGAACAAATAAAAACAGAGAAACCAGGACCTGAAAAATGATGCATTTATTTAAATAAAAAATCTTACATTCAGGCTCGGAGTTTCAGAAAAAGTGAAGCTTATAATAGCTAGAACATTACATACACAGAGGGAGGGAGGGAGGGACAGACACACAGACAGAAAAAGGGAAAAAGAGAATGAAGAGAAAGAGAGAGAGAGAGAGAGAGAGAGAGAGAGAGAGAGAGAGAGGGAGGGAGGGAGAGGAAGGAGGGAGAGGAGAGAGGGAGGGAGGGAGGGAGAGGAGGGAGGAGAGAGAGAGAGAGAGAGAGAGAGAGAGAGAGAGAGAGAGAGAGAGAGAGAGAGAGAGAGAGAGAGAGAGAGAGAGAGAGAGAGAGAGAGAGAGAGAGAAGAAAATGCAAGTTAAACTCTGACCCCTTAAAAGACAAACAAATAAAAAATTCCAGACCTCAAAACTGAAAGTTACAGCAATAGTAACCAACATACCTTTTTGAAGATATTACTTATAGCATCTTTATCCAAAAGGTCTGCACAGTAACATTTCACTGTCTTCCCTGTGATTTTTTCAACACGCCGCATACTCTCTAAGCAAAAGAATTCAAATTTTAAAAAGAAAAAAGTGTAAATGAAATGTACTGTTAATAAATCTAAGCTGATTAATACATGTTTTTAAAAATAACCAGCTATGAAATGTTATGATAAATCTACAAAAACTTGTTTTAAAAATCGTGAGGTTATAAAAACACCTTTTTTCTAAAAAAATTGTTGAGTTGTAGCGAAACAGTAGTGTTGTAAATTTGCAATCATGATGACACCGGTTCAAAACCTATGTGTTTTTTCACAACGCTGTTCTCTTAGGAAAGGTACTTCACTCTGCTTTCCTCACTTGACTTAAGTGTGAATGAGTACCAAGCTATAGGTAGAGAAAGATCTTGTCAGTTTTAGTATGAAACACATATCAGGCTGTATGCTCCCCAGGGAATTAAGAAGAATTGAATGATATGGCCTCCTGGGGGATACATGATGTATAGTCAGTGAGCCTGCACTTGCGCCTGGATATAGACTATATAGACTATAGATCCATCTTGATATTTATCTCTTTAATCAATGTATCACTATTGAAGTCATTTGAAGTTTTCTGGTCGTTAATTATTGAATACTATTTTATTTCCAATGGAGTCCCTTTGAGTAATTTACCTGATTTTTTCCTGTCTTCCTTTAAAACATCAAAACACCATAAAACTGAATGACAAGCTTTCTTCATACATTTCATAACTGTCTCAAATTTCAGCTGCCTTTAGTTCACACAATAAGTGCAAAACCATACAATCTCTGAGATGCTGCACACATAAGGTTTAGAAAATAAAAAACGGCTTTGTAAGCTATTAAGCTTAAGAGCTGCTGTTTATGGACTTTTAGCAGGCCCAAGCTGCTACCTGACAAGATTATTGATTTTGATAAGACATTAATTGCCACAACACGGACACCTTGGCTCTTGTCTTCACACGCTTCTAAACAGGTGTAATGAACATTAATAGGCTCAATCCCAGTTTCTTTCGTTCTTTTTTTATCATTTCTCATTCTTCCTTCTGGTGTATGGGTCCAGTTTCTTTATAAAGATAAAGATGGATTTATAGTCAGTATCCCCGCAGAAGTGCAGGCTCACCAACACTAAACAGTACATCATTTATTCTCCAGCAAGCAATTTCATTTAAAGCTCAATTCCCAGGGGAACATACAGTATACAAGCCTATTAGGCTTTTGGTACTAACACTCTGGTAAGATCTTTCTCTACCTCTTGCTGGGTACTCATTCATACCTGAGCCAAGTAAGGAAAGTAGAGTGAAGTATTTTTCCTAAGAGTACAACGTTGGAAAAACCCTCACCTGTGCTAGCCCTAGGGCGTGAACTAGTATCGTCGTGATTACCAGCTCACAACACTATGATTCAGCTACAATGCCTCATGTAAACAGTCAAATACTAGTGATCTTTCATAAAAAGTAGTGCCTCGTAAATAGCAACTAAGCAGACCACATGAGCCACTAAGTAGGGTGATCATAATTTGATTGTATCTAATTTTGAACTCGTTTATGGTTGTTATACTTTTCTTTTTACTCCAATAACAGTGACTGGAGTAACTAAGTCACTGATGTCACAATTAGCTTACCCATGCTTGCATTGACCAAGTTGTCCAGGACCACCACTTCATAGCCATCGCAGCTCAACCACCGTGTGACTGCCAATGTAGCCAGCACCTCCTGTAACTAAGGCACACGCTGATGTCATGCTGCCGCAGATGTAAAAATAAATACAAACAAGTATAGTATAGTATAGTATAGTATAGTCATATCGCAATTTCCAGCACGTCAGACCTCGACCCATTGTCTACACTGATTGAGCAGATTGGTAAGTATTTCGTGAATATTTAGCAATATATTTCCTCTATGAAATGTTATGAGTTTTTTTTTCTTTATATATTTTCATTTGTTGATATCGATAATGACTACCCGATGATAGAATGTGTGTAAGTTACTGTAACTGGGTCAAGATACTCTCGACTAAAGAACCTTCATTATTTCTGACACAGCATTCTTAGCCCATGAAACAACCTTGAGCAAGTAGATATTAAGTGCTTCTTTGTATACTACTTTAGATACTATGTTTTAACGATAGTTTTTGTTTGTTGTAAGAGCGTCAACTTCAGGACTTCGGCACTAGTTTTCGAATCGAGAAAACAAGATGGCGGCTTTCAGGGCATTGAGCCACACGGAATTATCCGGAATAGTCTATTGTTCTTTTATTTACAATAATTTACATGGAATTATTGTTTGAATTTTTACCAAGAAACCTGTATTTACCGGGTGCTTTTAAAATATAAAATAGTAAAAAGGGGACTCTGCTGTTCTTTTTTATTTGTATTTCATACATGTCACTTATATTTTATGGTGAATTTATATAGTGTCGTTTTGTTTGGAAGCTTGACACCCTCCCATATATTTGGACTCGCCATTAATTCAGAAATTCGATAAAAAACTGTTACTGGTTATATAATAATTACTCATCACTTCTCTTTTATCTTGCTGTTTTCTCTTAATTCACCTGAGATCACCATGATGGTGGACGGGCTAAATTTAAATTAATCAAACGAAAGTGTCATATCTGTAATGGTGAATAGAAGTTCTATTTCGGAGCATTAAAGAGATGATTTTATCTCATAGTTAGATTCATTTTAAAACATGTAGTATTATCACAATGCAAATTTCAACTTATGTGTTTGTTTACTTTTTTTTTGTACATTCTGATGAACATTATTATTTCAATTTCAGGTTGTGAAATGGTTTAAGCATCTAGATCTATATCCTGATGTTAATCTCCAGAGATGACCGTCTGCGACAGCTTATTTTTCAGACTTATAAGAGGGCTGTCCATCTGTCCGAAAACCAAGCCGATCTGTGCTCATATTTGGAACAGACTTTTAGTTTTAATGTGGATTTTGTGTCTGTGGACCTTGAGGAATGTGGCCTGACCAGATCCATTTTATTTCAGCCTGATGGTTTTGTTTCTAATGTGAACAAACTGACTAACAAAGCAGTTCTGGATTTAAATGCTTTGCAGATCAAGGAGCCTTTGCAAAACTGTCTCATTTGGGGTTTCGTGTCACCGGTATGACAATTGACATGAGTTTGACCCGAGTTGGTTGGAGTGGGGATGGTAGGGCCCTTCAAAAATGATGATAGGCCGAAAGTGATTTGAACCGGGTATCCGAAAATTTAAATCATAGTTTAGAATCACCTCTACTGAACATTTGATTTAATCTACTCGTTTCTCTTGTAATGTGACTTAACTCTTAACAGGCCCTACACACATAAGGGTCAACCAATAGTTTGGAATGAACCTCCAAACTGACGGGCAGAAACTCAGGTGTGGATGGAAACCTGTTTTAATCCAACGGCCATGGATTTCTGTCCATCAGTTTGGAGGTTCATTCCAAACTATCGGTCGACCCTTAGGTGTGTAGGGCCTTTTAGACTCAAAGTCATGTAACGTGACTTAAGTCACATTACACTTAAGTCACATTATCACATGATGGAAACATACCTGTTTTCTCTAGTTTCATCAAAAGGACGAGTTGCCAGTTTTTTTTTCAGAGCAACTTGCCAAATGCCTTAAAAACCTGCCAAACTTTAAAAAAAACGATTTTTAGCGTAAAAGGTAGTTGGTGTAATAAGACATGTGAGGGCATAATCAGCAAGCTCTTTAAAACCTTGTGTCTTTCTGACTCCCTTGGTAGGTTAGCATTTTTGAAGACAGGTTCATCTGTCCAGTCAACAAGGTACATTTTTCTGTACTGCTCTTCAATAATTGACAAGTTGCCTTCCATCAAAAACCTGAATGGTAAGTCTTTGAAACTGGCTCTCTCAGCTTGGTTCAAAACTTTTTGTGGGCTCAAAACACTCAGTCCTTCAAATACTTTGATGGAAAGCGGCAGTCTCTTCTCTACCTGCGAAAATGCTTCACCAAGCATACTGTGGCATCTGGAAGTTGTTTCATTAATCTTCTTTTTTTCTGCCAGTTTGTCTCCTTTGACATTTTGCAAGTATTTTTCACATTCTGTCTCAAACTTGCAGCCATAATCATAACTTCTGAGCTCTTTTTAGATCCATCACCATGGAAAATCCGTGCTTTCAGACTGCTGTATAGCATGTAAAGTTCCTTGTTCAAAACGTGTGGATCCGCCTTTGCTGACTGGAAAAGACTGTTGACACGTTCAAACTCCTGAACAATAGAGATTGCAAAGTGAAACAACAATTTGTTAACTGGATCAAGCAGCATCTCCTTTAACAGTCTGGCTTTGATTTTGCAATCTTGTTGAGCATGTAGTTCTGCTGAGGTGAAATACAACATTAATTCTTCCCAGTTAAGCAGCAAATTGTTTAATACTTTCCCTCTCACCAGCCATCTTGTTGTCGACACTTTTGAAAATGGCTTTGTTTGAGCTACAACTTGTTCAGTTTCATGCTATTTGTTCAGTGTCTCAAACAGTTGTAAAAAATCCTGTCTCCAGAGATCACTTTGGGCAAACCAGTTTGGGATCTCTTTGAGCAGAAACCCAAGATTGGATGGCAACTTGTTAAAGGCATGCTGTATACAAAGTGCTAGGGGTGGCACATGCATTTAAGCTGGGTACACTTGGGTGCCTTCTCCTTGATTCTTGTCCAAACACTGTTGTTGTTTCCCACCATAACAAATGCTCCATCACTTGCAAAGCTAAAGCAATCCTCAATTCTCAAACCAAAAAGCCTTCTAACTCCCTTTCCAGTGTTTCAAAGAGTGATTGAGTATCTGTTTCCAGGACTGGTACCAGCCCAAGAAACGCATATTGTACTCCTCTGTATCATGAACATACGAAACGGTGATGCATAAAAGCTTTTGAATTGATACATCTGTTGATTCATCTATCATCACAACATGCCGTTTGCCATGGATGTCTTCTTTCAGTTCCTCTTTCAAAGAAGACGCTATTACACGGTTTATTAAAGCAATACATTTTGTTCTTCCCATTTTCATCTTCCCTATCGAACTTCCTTCACCATGTTTCCTTACAACCTGGCCAAGATGATCCACAGTTTTAATTGCTGTATGGCATTGGCATGCCACAAACACTGTGATATCTAGGTCCATTTCTTTTTTTTTTTGTCAATTCCTCCTCCTTTTTCCTAGCTGTTTTCTGAACATGAGCATCCATTTGAGCAAGGGAATTTATGTTTTTGGATGGGGCTTTGAGTTTATGTTTGTCGGTCCCTTCATGTACCCTGAGACAGCTTGTACGTGCTACAATCTCCACATGACAATATCTACAGAATGCTTTATCTGAACCTTCCTTGGATTGCCTCATCCATGTGAATTGTTCCTCCCACTCCTTTCGACATTTTCTACCACTGTTATATGAAGTTTTCCATTTCTTTTTAGAGGCCATGTCTCTTTAATCACAAAAGAAAATATATTTCTCACTTAATTAAGGAAAATACTCCTACAACAACCACATGTGTTGGGTACTCCAAAGTGTCTCAAGTGTGAACAAAGTTTGGAGCCGTTGAGGCTCTTGATTTGTGGCTTTGTCATGTGTATGTTTTGATAACATACAATTTTGCAGAAATTCCCTCTGTTCATGACAACTATTCCAGCCTCCTATCATGGTTCTTCCTGTCCATTCTTTGATGTTCTTCCCATCTTTTTGTTGGTCAGCCCCTCTTTCTTTCCCCTTCTAGTTTTGCCTCCAATGTAGATCTATAGACCTACTTTTTCTAACTGTCGTTTGTTTAAATATGTCCGAAATAACAGTGAACATGAGCCAATCTGTTGGTCCTTTTGAGTCGAGCCACAAAATGGAAAGCAAAGGGGGAAAAGGCTTTACCCGAGGCGAGCTTCTCGCCTCGGCGTTACCGTACGAGTATTCGATTCCAACTTTATTATAATCAGTCTATTTAGAAACACCGCCAAATCAAGCTGCTGCGTGGCAGGGTTGCCAGTTTGGCACATAACCTTTGTTGTCGCAAGGATGCTTTTATGTCAAACAGCCAAACACGTTTTCCTACTACTACTACTCTTCTTAGATATTTCATTTCAGCTGCCTGTACTCTACTGTATTCTCTACTGTTTAAAGTCCAAGTTTCGCTGCCATAGTGAATAGTAGGACAATAAACTGTATTGTATACTGCCATTTTGGTTTTTGTTGACAATCCTTGCTTACCTACAAAAATGCCGTTCCTAGATGTTATAGTTATATATTGCACTTGCCTAAGAGAAGAAATCAGCCAGAGAATCAAAAAGTTTTTGATTCTCTGGCTGATTTCTTCTCTTAGTTTTCCCTCTGAGTTAATCATTACTCTTAGGTAATTGTAGCTTTGAACTTGTTCTAAATACTCCCTGCCCAATTTGAGATTTTGTGTTTTAGCTTCCCTAGTTACTAGCATTGTTTAGGTTTTTCTTTGCATTTACTCTCATTCCTCTTTTATTTAGTTCATTGTTCATAATGTTGATATTCGACTGAAGGTCACTTTCTGATTTTCCAAACAGAACTAAATCATCGGCAAATGAAAACATTGATAC
>JAXRKP010000016.1:680000-690000 GCA_037039925.1 Doris montereyensis
AGACAATGAAAATAACATCTCCCAGCATAAGCACTACATCAACAATTAGGCACACCGCCCATATGTGCGAAAAAAACAAATTTGTCCCTCGTGGATCTCTGAAAAATTTGATTTTTTGTTGTTAAACTAATTCCTTTCACCTACACCACACAGAAAACCCAAACAAAACAATAAACACATTCCATACTCCCTCAAACAGAATAAAACCCCTGTCTAAAAAGAAAAAACACATTCTAAAAAATTTAAAAAAAAACGACACAACAGAACATATAATTGTATGTAAATAACTCACTAAATAAAAAATTTAAAACTAAATTACATAAATGAAATAACTAACTAAACAAATAAAATAAGAAAAAATAGGAAAACTAAAAGAGGCAAAATCAGAAAAACAACAATAAGAGGCAAATGGTATAAAAACTAAGATAGAAATAAATCAACTCGTAAACAGAATGAATGACAATAGAAGGAGAAAATCAGGATTTGTAGCTGTAGGTAGCATACAAAATTGTCCATGGACAGTTGTGATTTTCTGCATGACAATTATAAAATTTTGATACTTAATTCTTTACAGAAAATATACAAATAATTGACAAAAGCTTAATGCCGAATACAGGAAAAGATTTTGTAAAGAGCCTAATGAGAATTTTTGTTTTCTCATCCACAGGCGTTGTATCTGAACCGTAGTGTTGTGAGCTGGATCAAACCCAAAGGCTGGCACAGATGGTTTTTCTTTACAACGTTGTACTCTTAAGAAAGGTACTTCACTCTACTTTCCTCACTTGACTCAGGTATTAATGAGTACCCAGCTATAGGTAGAGAAAGATCTTGTCAGAGTGTTAGTTAGTATGAAAAGTCTAACAGGCTTGTGTACTGTGTGCTCCCCCTGGAGTTGAGAAGGACGTTGAATGAAATGGCCTGCTCGGGATAAATGATGTACAATCGGTGAGTCTGACCTCATTAATAACGCTTTTGCAATATTTTGGCCCACCACAACCCAAATACAGGAAGCAAGATGAAGACTATTTGCGAATATTTTTAGAGAAAATATGAAATCCCCGCAAAACAAGGCAGTGACATGCTGTTTTACAAACAACAACAAAAAGACGAAAGGAAGATCCACAGCAACATTGCCACTAACATTAAACGACATTCTTGAAAGACGTCCAGCAAACACGCTAAAGTTACCATCACAAACCGACCTCAAACTTATCAATATTGCACAAAACAAACGGAATAGTTGGCCGTCACCGCAGAGATGAGGAGAACGCCTGATGCCATTGCTATCAGAAGGCGTTAAGTCAAGAAAGTCATATAAATGACAAGATGGGTATGTAAATGTAATATCAAACTTACCACTGAAAACAGCCGACGGGAGGATAGCAATTGTGGGAGTCGCTTCATTGAGTTTACGTACAAAGGATGAGGACACTTGATGAAAGGGTACAGTTCTGATACGACAACGTTGCTCTTTTGCATCAGACACGGAAGCAAAGATGTTGGTGGAATACAGGTGCTGAATGACGCTGAGCTGCTTGGGCGAAGCGTAAATAGTTTCCTCAAGAGCAAGACCCAGTTTGACCAATAAATCTTCCTTTCCTAATTTGCGAACACCAATGATAATGTCGTGATCATGATGCTGTTTCACTATGTCTATAATGTGTGCCAAACACTCCTCTTTGATGGAAAATTGCACAGAGGAGAGCAGAAAGTATTGTCCATGTAAAGAGTGTCTATCTTTCTGTGCAAAGGCCGCAAGAGGCTAGACATAACGTCTGAGGAGTATCTAAAATCCCCTGTGTAAAAAATGTTTCCGAAGTCTCCTTGAAAAAGAACATCAAAGCTCCTGGGCAGTGATTAGCATCAAAAGCCGTCACAGAAAATGTCTCGTCTGAATATGGCGAATGAATAGTTACAGGCTGGTTCAGAGGAACAGGACAAAGTAACAATTTTGAGATTCCGTAATAAATGTGAAGAATTTCGCGGTCAGAGCTGAGCAGTAGATTGGCTGCATCCACGTAGATGTAAGACCAACTATGTGGTCACCATGGATATGGCTCAGGAAATGGATATAGTGACTTTGTCTCCCTCGGGTGAGCCAAAAGTCCACAGCAATTGGCGTATTCTGGAAGAATGTGACCATTCATCTTGAAGTCAGTGTCCCTGTATTACCTGGACAAAAAAGAACAAAAGTTTGAAGAAATGTATTATTATATATTTTAAGTTGAAGGCATACATATAGGCCTATTGTATTGTTATAACCTGAAAACTCATCATAAACCTTGGAATAACTAGGATGCACCAAGGTCACTAGGCACAATCTTCAATTTTCGGCATGACCTAGAGGAGTGGAATGGGGGACGACACACATATATGAATGTTATTTTTAGATCAAGTAGACAATCTCAAAGACACTGTATATAAATTCAGTTTAAAGACTAAAACTTAAATAAGGTGAATAACACTAACAGGGAGGAACCACCGGATATAAGAAGAAAAAGAAAAAAAACATGACAACAACTTGAACAAGGTTTAAGAAAATGAGCAACATGATAGATGTCTCCATCACAAATGCGCACAAGAAATACCAGAGGTCACAGCAGAAAATTAATTGTCCCCAAATCTAGGATTGAGGTGCAGATCAACTCCTTTTCCCCATAAACTATTTTTGTGTGGAATAATCTGCCTCTTGAAGTCGTAGATGCCAGCTCTCTGTCAGACTAATTTCGTCTTCAACCACTGAAGTGATATGTTCCCTGTGATCCAATTTTACTCTGTTCTGCACCATTTTACCTACGTGTTATATTTGCTGTAGTGTGTGCATGAATGTAATCAACAGTTTAGGACTGTACAATGTAGACCAATGTAATTACAATGCAATACAAAAGGTTAAACTAGGAAAGACCCCAGGAGCAGATCAAATTTATCTAGAAATCAAGAAAGAGAGGCATACAATTTACAAACTACTACATGCAATGGCAATTAGACGTTAAAACAATCTCATATATAACCAACGTTCAAGGAATGAGGCTCTGATAGTATCAATGGACTCTCTTACAACTTGACATGACCAAGACACTGTTGCAAACATGAACAAGGGATACAACTCATAAACGTCATTCCCCTAACCCTAAATACCAAGTCATTCAGACATAGATTTGTTGTCTCCCTTGGTGTGTATGATCACCTCCCTCTTACATCACCTGTCTTGTGCAGAAGAACAATTTCTCAGGCCCCCAGTTTAGTTTAGTTTAATTGTTTTTTGTATTACAGAAACATATTCTGTTATCGTTTTCCATTGGGAGTGGGGAGGGGGAAGGGTTTGGGGAGAGAGGCATACATTCTGTTCTCTACTGATTTGCACCCTTGTCTTCCCTTTCTTCTCAACTCTGTCGAATATTTTAGCCTTCTTCTAAATATAATAAATCATTTCTCTTCCTTGAAGACATTATGATGTCATTGTCAGAATGGTGTGATAAATCTAGATCTGAGATGTACGTCATTTGGTTGAATTTCATCATTGGATACATGCCTCCTGGCAGTGTGCAGGTGCTTGCACCTGTATGGGGGCTAGGCAGTCCCGCTCTCCATGAGTCTCCTGCTGCCTTGTAGGCGGGTCTTGGCTGATCAAAGGCTAAGGGAGTTAAACCTGACAGATAACCACAACCTGTTGCCGGTCTTGGCTAACAAAACGCTAAGGGAGTTAACCCTGACAGAATCACAACCAAGGCCTGGAAGGGGGCCTCAAAGTGGTAGCCCCTCGACCTGCCTAGGAATAGGATAGAGTGGGCTAATCACCTGCTTACGCAAAACAACCAGATTCAAAGAAAAAATATATGATATCCGGATTGACTGTAAGAAGATGACCCTGGAAACAAATACACAGACTTTGATTTTTGAAACATGGAATGTTAGGGCAAGAAATGGAAAATAGTTAGAATTAGGTGAAGAATTGAAAATATCAAAGTAGCTAATAGCTACCCAAAAATATCAAAGAAAAAAGAAAAAGGACAAATAATAGAAAATGTAGGACCAAATCATACTTTAATCGTCTCAGGAGTATAATGCAAATGCAAAGGATAGAGCTAAAGCAGGAATAGGCCTCCTAATGCATAAGAGACATACAAATTACAGAGTAATACATGAAGACCAGTTCACAAGAAGCTTCAAAGTCCAGACTTGGGTGAATAAGGATGCCTGTTGTCACCATATCAGCAGTAAGTCCAGTTAACCATTTTTTCCATGAGAGAAAAAACCTGATTTAAAGCTAATTTAGACAGTATTTCACCCTAAAAAGAATGCTAATTATCATACATGTAATCTATTCTTTGACTTACTTGTTATTGACATTTTTGGAAAATTTCAGTCTAAAAGAGAAATATTGGATTTGAGTGTTTTTCATGCTAATTTTTGTCACTGACTTGCGTGTTTTTCGTGCCGGTTAGACTTGACTGGGTTCATGTTAATTTTTGTCACTTACACGTTTTTCGTGATGAAGAGGTGAAACATTACAAAAAATACGGAAGAAAACAGCACCACATCTAGGCTTGAACAGAAACATCAAGAGAAGTAAGGAAAATTTTTTGTGTTTCATTAAAGAAAATAGCCTGAACGAAACGGGATCAGCCAACAAGGCAGATACAAACATAGAGAAACTAAGGTCAAATACCTAAATCATCAGAAAGTATTATTCACATTCTTATAACCAAACTTCAATGTCACATAAAACAAAATAAATATATACCATCTCTATTAATACATAGAATAACAGAATGAAAAAGAAAAAGGCTTAAACTGTTGTCAAATCTCTGGCAATTTAATGTTGTAATGTATCATAAAAGCATAATGATCAATCAGAATTACTGATTTGAGATTTTGCAGATCATTTTATTTGGATTCTTTAGAAGAGAGCCGGTTAAAATAACAAGGTGTGAATTCTTTTGGTAGCAGATTCCTTCTTTCATTGGAATAGAAGCCCATTGACCATTCTCAGACAAATCAAAATGATAGTAAAGTCTTGCCCATGGCATCGCACAATTCACGAATGTCAGCTACTAATGTCTCACCAGCAAAACTACGAGTGGAGTGGTACAACATCTCACCAATGTCAACAATTAATGTCTCACCAGCAAAACTACCAGTGGGGTGGTACAACATCTCACCAATGTCAGCAATTAATGTCTCACCAGCAAAACTACCAGTGGGGTGGTACAACATCTCACCAATGTCAACAATTAATGTCTCACCAGCAAAACTACCAGTGGGGTGGTACAACATCTCACCAATTAATGTCTCACCAGCAAAGCTACCAGTGGGGTGGTACAACATCTCACCAATGTCACTGTCAGCAACTAATGTCTCACCAGCATAGCTACCAGTAGGGTCATACAACAACCCACCAATGTCAACAATTAATGTCTCACCAGCAAAACTACCAGTGGGGTGGTACAACATCTCACCAATGTCAGCAATTAATGTCTCACCAGCAAAACTACGAGTGGAGTGGTACAACAACCCACCAATGTCAGCAATTAATGTCTGACCAGCAAAACTACCAGTGGGGTGGTACAACATCTCACCAATGTAGGCAATTAATGTCTCACCAGCAAAACTACCAGTGGGGTGGTACAACATCTCACCAAAGCCAGCAATTAATGTCTCACCAGCAAAACTACCAGTGGGGTGGTACAACATCTCACCAAAGCCAGCAACTAATGTCTCACCAGCAAAACTACCAGTGGGGTGGTACAACATCTCACCAATGTCAGCAATTAATGTCTCACCAGCAAAACTACCAGTGGGGTGGTACAAAATCTCACCAATGTCAGCAATTAATGTCTCACCAGCAAAGCTACCAGTGGGGTGGTACAACATCTCACCAATGTCAACAATTAATGTCTCACCAGCAAAACTACCAGTGGGGTGGTACAGCATCTCACCAATATCAACAATTAATGTCTCACCAGCAAAACTACCAGTGGGGTGGTACAACATCTCACCAATTAATGTCTCACCAGCAAAACTACCAGTGGGGTGGTACAACATCTCACCAATTAATGTCTCACCAGCAAAACTACCAGTGGGGTGGTACAACATGTCACCAATTAATGTCTCACCAGCAAAACTACCAGTGGGGTGGTACAACATGTCACCAATGTCAACAACTAATGTCTCACCAGCAAAACTACCAGTGGGGTGGTACAACATCTCACCAATTAATGTCTCACCAGCAAAACTACCAGTGGGGTGGTACAACATCTCACCAATGTCAGCAATTAATGTCTCACCAGCAAAACTACCAGTGGGGTGGTACAAAATCTCACCAATGTAGGCAATTAATGTCTCACCAGCAAAACTACCAGTGGGGTGGTACAACATCTCACCAACGTAGGCAATTAATGTCTCACCAGCAAAACTACCAGCGTGGGTGGTACAACATCTCACCAATTAATGTCTCACCAGCAAAGCTACCAGTGGGGTGGTACAACATCTCACCAATGTCAACAATTAATGTCTCACCAGCAAAACTACCAGTGGGGTGGTACAACATCTCACCAATGTAGGCAATTAATGTCTCACCAGCAAAACTACCAGTGGGGTGGTACAACATCTCACCAATGTCAGCAACTAATGTCTCACCAGCAAAACTACCAGTGGGGTGGTACAACATCTCAACAATGTCAACAATTAATGTCTCACCAGCATAGCTACCAGTTGGGGCACACAATAACTCACCAATGTCAGCAATTAATGTCTCACCAGCATAGCTACCAGTTGGGGCACACAATAACTCACCAATGAAAGCAACTAATTAATATATTACCAGCATAGCTACCAGTGGGGGCACATAATAACTCACAAATGCCAAAAACCTATGTCTCACCAGTATAGCTATCACCATCAGAGGGATCGTACAACTCTTGAATATCAGCTACTGATGCCTCACCAGCTTAGCTACCAGTAGCGTCATTCAACAACTCACCAATGTCTGCAACTGATATCTCATCAGCATAGCTACCAGTGGGGTCGTACAACTGCTCACCAATGTCAGCAACTGATACCTCACCAGCATAGCTACCAGTGGGATCATACAACCACTCTTGAACGTTGGCAACTGATGCTTCACCAGCATAGCTACCAGTGGGTCATGCAACAAGTCTTGAACGTTGGCAACTGATGCCTCACCAGCATAGCTACCAGTGGGGTCATGCAACAAGTCTTGAACGTTGGCAACTGATGTTTTACCAGCGTAGCTAGCAATGGGGTCATACAACAACTCACCAATGTTAGCAACTGATGTCTCACTAGCATGGCTGGCAGTGGGGTCGTACAACAGCTCACCAATGTGAGCAACTGAGGCCTCCCTACCATAGCTATCAATGGATTCATTCAACAACACATCAATGTCAGCAACTGATACCTCACTATCATTGCTACCAATACAAAAAATAACGAATGTCAGTTATCTATCGTTCTATTCATCCATATCTCAGTCCCTTCAGATCAATCTATTCACCCATCCATCGTCCTATCAAGACAAAACTCTAGCTATCTATGTCCTGTGTTATCGGTGGTCCAGTGGTAAGGCTGTCAGCATCAGACTTGTCCTGAGTTTGGATCCTAGCAATGTTAGTTCCGATGTTGGATTCCTTGAGGAAGACTCTCAAGACGCATTTCCTCACATGACTCAGGTGCAAATGTGTACTAGCATCAAATCAGGACTACAATTGCTGAACATTAGCGTCCGCACTATCATTTTCTAATATAATAATGATCCTCAATGTCATCTATGATCTTGTAAATGATTTCCACTTTTCCCCCTTTTATGTATAATTATAGGATCTGTCTCAGTATCTATACATTAAGGGACATTAACAGGTCAGTAAGTGAAAGAAAAGTCTGAAAAGGTTCTATTTTAGGATACTTTTATATATACATCTCATAAAAATAACTGAATTTGAAGTATTTTTATAGGTAAAGACTGAAAACAATAGCATCAAGGTATTCTGATGGGGAAGAAAGGGGCACATTTCAAGGGAAAAGATTTCTAGACAAATAGTTAAACAAAAAGTAGTCGTGTTCAATACAAACAGTTTCTTCTTCTTACCGTTATTAGTATACACACTAAATCAATTGATTTTGAATAAAATAAAGCCTGTTGATGTAGCAATGATTTTTATGAAATAAAAGTTAAAAGATTTTCAAAAATGCAGACATATTTATCGAGACTATAGTTTAAAAGATAAAACAAGACGGTGACTGCATTGATTGACTATACAATGTACTCCGTGACGTGAAGGAAACACGCTCAAGTATGACACAATCTGTCAAAAATTGTCGCCTCTGCACGAAAAGCGCGTAACTACAACTGGGAAACAATAGGCGATACGATGGAAAGCATAATTGTATAGTTGAAGTCCTGTTTTTATGTCATATTAGTATTAGCGACATATTACTCTTAAATTTACAACCATGTGGTGGACTAGACCATTAGCTTTGATGAACATAAGTTTTTTTTTATGCTGAACAAAAAATAACGCCAAAACAGTCGCAGGTCTAAACAAAAGTGTTACATTCTCTCTGTGTGTCGATGATGGACTTGAATGGAGGTGACAAAAAATGACATGCGTGGACATTAAATAAGTGAATTTTGTGCAGCTTGTTTTACGAAAACGATTTGTTTAATAGATAAGAGATCATGGAGTGATGTCTGGAGATCTTGTTGATGTAAAAAAGCAATTTTGAAAATCCGGACTAACCCGCTTTCGTGTGGCATCGACAATACCTATTTCTCCTCGCTAAAGACTGGATATATATTGAAATCCACAAGAAAATCCAAAAGAAAGGAAATTCGATGGACGCTATGGTCACAGTTGGATGATTTGGACTTCGCTGATAACATTGCAGTGTATCCAACACACACCAGCAAATGAAAGAGAAGACACTATTTTAAGGGCATCCCGATCCACATGGAAAAAGCTGGCCTACGGGCACAGAGTTGACAGAAGGAACAAGGCAAAATCTGACTCTCGCAATAGCCAGACTGTTTTGATATATATACATAATATATATTTTTACTAGTCTAGCTTGCATCATTTAGGCCTAGGGTACTACTTGCTGTGGTATAGTAATGACAGGAGGAACAAGGCAAAATATGACTCGCCATAGCCATACTGTTTTGATATATACATATATATTTTTTACTAGTCTAGCTTGCATCATTGAGGCCTAGGGTACTACTTGCTGTGGTATAGTAATGCTATGTATGATGATGCTCGATCACGCTTGTAGCTGCCTATGACTGTGCGTGTGTGTGTGCCTGCGTATGTGATATCATATCATATAGCCTTGTCGGAGTTAACGCGGACAGTGAGGGAAATTGAAAAGGCTTGGGTCACCTTGGAATGTGCACGGACAGTGAGGGAAATTGAAAAGGCTTGGATCATCTTGGAATGTGCGCCTGCCCACACTGTCTTCTTCTGTCTTGTCTTTGATCAAAGTTGATCATGTAGAGTTTGTTTAGCGTGAATACATAAATAAATGAATATGGGTTTTCTCCCTTTATACATGGTTACATCACTGTAATAATAAAATTATGATCAATGAATTATTGAAAAACAGTAGATCTATAATAACATCAACGATGACTTACTAGATCTAGATCTAGATCTAGATCTAGATCTAGATCTAGTCAAGTTATAGAAGTCCCTATCAGACCTGTCATAAGACTCGTAACACGCAGAAACTAAAGATTTATAGACAGTAGATAGTCTAAATCTATTATATAAAAATAATGAGGCTCACTGTCATAATTTGACCATTCGACATTATATGATAGGCTTCGAACCTATGTATGTTGACGGTGAAGAAAGAGTGGGACTGAACGCACTTTCGTTTTCAGGCGAACCAAGGACCAATACATCATAATTTCAAAATATCCGGTATTGGCTAACGCAACCACCTTACGGTAGGTTTAATCTCCGTAGACTTCCCAAAAGCT
>JAXRKP010000016.1:697500-710000 GCA_037039925.1 Doris montereyensis
TACATTTCTATAGCGCTCATCATCAATACTAGATCAACGTCAGAGCGCTTTGCATTGACGTGTCATAGTACATACAACGTTTAAAGAATGTGAATGAAATAAAATATGAACTCAATACAAGAAAAGTATAAAATTGTGTGCAGCAAGCGGAAATAAAATAATTTTAATAAAATTACAAGATGGTTTAAGTAGAAAAATAAAACTAATTACATGTGTACAACTTATGCGTTTAAAAATAGGTGGTCTTTCAAAGACTTGTTGAAGGACTTGAGGCTTTCTATTCGTTTTGGTCTCCCGAGGGCAGACCGTTTCAAACTTTTGGGCCAGAGAATTCAAAAGCTCGCTCACAGTAGGATTTAAAGACACATTCTTGGAATTTCTAAAATTATGTCATTGAGGAACGCAAATTTCTTGTGGAAGTCTTTTTACGTAAAAGGGAGAGAGAGGAATTGAAGAATTCTTTCGTCCCTCACTCGGACATACCCTCATAGCTTTTATATCATATGTGTCTAAAATGACAATGTAGTACCAAATGTGCTTTATCATTATCACCGTCGTCATCACCATCGTTATCATTATCATCATCATTATCGTCGTCATCATCATCATCATCATCATCATCATCATCATCATCATCATCATCATCATCATCATCATAATCATCATCACCACCATCATTATCATCATTATCTCAACCATCATCACCGTCAAACATTCTCATTCTCAATTCATCATCATCAAAACCATCATGATCACCACTATGACTGTCATCGTCGTTGTCACCGTCATAATTACATTGATCCATGATACTTGTGTTATATTATTGCATTATTATGTTGAAGTTAATGAATTAATCGAACTGTACAAGTAAATTAGTATTTGTAGTTTATATTTATTGCCCATTGTATGTACTCACTGCAACAAAAGCAAATTTCTCTTCGTGGATAACAAAATACCGGGCAGTGGACAGGTAAGCGCCTGTACGGGGAGTAGATGATCCCGCCCTCCACGAGTCTCCTACTGCCTTGCAGACGGGTCTTGGCTGATCAAAAGCTAAGGGAGTTAACCCTGACAGAAAATAACAACCTGTTGCCTGGCAGGCTGATCTTGAATGATTAAAGGCTAAGGAGTTAACCCTAACAGAAAATAATAAGGCCTGGTAGGGGGCCTCAAAGTGGCAACCCCACCATCTACCTAGGGTACAGTGGGCTAATCCCCTGCTTATCCAAAACCGAACAGATTCAGAGAAATAAATATAATATATGTGGCTTGATCTTTCGAAGATGAACTTGGAAACGAATATGGACTGTGATTTTTGGAACATGGAATGTTAGGGTAATAAATGGAAAAGAGTTAGAATTAGTTGAAGAAATGGAACAATTCAAAGTAGACAAAGATAAAAAGGACAAGAAATAGAAAATGTAGGACCGAATCATATTTTAATCTCCTGAGGAGTAGATGTCAAAGATAGAGCTAGAGCAGGAGTAGGCCTTCTAGTGCTGTGATGAGAACCGTGAACTGTGAGAAAAAGCTTTACACATGAATCGTCCCGTTGATGAATGACACGGATCCTCACTCCTCCCCATCCCCGCATAATAATATTATGAACTACTAACAAGAGAAAGTTGAAAAATTCCGAGAACGGTTCTGAGGACCGTCAGCGGTCCTAGTAATTGGAATCGGTTCTTAGATCTCAAACCAAGCCTCACGGCTGTTAAAGGTAAATATTAAACCAAAAGGACGAGAAATTAAATTATTAATAGCTTACTGACCAAACGAAAACGCAACTAAAGAAGAAAAAGATATCTTCGAAAATAATTTACAAATAGCTGCAGAGAATCTTATACCAGAACAGGAACTAATGCTTTTAGGAGATTTAAACGCTAGAGTAGGCACCAATGTAGAAACGTCAGGAGGAGTAATAGGTAAAGAAGGAGCGACAACAACTTCTCCAAATGGAGAGAGACTAATAGATTTTTGCCTAACGAATAACACGGAAATAGCCAACACATTTTTTCCTCATAAAGATATCCAAAAATATACGAGAGTACATGAAGAGAGGAGGTGAAAAGTCAATGATAGACTACATAATAGTTATGGTAATGACAGAAGATAATATAAAAGCCCCATAGGAACAAAGATGAGACAAATACAAGGAATAGACAGAAAGAAATACTGACCACCATGTGGATCGAACCCGCGACCTCTGCGTCGGCACCCACCGCCATGTCATGAAAAGAAAGCGTGCTAGTGCTAATGCTACCAACCGAGCTAACTACGCTCCTGGAGCTCGGTTGGTAGCACGCTTTCTGTTCAGGCAAGGCGATGGGTGTCGACGCAGAGGTCGCGGGGTTTTTTCATGGCAAGGCGATGGGTGCCGACGCAGAAGTTGCGGGTTCGATCCCCATGGTGGCCAGGATTTCTTTCTGTCTATTCCTTGTATTTGTCTCGTCTTTGCTCCTATGGGGCTTTCATATTATCTGGTGTCATTACCTTCAATTCCGACATGCCCTTGCCTCACTGTTTGTCTTTATCTACATAATAGTTTTGCAGCTCCCTTTTTTACAGTACATTGGATGCAAGAGTAAACAGAGGAGCAGAGATATTTAGTGATCGTCACTTAGTGATTGCCAAAATGAGATTACTGACTGAAGAAAACAAACAGAACAGGAAAGAGAAGAAAGCTACTAAAGTCAAAATAGAGGAACTAAATAAACCAATAGTAAAAGTAAAACAGGTATACCAATCTAGCATAAAAAGATTTCTCAGTGAAAGACAGATGGATATGAATGATAGCACAATAGAAGAAAAGTGGCAGATGTATAAAGAAACACTCATCAGTTGTACTGAAGAGGTCTGTGGTAGGAAACAAATTAAAGGAGATAGGAAAAGAACAGCATGGTGGAATGAGAATATCAAGACTAAGATCAAAGAAAAGAAAGATGCCTGGAAGAAATACTTGCAAACAAAGAGACCTTTCCTTTGACATCACGCTCTGTGTACGTGTGTGTATGATGATAAATATATTTACTACATGTATATCTACCTGCTCAGGAGGAAGTGGACAGGTAAGCACCTGTACGGGGGGAGTAGATGATCCCGCCCTCCACGAGTCTCCTGCTGCCTTGCAGACGGGTCTTGGCTGACCAAAGGCTAAGGGAGTTAACCTGAATAAAAAAACCTGCTGCCTTGCAGGCCGGTCTTGACTGACTAAAGGCTGAGGGAGTTAGCCCTCACAGAAAATAACAACCTGCTGCCTTGCAGGCTGGTCTTGAATGACTAAAGGCTAAGGGAGTTAACCCTAACAGAAAATAACAAGGCCTGGTAGGGGGCCTCAAGGTGACAGCCCCACCATCTACCTAGGGTACAGTGGGATAATCCCCTGCGTATCCAAAACAACCTGATTCAAAGTAATATATACAATGATATACATGGCTTAAACTTTCGAAGACGACTCTGGAAAAGAACACGGATTGTGGTTTTTGGAACATGGAATGTTAGGGCAATTAATGGAAAAGGAGTTGAAGAAATGGAAACATTCAAAGAAAAAATGTCAAGGAATAGAAAATGTAGGACCAAATCATACTTTAATCTTCTCAGGAGTAGATGTCAAAGATAGAGCTAGAGCAGGAGTAGGCCTCCTAATGCATAAAAGGCAAGAAATGCTACTAGAGTTTGGAAATTTGTAAGCCCACGGCTATTAGAAGGTAAATATTAAACCAAAAGGACGAGAAATTAAATTATTTATAGCTTATGGACCAAACGAAGATGCCACTAAAGAAGAAAAGATATCTTCGAAAATGATTTACAAATAGTTGCAGAGAATATCAAACCCAAACAGGAATTAACGGTTTTAGGAAATTTAAACACTAGAGTAGGCAACAATGTAGAAACGTCAGGAGGTGTATTAGGTAACGAAGGAGAGACAACAACTTCTCCAAATGGAGAAAGACTAATAGATTTTTGCCTAAAAGAAAAACATGAAAAAAGTAACACATTTTTCCTCATAAACATATTCACAAATATACAAGAGTAAATGAAGACAGATGTGAAACGTCAATGATAGACTACATAATAGTTAGCAGCTCCCTTTTTACAGTACAATGGATGCTAGAGTAAGCAGAGGAGCAGAAATATTTAGTGATCATCATCTAGTGATAGCCAAAATGAGATTATTAATTGAAGAAAACAAACAGAAAAGAAAAGAGAAGAAAGCTACTAAACTCAAAATAGAAGAACTAAATAATCCAATAGTAAAACAAATGTACCAATCCAGGATAAAAAAAATTATCAGTGAAAGGCAGATGGATCTGAAAGAAAGCACAATAGAAGAAAAGTGGCAAATACATAAAGAAACACTCCTTAGTTGTACTGAAGAGGTCTGTGGTAGAAAACAAATTAAAGGAGATAGGAAAAGAACAGCATGGCGGAATGAGAATGTCAAGACTAAGATCAAAGAAAAGAAAGATGCCTGGAAGAAATACTTGCATACTAGAGATCAGATGATATGATAGATTACGTGAGTAAAAGAACTATCGCCAAAGAGGAAGTTAGGAAAGCAAAACAGGAACAGTGGGAAGAGTTTGGACAAAGACCTCACCAAAAATTATCAAGGAAATCAAAAGCTGTTCTGGAGAGCAATGAAGAGCACGCGAAAGACCAAAACATGCCTAATACTAATACGACAAATTAAGAACGCCAAAGGAGAAATACTGAAAAGAGACAGCGAAATAATGGAAACGTGGAGGAAATATTTTTACCAATTACATAATCCCTCCCGGACATATGAAACAAGGAGTACAGATCAATTATTAAGACTAACAAATAATCGAGATGAGCTGAAGATGTAGATATCGCAATGGAAGAACTTCAAACAGCTATAAGAAAAGTGAAATTAGGAAAAGCCCCAGGAGCAGATCAAGTTTATCCAGAAATGATTAAAAACCAAGGGAGAGGGGCAGACAAACTACTACATGCAATATGTCAACAAACATGGAAGTCAAAACAGGTGCCAGACGACTGGAAAAAGGGAACGGTAGTACCAATACATAAGAAAGGATCAACTATGGAATGCTCAAACTATAGAGGGATATCACTACTTAGCGTACCAAGAAAAGTGTATGCCAGGATTCTGGAAATGAGACTAAGGGTAAGAGTAGAGGATCAGATTGAAGAACACCATAGTGGATTTAGACCAGGAAGAAATGTACAAGATCACATGTTTACAATTAGACAAATAATAGAAAAATTCCTTGAGAGAAACATTGACTTGTACCTGTGTTTTATTGACTTAGAAAAGGCATTTGACACTGAGGAGGGACGAACTATGGCATTCTTTAAAAGAATACAACGTAGAGCAAATTTTTTTTACAATAAACGAACATGTGCAGTAGCTGGAAATGTATCTGAAGAATTTGATGTAGATATAGGAGTAAGACAGGGTTGTATCCTAAGTTCTCTTTTGTTTATCACATTTATGGATTCAGTCGCAAAGGCATCCTCAAACATGATGAAAATGAATGTAGGTATGTGGAAGCTCAAACCAGTAAATGTATCAATGCTTTCATTTGCTGATTTTGTTTGAAAAATCAGAAAGGGACCTCCAGTCAAATATCAACATAATGAATAATGAATTAAATAAAAGAGGAATGAGAATAAATGCAAAGAAACCCAAAACAATGTCAGTAACTAAGGAAGCTAAAACACAAAATCTTAAATTAGGCAGGGAGAATTTAGAACAAATTCAAAGCTACAATTACTTAGGAGTAATGATTAACTCAGAGGGAAAACTAAGAGAAGAAATCAGCCAGAGAATCCAAAAGGCAAGTGCAATATATAACAACATAGGAAAGGCATTTGTAGGTAGCAAGAATTGTCAACAAAAAACAAAATGGCAGCATACAACACAGTTTATCTAAGAAGAGTAGTAGGGAAAACTAAAAGAAAAGTGAATAAAAGAACTATCGCCAAAGAGGAAGTTACGAATTTAAAACAGGAACAATGGGAAGGGTTTGGACAAAGACTTCAAGAAAGCTATCAAGGAAATCAAAAGTTGTTCTGGGGAGCAATGAAGAGCATGAGAAAGACCCGAGCTTGCCCAATACGACAAATTAAGAATGCCAAAGGAGAAATAATGAAAGAAGACAGCCAAATCATGGAAACATGGAGAAAGCATTTCCCCCCAATTACATAATCCCTCCAGAACGTATGAAACAAGGACTAAAGATCAATAAGTAAGAGTAACAAGTAATCCAGACGAGACAGCTGAAGTTATATAGAATATGTCAATGGAAGAAATTCAAACAGCTATAAGAAAAGTGAAATTAGGAAAAAACCCCAGGAGCAGATCAAGTTTATCCAGAAATGATTAAAAACCAAGGAGAGAGGCAGACAAACTACTACATGCAATATGCCAACAAACGTGAAAGTCCAAACAGGTGCTAGACGACTGGAAAAAGGGATATATATATATATATATATATATATATATATATATATATATATATATATATATATATATATATATATATATATATATATATATATATATATATATATATATATATATATATATATATATATATATATATATATATATATATATATATATATATATATATATATAAACTGTACAACACAATCTTTGAGTGCGCTAATCTCAGGAACTACTGCACCCACAACCGCCATATTTCACAGGTAGATTTCAAATAGCCTGCTGTAGGTTTTTAGCGAATAAACTCTTGGGTCGAATCATTATTTTAATTGATTGGGAAAAGATTGTTTTGCCTGCATCCACGAAACTTTTTATTGTTATTGTTACTAATTTCTTCATTTTTGGTCATTAGATATGCCATGAAAAGCCGGCCTAACCTAAGTATCGGTACGTGATGTCATCCTGTACCCCATAACCTATCGTTGGAAAAAAAAAGATTGTGGTAAAAGAGTAGATCTAATCATAATCACCATTGCCTACGGGCATGCTTGTGTATAATAATAATAAAAATGTACCATTAGGTCAAGTGATAACGAGGAATAAAACTGCAGTAGGCCGATAACTACTAACTAGCGAAGAGGACTATAAAACAATAATGAAATGCATAATAGAAAGAAAACGTGACATAACAGAGGTAACCTTTCGGGTCGTCCACCCTTCGCGAGCAACAACAACAAAAAAGACCTGATTTGATCTGATTTGTTTTGATTTGATTTGATTTGTTTTGATTTGATTTGATTTACTTTGATTTGATTTGATTTACTTTGATTTGATTTGATTTATCCGCACTAAGATGATCTTTGGGTTTACGATATGATTTTAATTTTGTCCTTACTGCTTTGTAAACAGCCAAGGGATCTTTAACGTGCATAGAGTGTTGTGATGTGCACACATGGTCTCCTATATATCATCCGCCTCCGATTGGACTAGGTGTCGATCCACCTATCTGGGCCTGGGGCTAAGTTTCTGGTCACATTCACAGATTATGTGTATTTGAAACTCGCACTGAGAATTCAACCTCTCAGCTTTCCACAGAGTGCTTTTATTGCAATCACATTACAGAATATTCCAATCGTATAATTAAACAACGTAACATATCTTTGTGCCCATTTCAGTCCTTTTGTTGTTATGCCAGACAATGGTTTATGCAAGGTTTTTGGTAGAATTTTTGATATTGCCCGGACTGCCCTGTAAACAGCCAATGGATCTTTAACGTACACAGATTGATGTGATCGGCACACATGACCTCCTTTTTTATCGTCCGTTTCCGATTGGACTCGGTATCGATCCGCGTTCTTGGGTCAGGGGGGTAGATTTTGCTCGAAATAATCGAGAACATTTTTCAACCGTTGGCGGGGCTCGAACCCACTACCTTTCTGTTGAGTGGTCAACGCCTTGTCTTTGGACTACCGAGTTCCCTTTAGAGACAGCCATCGCAAACACCTCTCCTCAGACTGTCAGAAATGTCACAAATGATTTTGAATGACAGTAACACCGGTTTTTGCGAAGCAAGGAGAGCACCTCAGAAAGTTATGGAATATGAATTTCCCTTTATCAGAGAGTTATACATGTCTCAAAATTATATTCTTGTTGAAAATTAATTTCGTCTTCGGATCTTTCTGCTTTTATTTCTTCTTCGTTATTTCTAAAATCCTTTTGTTGTTCCAGGATTGTCAGAGCATAGTATTAAAGTTGTCAGTTTGAAACAATGTTGTGTATTTATGCTTTTTGTATTCCTCACAAATTAAAAAGACTAAAGGAAATTTCATGAAAATTTGCATGCCCTGTTCACAATTATTTAAATTAGTCTGAGCCAGTTTTCAACATTTTGGCTCATCGAGGATGTCCAATATAAGTAACCTTTTTTTTTTTTTATTGTTGTTGTGACAGCCAGTATCTGTAGTTCTTTTAAAACTCTAACATAATTTGTAATCCATTTAAGATAAATTTTGCACATGAAAGAATAGCAATTATTTTAAAGAACCTATCGAAAGAGCTAACAACAATGCAGAGTTTGAAGCAACAAATCCAAGCATTTAAATCAAATAGATCTACATGTGTTGGTGTTCACATTATAATACTATGTAACATTTAAAGGGGCGTGGGATCTGAAGTGATTTTTTTTGCTTTTGAGTTAAGGTTTTTGCTTTTAGTATGTACATGAGTAACTGTCAAAATACAGTCATCCTATAGCATTGAAAGGTTTGTAGCGTCCTTGGTTGCCATAGAAACAGCCGCCATCTTGGATTTTGACTCAATTTTCAAAATCTATCACTCGTGTCGATCGTCTTTTCCATTCAATATCTAAAGAGTAACGACGGGTGTTTTTCGATATTTTGGATAGTTTTAAAAAAATGAATTAAAAAAAAATACTTTATATCGTGAATGTACAAAAACGGCGTCATTTTTATTACCCAAAAAAATCATTTCTCAAAAACTTTACAATATATCAAAATATCCCGACTCATTCTATTAACATTGACAAGAGGAACCTGTGTGCCAAATATAATACAAATCCTTCGGTAAATGGCGGAGGAGATAGAATTAATTGTAGTTTGGAAAAACTACATTTCGAGAAAACTGCAAGTAAAAAAATCAACAGAAAATAACACAAAACAAACGCTTCAGACGGGTTTCCTTTGTTGTAGCAGCCCCCTTACTCTTTCGATAGTTTCTGGCATTGTTACTTATGTAAATAGGATTATAAATCTAGGTTTACATGTGCACTGTCGTGAAAACAGACGTCGAAATGACCATTTAAATTTTTTTTTTTCCTCTATATCCTATGCTTGTGCGCGTGTTTACATACACACTGACACGCAACGCCTCTTATATCATACAGCGACGGGAGACGCGCAGATCGTCAGCGGCAAACGAGGACAAATATCGGGTGCTGTCACATTTGGCGATCAACCGCCAATATACGGGTTTTTACTGCCATTTTTATCAGTCAGTTTTAGGGTAATTTACGTCAAAATTTTGACTGTTTTTTACCTACCCTTGCCTACAAAATATTTTGTAAAAAAAAATGTATACGTCATATGGACATTTTTCTGCCATGAACTTGTAGATAAATGATCGTTCTACCCGAATATGCAAAGAACAGAAAATCAACCTTTTGGTCCAAAACTCGCCAAATACTAGTGGATAGAGAAGTTAATTCCCGTCATAATGATATCATAAAACAAGCTCAGTATTGATTCATTGAAATTATACGATGTTTTTAGAAACGATGCAGGCCTATCTTTCAACACAGCTATTATACGGTAAAAGCCAGACACATTATCTAAAGTACGACAATTTGGTCCTCATTTTTAATCGTCACAATAAA
This sequence comes from Doris montereyensis, assembly GCA_037039925.1. Classification (NCBI taxonomy): domain Eukaryota; kingdom Metazoa; phylum Mollusca; class Gastropoda; order Nudibranchia; family Dorididae; genus Doris; species Doris montereyensis. The sequence goes on from JAXRKP010000016.1 coordinate 707,325, forward strand.
AGCCATTAAAACCCCAACTATTTGAGGATCTATTATGAATATTGCCTTAGATCGTCCGGAAAATACGGCACATATTCCATGCACCTATTATCTAAAGGCACCATCTCAAAGTGAGTCAAATGATGCTGGTGCACTTGAAACAGTGTCAATAAGAAGTTGATGAGAGCCTCTCAAGGTTTTATGATGTTTCAAAGTATCATCCTGCTCTTTTATTAGGTTTGTGGAAGAAACATATAATCAAATAATAGAAAATAAGAGAAAATACGATTTTCTTAGTTTCCTTTTTTGTTCATTATTTTCATAACAACTTTTAAAAATTATTTTTTAACGTATCTTCATGAAATGTGGTTTGAATGAAGAGGGGGGGGGGGGGGAGGGGGAACAACGAAATGATCAGATGCCTTTTAAAAAAATATCTATTACAGTTTGGGAAAAATTGAATTTTTGTATATTTTCGGTTGTTTTTGGTTGTTCTCATATGCTATTTTCAAAATTTCATAAACACAAAACTTACTAGACCTAATAAAACAAAAAATGCAATCCAAAATTTATTAGATGTTGTATCAACTAAGGTGTGTGCCAAGTTTGAAAGAAATTTGTGGAAAAATGAAAAAGAATATCGATGTTGAACTTGGTGAAATTTGGGGAGGGGGAGGTCCAAGATGGCCGCTGTTTCCATGGCAACCGGAAGCGTCAGAAAAAGCCAACGACCTATTTCAACTCAGTACACCATGCCCGTTCCACATATACATAAATTAAATTCATAACAACAAACGGGAACATTTTCACCCCTTCCGCCTTCCCCCTCTTAACAACGCTGAAACTGAACTAAATTGATAACTGATTACAAGGCAGGAGAACGTACGTGCCTCTGACAGTGACATCATTATCACACAGATAGTCAATGGTAAACCGTTACAGAGGGCAAAGGTACATTACCAAATCGCACAATACGACTTATTTGTGTCTTTAGGGTCAACATCTTGTACAGTGAGGTGTGAGACGGAATTCTGATTCAAGAGCCAGAGTGAATTACTAAAAATGTAAGTAAGAATATTTTTTATTGCTTAATAGAGTAAGAGAGAGAGAGAGAGAGAGAGAGAGAGAGAGAGAGAGAGAGAGAGAGAGAGAGAGAGAGAGAGAGAGAGAGAGAGAGAGAGAGAGAGAGAGAGAGAGAGAGAGAGAGAGAGAGAGAGAGAGAGAGAGAGAGAGAGAGAGAGAGAGAGGGGTTGGGGGGAGAGAAGACATTTTGATGGAAAACGGAGCTACGAATATTCTATTTCCATAGATTCCCAACTGGCCCTAGAGGTTGAAATATGTTTGATAGCTAGGGGCGCCGAAAATAATATCAAGAGAGGCCAATTCCAAACGGCTTGTAGTGTTACTTAAAAAATGTTTGGAGTCTTCACATCTTTCGTAATCAAGCTTGTCAGCCTCTTAACCAAAAGGTAATAGGTTCGAGCCCGGCCAACGGTTGATAATTTTTCTCGAGTTCTTTCGAGCAATATATCACCCTCCCCTCCCCCTTTGGTCCAGGTAGGTGGATCGACACCTAGTCCCATCGGAGACGGGCGATAATAAGGTGGTTCCGAGTGCAGATCTCAACGTTCTGTGCACGTCAAAAATCGCTTGGCTGTCTAAAGGGCAGTCTGGGCAATATTAACAATCCTACCATAACCTCCGAGGTCACCTTAGTTGTGGGTGTAGGTAAATCAAGTCAAATCAAACTGTGTAAGTAATATATTCACACACGACCCATGTCGATGTTTCTTTTTGCATAAAGCATTGAAGCAAGATGAACCTAATGTTTGCTTTATACGAAGATTGGGATGAATCTAAAGCTAGATTTATCTTCTAAAAATTGCATTGTCATCATGACAATTACTTGAATCTGACCTCAAATTAATTTCATATTATTGAAACAGACAACCCACGACTTTGCGTCTGAATTTGAGGGAAGGATGAGGTGTGAACGAAAGTAAAAGTGAAAGAAAATATACTAAAGATAACCTAATTTCTTCTCCTCTTCTCTCTCTCTCTCTCTCTCTCTCTCTCTCTCTCTCTCTCTCTCTCTCTCTCTCTCTCTCTCTCTCTCTCTCTCTCTCTCTCTCTCTCTCTCTCTCTCTCTCTCTCTCTCTCTGTCTCTGTCTCTGTCTCTGCCTGTTTCTGTCTGTATGTCTGTCTGTCTGCCTGCCTGCTTGTCTGTCTGTCTACCTGCCTGTCTGTCTCTGTCTGTTTGTCTGTATGTCTCTGTCTGCCTGTCTGTCTGTTTGTCTCGGTCTCTGTCTCTCCTTCTCTTTCTCTGTTTCCCCTTGAGTCCCTCTCTGTCTCTGTCTATCTGTCTGTCTAGCTGTTTGCCCGCATGTCTGTCTATCTGTCTGTGTCTGTCTGCCTCCCCCCCCCTCTCTCTCTCTCTCTCTCTCTCTCTCTCTCTCTCTCTCTCTCTCTTTCTCTCTCTCTCTCTCGCATGTGTTGTCGATGCTGTGTCATTATCAACTTTTATCAGAACACTTGTCGTGATCTTGCACCACGTCGTACTAGAATTATGTGGTCAAAGTGTATCTTGTACTTTCGCTTTTATCGTCAATGTCATGAACTGTAAGTACTTTTACCTATATCGCCATCCTCATGAACAATATAGAACGTAGATCTATATAATTAGGTGTTATTAGAACG